>CM041778.1:306326227-306583896 GCA_023374045.1 Limonium bicolor
AACACCACCATCTTCTTCCTCTCCTCAAGCTCTTCATTCCTATCTTCTTAAAAGTCCAAGACCACCATTTCGGTGCCATGGAGTTCCTCCATTGAAGGAGCTTGAGCTTGTATTTTACATATTGTTACTCTCCTTTGCTTCTAGGTAAGGAATCTCAAATAAAAACTTCATTTCCTTCATGTTTTAGTGGTAACCGAAAATACATATTGAAGGAGCTCTTTGTGTGACCTTGTTCTAGCTTCATTCCAACTCTTCATGGACTAGGTGGAGTCCTCTCTTGCTAGATATTCAAACTCTCTTCAAAGAGCAAGGTAAAACAACTACATTAATGTTTTTGAAACAATGTAAAATTAGGGTTTACAATGAGATGGAGCTTATAGCTTGAATACTCATTATAATGTTTGTATATTGTTTAGAACTTGTCAAAGAATCAAGTACTCTATCGGTTTTCTAAAGGAAACAAGAAAGAAGTTATTTTGCAAAAGAGGTAAATCTACTAACCTAATGTTGTTTAAATGCCTTAGGAGAAATGAGCTTATAAATGCTTATTAAACTACCTAAAGAGCAAATGGTGAATGACTTAGTAAAGTGTTCTCAAGAGCTTAGTAAAAGGCATATGTGTTGTTGAGTGTATTTGCAGGTTAAAGGCAAATATATTGTGGAAATTCAGTGTTTATGATTTATGCATCTTAAGGGCCTAAGAGCCATGTCATTTAAGGGCCTAAGTGCCATGCAATTTAAATTATGCACTATATTGTGATGTAGTGCTTTGTGAGTGAAGTTGTGTGTATAATAAGTACTTGATGGATTTTTAGTGTTCTTGGTTGTTTGTTGGTAAAAACAATGTGTTTTGGTTTAGTAATGTTCTAGGAGAACCTATGTCGAAATTTAGGTAACAAATGTGAAGTTCTAGGTGTTAAAATGAGTTTGATAAGTTAAGGAGTATTTAAAATGGTTAAGTGTTGTTCTTGTGTAGGAACATGCATTAAGGTGATTTAGGATGTAACAAGGACTTAGGCATGAGCTTGAGATTTTAGTATGTACCAAAGTCATTTTGGGACTTAGGTAAAGACTTAGGCAAACTTTGGTAAATTAAGGAGAAGTATGAACTTGAAAAAGGAATTGTTAAGATGGATATAAGGAATTAGTTGTGAGAGATGATGCTTGGGAGATGAGGTTAAGATAAGGAGAAAACATTTTGGGATAGTAGTTATCATAGGTGAGAAACACCATTTAGAAACCTAGTGTAAAATGTTGTAAGTGTTAAGGAATTTACAAGGAAATAAGTAAAGGTTAAGGAATTAGAAAAGAGTTTGTGAGTATTTAAGGATGGCTTAAGTTGTGTTTGAAGTGCCCAAATGAGGTTAGGGGGTACTAGGTTATGTGGGGTGAAGTTTGGAGTTGAATGTAAAAAGGAAAACAAAGATTTGGGGCAGACCGGACTTGCGACCGGACTTGCAAGCCCGGTCGGGACCTGTTTACCCTGCGAGAATTGGCTTCTGGAATGGACCGACCTTGGGACCGGACTTGCAAGGTCGGTCGGGCTTGTAAATTGTGTACGGATTGAGTTACTGGAATCGACCGGACATAGGACCGGACTTGGCAAGTCCGGTCGGGCTAAATTTCCGAAGGGAGAAAACTCTCTGGAATCGACCGGACATGGACAAGTCCGGTCGGCAAGTCCGGTCGGACCAAAACTTGTAAAAAAAAAAACAGAAAAGAATGTGACTTATGTAGTTAACCCTAGGGTGTATAATGAAGGTAACCTAGGGTAAGATAGTCATTAAAACATGTCATACAATTATGTTAAACACTTAGTAAATTTGGAGGTTAAGTAAGTTAATTAACCGACGTTCTTGAATTATGTATAGGAGTGACCTACGGAGGAAACCAAACGAGGCAAGGACCAAGGTATGGTTTTCTTGCAGTCTGTTGTCTAGCGGTTTACACCGGTTTGTGTGTTGTATGTTTTTCTGTGTGTTTATGACGTTATAAGATTTAAACATGTAATGAGTTTACAGTTGTTCATATTAATGTTATGTTATGTTGTGACTCTTTTCCCTCGTGTGTGTCTAACATGACTTACCACCTACTGTGTGTTGGATGTTAAGTTCCACTATGAACTTCTAACAAGTGTTAACTGGGAAGTGAGGAATCCGGTTGTCCGGTCATGCATGTAAGTTAAGAGTAGATATCTGAATCAGATTCGACTCTTATGTTGTTAAGATTGTTCTCCTTAATTTGACGTTCGATCTCCCGCTAGCTTCTTCCAAAGCTTACCTATTCTGACTTATGATCGGTTTAGTGGGAACCTGTGTTTGTGTGGTGTGTTCGGGTCGCTAAATCCGAACCATCTGTGACTTAAGTTACTCGTTCGTCTAACAGAACGGTAATGAGTGTGTTTAACGAGCTTGACATGAGGGTGAATCACTCTCTAGGCTCTTGTGTTATTTGACCCTTGTGGTTGTTTGTTGTGGAACGAAGATCCACCGTGTATGTGATGATGAGCTGTGCACCATTGATGCTATGCTCCATGTTATGTTATGTTATGTATATAAATGAATGCCATGTTATCATGACAATTAGCTGCGCGTATCCCGGTAGCCGATGGGCTGCGCGTTAGCCATACCAGCCAAGGGTTGCTGACCCCCTCGGGGGATCCATATTTCTTATACTGCAGGATGAGGATCGAAGAAGCGGAGTGGCTTTAGATCCTAGGATGTGATTACTTTTGTATACTTTTGGATGTTGGCCCGGGATGCGCCTGTGCTCCTGTGGCGTTATATACGTTTGGTTGTGGCAGTTTACAGTGATGTTATACAGTTAAGGTTATGTAAACACTCGGTATTGTATATGATGTATTTATGGTTAGTTTTTTTTATGCTCGGGAGTCTGATCATCAGACCGGTACACTTGTATTGTTTCTGCCTTGTCAACCACGTGGGTGGTTGACGGCGTTGTAGCACCGAAGCGTTAGTGACTGTTTAGTTATTTATTCCGCTGCGATTTCATTTAGTGACATGTGTGTAGTAGGGGGTGTTACATGAAATACCCCTAAGGTTTATACACATGATTAAGGATTAATCATTGGATTATAAAGGCTAATGAGCCCTAATTGATCAAGGAATTACAGAACCTCCAATATATTTATATAAACACATAGATATAGTCCAAAAAGGTTATTAAACCTTACAAAAATATTGGACTAAAGTAGGAGTAATTATAAGGAGGAATCAACTAATAAAGTAGGAGGAACATGTAATATGTCATTACATGAATTAGGAGCACAAATTTCATAAGTGAATCAAAGAACATACTTTAACTAGTCACAATGAATAGTAGGTATACCAATCAATCAAAAACACAAAAATAAACACACTTTAGGACAAGATAACCAAGTAAGTTACAATCTAACACATTAAATAAGTCCTAATGTACAACATATAAGTTCACAACATTATAGGACACATAATGTTATTACCATAAAATTTACCAAAGTACCCTTCTTAGAGGGCTGGAAATTACATAGGGGGAAGCAAGTCTTCAAAATCCATTTTTCTCCTTGAAAAGTACTTTAAGTTTACAAGTGAAACCTTGCTCCCTTAAGCCTTAAGTCTTGAAAATATCTAACTCACTTATCCTCCCTCCTCTCACCTTGGTCGAGAAGCATCTTCATCTTCTTCCTTAGCTTTCTTCTTCCTTTCTTGTTAAGTCAATATCCTTTAGTTTTGATGATAGCAAACCTTTGTTGTTTATCTAATATGTTTGTTGAGTTTATAATTCAGATAAACAGTGAGAAAGTGGCTTAGCACGCAAGGTTGCAAGCGCACTTAAGTCATGAGTGGCTTGGCACGCAAGGTTGCAATCGCACTCAGTTTAGGACATGTGCCCAACCAGTCGGGCACATGTCTAGGAGAGCTCCAACAGAACTTCTGGTATACACAAGAAGTCAAGCACCACACGATCACGTCTCTCATGCATCAGACGAAATGGAAGGACAAAATACATCAAGTGGCTCGACAAACTCATGTAGATTCAGGCATCCACATAAGCAACTAGCTCACAACAAAAGCACTGCTCATTAATGTACAAGATAACAAAAATATTCAAGGCTACTAAGAAGCGTTCATTACGTAGCCATAATAAAGTCTAAGAGAGCATTTATGAGCATTAATGAACCAGACAAGATCAGACAAGGGGAGAGTGCTAGTGGTGACCGACCACTTAAGTGTCTGCCTCCGATGTTTCCAATCACATGGGGACACGTGTCTAGACAGCTCCAGGTCAAGTTGAGAATCAGCCTATACTCAAGCTTGGCTATTCTACTGAGGATGAAGAGGCAAATGACCCATAGAGTATAGGAGGTTATAGGTCGTTTATGACAAGTCTTATGTGTATACATATGATGTATAACTTCTGTTGTGATATACTCTTGGATACATGAAAAAGAGTGAGAGATACTCAGAGTAAATGTGAGTTAGACTAAGTGTATGTAATATACTAGGAAGTTGGTGAGCTAGGTAGGACTGGGATGAAAAGTCAATATTTGGTGTATTTGATAGACTAATCGATCGGGGAACGGTTGGGGAACTGTAGGCCGACTGTCAGAAGAGGGTAGAGGACTTAGGGGATAAAGTCCTAAACTGTCCCGGAGTCCTTAGGTCGGGCGAGGGAGATTGAGTGAATTTCTGTGTGTAAATTCTCAATTGAATAGGGTTTCCAGTTTGAGTTTATCTCGTCTATTCCAAATTATCAAATAATTTCAGACAGCATAAGAAACACGTCCACGACCGGTCGGGGACGTATCCGGGTACATCCTCGTATCCCAATTGGTATCAGAGCCGGTCTCTTCTAGAAAGTTAAACTACTTTGGAGGACAATCACAATGTCTCTTTCAAACCTACTGGCGTCGGAAGAAGGTTCTGTACCAAATCGACCACCACTCTTCAATGGAGAAAACTACACTCACTGGAAGAACAAAATGAAGTTCCACATCAAGTCTGATGATCCATGGATGTGGAGAGTAGTATCACGCGGTGTGTACACCTTCCGAGATGCTCAAGGACAAAACATTTCAGTCGACAACATGGCTCATGATCGAATCAAGAAGTTGACATTCAATTCTCGAGCAGTAAGAATATTACATTGTGCATTACTACTGAGCAATACTCTAAGGTGGCCTCAGCTAAAACAGCCAAGGAAATCTAGGAAACACTTGAAGTTACCTACGAAGGAAATGACGAGATCAAGAAAACTCGCATTGAACTATTGCTCACTCATTGGAACTTTTCAAGAAGGGAGAGAAGGAAAGCATTTCTGAAATGCACACAAGGTTCACCAAGCTAATCAACAAAATTCTTATGCTTGAAAGAACTATCTCAAATGAGGATCAAATCAGGAAATTTCTCAGATCACTTCCAGCCTCCTTTGACAGCAAAGTTAATGCTATGCAGGAAGTTCATGATCTCTCAAAAATGTCCCTGGCAGACATGCTGGGATCATTAATGGCATTTGGGCTAAAACTACAACAACGAAACTTAGAAAGCTCAAGAGGGAGAAAGGAAAAGGCATAGCCCTTCAGGTATAGTTGATACATTAAATGAGTTCGGATAATAACGATATGAGGGTTGTTTTCTTTTAGACTGTTCTCGTTATTCGGCCTTCAAGGCCCTTGATTCATTATCCAACTTTACAAGAGTTACTTGAAATCTAGTTCTAACGTTTAGCTATTTTTTTAATTATTTCATTCTCTTAACTCTTAATTCTTGACAATCGTCGTGTTAGAAGACGACATGTCTTCAACCAATTGCTTAACCCTATTCGATGGCGGGTCATCAAAGATAGTAGCCGTCCCCAACGGTAGGGCTTCTGGTTCCTCCTTATCCCTATTAGATGGCGGGTTTCCAAAGGACGAAGTCGTCCCTAGCAGTAGGGCATCCGTCCAACAATCAATCTGATCCATTGGAATGTAATATATCAAGTGAACCTGTAACAGTCATCCCCTCATTTGTGATCATAATGCGTAACCAATAACATCTTGGATTTCCCACAATTACCAACCTTTCACCATATGATTAAGTTCTCTTAATCTCATTGCCTAAGGTTCAACCCTAGGTGTTATAGTGAATAATTTCTCAAGTGTATACATGTCTTTTAGGTCTTAGTGTATGCTTAGAATGTAACGACCCCAAACACGGCCTAGTTCTAAGGTCGTTACACACCGCGCAGTTACTACCTAAGATACGCAAGGCTACTGACTAATCCCAACGAAAATACGAAATAATACCTATGTATATGTAAAGAAAAAGAAAGGTGTGCCATACACCCCAAATTATTAGTTCAAATACAAAACACAACCATAAGCTGAAGGCTCGGTACAAAAGAAATAACAGAAGGCTGAAGGCTACATGGACCAAAGTTCTAACAAATGTCTTAACAAATACAAATGAGCTAAAGTCTCCAGAAATAGAAATGAGTCTTCGCTGATCAATCTGCAAGGGTTAGTAGAAAGAAGAGGGTGAGCAACCACACACTCAGTAGATGATAAACTTCACCAACTAGCATGCTCAAAACAATTGAAAACATAATTGTAAACCAAGAGTCAAAGTAGAAGAACTCATAATTCCTCCAACGAAATCAAATAGCACAGATATCAAGTCTTATCACAAATCCAAGCGTAGTTCAGAGTGATCAAAGAGAATGAACATAAGACACAAAACAGAGTGGTACCCTAGTACTCAATGCATACAAACAAAACGGAAAGATATCCGTAAATAGAATGAGGTAAGACACCCGTGAACAGAACGGGGGAGACACCCGTGAGAGAATAATAGAAGCACGTCCTACGTAGCATACTACGGGATAGCTAGACCCAGCCATCCACATCTCAGACACAAAGAAGACTAGGTCCAGGAACAAAAGCTTAATGTATAAAGCATGAATGCATAAATACGCACCACACAAAGGTTAAAACACTTAAACGTCATTAGAGGAATACAACCCCACAAACGGAAATGGAAACAGAGCTCAAACGAACGTAATAGGTGAAATCTGAAGCCTTTTCGAACATGTGTCTGAACATGCATGTTCGGACACAGGTCGAGACTCAAAACAACGGTAAACCCAAATGTCTGAAATGTGTCTGAACATCAATGTTCGGACACAAGTTGAGGGTGAAAACCAAAGAAGTCTGGACTTATGTCCGGACGTTGAAGTTCGAACAAGTTCCAAAAAATGAACTCGTGGTGGCGTCCGAACATGTGTCTGAACATCAATGTTCGGACACAAGTCGAACTTAAAACATAGGAAGGAGGAAGGGGTGTCCGAACTTGTGTCCGGACATACAAGTTCAGACACAGTCCGAGAATTATATGCCAGACTCGTTCTCGCACCCCGTCTGAACAGTTCAGACTCAGTTAAACACACGGAAACAGAGGCGCGGAAGGGTCAGTCAGAACATACAAGTTCTGACAGATGTTCGGACGCAGCGAAAACTGCTACGAACTTTGCAGAAACTTTCACAAATTCAACACTGATTTTATACAATCAAAACCCAACATTCCACGGGGGTTTTGCAGACAATACAGAGGCAAAAACAATGAGGAAAACAATTATGAAAACGCACTAACAGAGAAACTCAATCCCGGATTTCCTAAATCCCCCATGGTCGAACACTCAAGTTGAATCCATTCACCACCTACCTCGATTGATGTGCAGGGAGGTCCCAAAATCTGAACTCGAATCTGCCACACACACTAGATTGCAGACCAACGAAACACGCAGCCGCTGAATTCCACAACAACAACGAAGGAACCCCAAAATCAACAAATACACTAAACCCCAAAATCAGAAAATGGAACCATCGAAATCCACAACCCAAACCTGAATTCCGACGACGAAGACGTAGCAGAGGAGAATGAACAGCAGCAGCAAAGGCGCAGAAGTCACACACACACACACACACACACACACCCAAAAGAGAAGAATCACTCTGAAGAGGAGAAGGGAGAAAGAACGCTCAACAGGAAAAATAATTGATCGAGAACTGAACGTGAAAAGAGAAATAAAGGAATAATTCCTTATTAAAACCCTTACCAAATAAGAAGAGGAAATTGACCTCCTTGTCCTCCCCTTAAGCTCAAGCGCCCATGATGTCCTAAAGTCATAATTAATCGAACTTAGCAATAAAATAAATGTAATCTCACAATGTCATGAAACCAAAACTTGGGTTATAACATCTTTCCCCCCTTAAAAGGAATTTCGTCCTCGAAATTCAACATACCTTACTGCTCGACGAGGACGGGAAACTTAGACCGCACCTCACTCTCCAGCTCCCAAGTCGCCTCTCCCTCAGACTGTCCCAACCATTGGACCTTAACCAAGGCAACGTCTTACTCCAAAGCTTTTGCACATCGCGTGCCAAAATCTTAGCAGGAACAACTTCATTGAAGTCCTCTTGGAATTGGATCGGGCCAAACTCAATCACATGAGACGGATCAGGGACATACTTCCTCAACATGGATATGTGGAAGACACTGTGAACTCCCGCTAAGCTAGCGGCAAAGCCAAGCGATAGGCAACTGGTCTAATCCTTTCTGGAACTTCAAATAGACCAACAAACCGAGGGCTGGGCTTCTCACTCTTCCCAAATCTCACCATTCCCTTGAGTTTTAAAAAATTGCAATGGCCCACCCATGTATTTATCAAAAATATGGTGAAATGGAATGTGTAGAACAATGATTACATTAAAAACAATGTAGACAATGGGGTAAAAAAATTGAAAAAAAACCCTAAATTAATATTATATGACCCCTCAAGAGTCAAATAAATGATAGATACCTAAAAATGAAAAAAAATAAAGAAATGAAACCAATAATAAAGTGGTGAATATCTATGCAATTTGCATGTTTGTTCTTCAATTCTTCACTTTAACATTGCACGGTGTAAACTTGAGGTTTTTTTTTGTTTACATTGTTGAATTGGTTATTCAATGTAAAATTTACTTAGATCTTTAATTTCACCTCATTTTGATAAGTACATGGGTGGGCATTGTAATTTTCTTAAAGCTTGTAGGTGGGCATTGTAATTTCTTAATATCTCATGGGTGGACATTGTAATTTTCTAAAGCTCATGTGTGGGCACTATAATTCCCAATACCTCATGGGTGGGCAATGTAATTTTCCCTTAAACAAAAAAACAGACAGGTCAAGCACAAACTCATCTGAAAGAATCAAATTATCTTAGAAGCGATCCAAAAAGGTAATAACTGGTCAAAACCGCCACACACCATCGGCGTCGACGTCCACCGTCACCACCGGCTACCGTCGACGCTGGCCCAATACAGTGGTCGTCGACGCTGGGCCTATGTCGTGGCCGTCTACGCTGGCCCCCATCTGTCGGCGTCGGTGCCAGCTGCCCGAACGCAGTGTCACTTTTTTCACGTTTCCAACTGCTGTTTACCATTTTTTGTTCGATATTTGTACCCGAATTTAACTTAAAAGAACTACAATTGTATAAAAAAATAACTTTGAATGAGCCCTTCATATGTTTTTGTCGAAGGTAAGATCGTCTATATGTTCATCAAAGATCCCAGTAGTGTCGCCTTCATTATTTCCTTCCTTTTTGCTCCGCCCTCCGAAAAATTTCTTCAATTCCTTCAAAACCATTTTCTTCTCTTTCTCTCTCTTATTATATAATTTTTGAATATGATTTCATAGGATATCTATCTTACTTATATAATGAAATTTAGGGCGTTGCTCGTAACATGTCAAAAGTTTTGGGTATATATTATAATTTTGAAAATATTTAAAGTAAGAGTAAAAAGGTCATTTTCCAAATCAACGAATTGAAAACTCGACTGTGGGTAGTGACCCTCATAAAATTGTCTATTTTTGTATATTTTTGTTATATTTTATTGAATATGATACATGTTTATTTTGTATTATGTAATTCATGAACAACTTTTTAAAAAAACATATCTTTTTTATTTATTTTTTGTGACCGTATATTTATGACCGGCAAGTGGTCAGTTTTTCCATCATTAAATTTAGAGAGGAATTATAGACAAACTCTTTTTATTTATTAGAAAACAATTATATTTTTTATATCAATATTCTATATCATATTTTATAAGTGTATGTTATATTTGTAATTTTGTACATAATTTCAAATAATAAAAATATTAGTGATAATAATATTTAAAATTCAAAACAACTAGAAATATTTACATTTACAAAATAAAATGAAACTACGAATTCTAAAAATTACTGCTCACAAACCATATGCAGCTAAACATAAAAATGTTAAACTAGTTGAAATGTATGGTCATTTAAAAAAAGATTAAATTCAGATGTACAATTTTTTTTATTTTTTAATATTGGAATGAGAAAGAGCTTCTAATGGAAAAAAATAATAAAAAGCATGATCTGCCTGAAGAATAAGATGATGGATACTTCTGCATCCTTAATAAAAGTTACTCTGTTTCCGCAAAAAAAATTTGACTCTTTCTCACTCACAAAATGCTCTAGTATTCTTCCCGTTTATAAGAGAGTGTCCACTCTTCTATTCATCTTCCCAAAAGAATCATAGGGTATTTTGAAGTGATTCGAGTCGCTCCCGTACATCTCCCTCTCAAGTCGCCATTTCAAACAGGTTGGTGTTAGTATGTCTGCTTGGTTTTACGGATTCTGAAGCAAGAAACTACTGACGCAGTGTCAGAATGTCTGTTTGCTTTTATGGTTTTTGAAGCGAAACTACTCACGCACTACTTTTCTTTCTTGCAGAGATACAATAATGGAGCAGCAGGGTCAAGAACGCAATCATAACTCATCGGAATCTAAGCTTGATTATTCTTTTGCATTGTCAAATCCCGTATTCTCAGATAAGGTTCTGAAACTAGCCATATTTGTTGACACGGTGCCGGAGAAAGAGAATGATGGAAGTATTGGTGACTTCAATGCGTATGATCTAATTATGGCTATAAAGCGAAGGAAAGAACCGATTATTGACTCGTCAAAAGGTGAGTTCGCAAAGAAGTGTTGAGAAGTTATGAAGTTGTATAATTACCTCTTGCTTTCACCTCATCCTTTGTGTATGCAGAACTTATAATCAAGACTCTAAACGTATCCTCAGTTATTTTGGCCGCTAAAAGCCCTTTCTTTCTCAAGGTCAAGAATGATTAGGAACAGTTGAATTTTCTTATTCTCCGTATCATCATCAAGAACACAAAATTAAATTTAAGCTTACTTAGCTATTTGATCTTGCAGCTGTTTAGTGATTCGAAGAAAGAATGTAATCAAGAAGAAATAACTCTGACTATCTACTCTTCAGGTAATTAGGCAAGCTTGCGAAGTACCCCTGTTTTCAAGAAATAACATGTTTTTTAATTTAAGACTTTGTTGGTGCTTGTATTTAGAGGAAGCTGCGGTTAAGGAATTGATAAAGTATATGTACAGTAGCAGCATAGTCATACCAGACAAGCCTATTGAGTTGATAGAAGTACTAGTAGCTGCTGAAAAGTTCGATGTTCCTTCATGCATGAAAGACTGTTGTCAGTTGCTCTTATCAGTAATGTCCGTGGATGCAATTCAACCATTATTAAATGCAGCAAATAACTTTATTCCAAAGATTTGGGTACCAAGGCAAGTGTCATACGATTACTTTTTGTTCTTGACACCTGTCTTTTGTTATTTTATTCTTACACAAGCTTTTTTGTTTCATGGATATTTTGCTACAGGTATCATGAAGATATTATAAGGTTGTCATGTCATGGAATGCGGATGTTCTTGTCTCATAATGGTCTTCAGGTAAAATCAGAAGACGATGCATTTGACTTATTGAAGAATTGGTCCCAGTGTAATTATGCTGATCAGGGAGAGCAATGGCGGATTATTAAGCATGAAATGATTAGATTAATTCGGTTGCAGCACTTGACTCCACAGAAAGTAAAAGAAGTTCTCTGTGCTCTTTGCGAGAGCAATCATCTAGATAACTCTGTTCTAGCATCAATGATGGATGCTGTTGCTGACAAGCATCCAAGACATGGTCGTTCATACACCTCTCATCCTATTGCGGTAATGGCTTTAGAACTTCCTCTGAAAGAGTGCATAGTTTATCTGGATTTGACGAAGGGAGAGTGCAAGAAAAGGAAGTATCTCGTTTCACAGAAGTTTATGTTGGGGGAGAATACCTTTTTCCTCAGCGTGGGACGCGTCAAGCATCGCAGAAAGGGATTCACTTTGGGGTCGTACCTGTGGTTGGACTTGGATAACGAAAGTGAAGATCAAATACAAATAGAATTCGAGTTTTCTGTGAGGCAAACGCAAACACCTCACCAATTTATTTCACTATTTGAAAGTGGCTGCGTCTTCCAATCTGCAGGGACTAGAAGAGTCGGTCTCGATGACATGTTTTTTGCATCGTGGGATTCGGTCATGGCAGAAGACAGCAAATTTTTTATAAACGGGACCATGCATTTAAGGGTCACTGTTGCACTGATCCGCCATGATCGATAGTATCTATGATTGTTTAGCGGTTTTTGTATATTGTATATAAAGATAAGAGGTGTGTGCTTGGGGGAAACGGCTCAGGTGCTGCCATAGAGAATTTGCGGGAGTGCTGCACTTAATAAAACTGAATGTATTCATACATATATCTTTTTAAGTTGTGTCTATTCTTTATTTTTTATACTCACCTATAGGTGCTGTTCTTTTTTTTTTTTTCTGTTTCTTTTTTGCGATCACACATATAGTTCTGCGCTGTGAATCGTGATTCAACCCCTTCCAACCAAGTCAAACAAATGAGAACTTTATATCAGTATTCTTTCTTCAAAAAAAAAAAACTTTATATCAGTATGAGCTTAGGTTAACCAAACCAATTTGGACAACTGTTTATATATGATTTGTGTTTATAAATGTATTATGAGCGATAATATATATCATTTCCCTACACACATGAATTATTACCAACTGAATCATTATACTTGAGAAACTGAAAACATGTGTGAGCTTAGGCTAACGGAACCGACTTTCGATTATATTTTTTAATCACTACTTGATCTTCTTCTGTAGTTCTTTATTAATTAGTTCAAGTTTTCTTTCTGTTTTTCCAATCTCAGTTCACAATGTATACGTATTTAAGTCGAGATTTTTTAACCTCAAATGATGTAGACTCTTGGAAAAGGTTGGAGTTTACCTCTAGTGATGAAGCTAGGACATCCTATGCAAATTATGTCAGTTGTGTTGGTTTTGAGATACACCAGTTCGAAGTTTAGGTACAAGTTTGTTGGGGAGTTTCCGTACATCAAAATGGCGCTCCCCGACTCTCCCTCTTCTCTCCTCTCCCACTCAACCCACCTCCGCCACAACCATGTCAACAAACCCGCAACCATCTAAGCCACCGCTACGCTGCCACCTACCTCCACAAATTTACCCCGCCAAACGCCTTCTTCTGCCATATACTCCCTTTCTGCCTTCAAAATGTCTCAACAAATCCTCTTCCCTAACCCAAATCCCACGACAAACCAAAAATCTGTTCCAGGTGCGACAGTCTTTGTAGACAATATCAGCCCCGAATCTAGGGTAGGCTCCATATTGAAAGCGTTCCACAATTTTGGCCAAATAGTGGGTATTCGTATACCCAAGATCCCAAGAATCAGAACCAAAACGAGGTACGGTTTTGTCGAGTACAAAACCAAACAGGAAGCAAACCAGGCCATCTTGGAAACCAATGGGATGATGGTAGATGGATACAGGCTCCAAACTCATACGGCAATCCATCGCAGGTCATTCTCTGCTGAGACGAGATGGATACCCAAGCCACAGCATCGTACGCAAGCGGAGCCGGGACAGACAACCCTTAATCTCCAAAACTCTCCTGTTCCACAATGCTCAGGAGGTACACAACAAAGTCCGACAGCGTAAGGCTACATCAGCCTAGACAGCACGCTAATAATGAAAGAAAAACTTGAACGAGGAGTGGTGATCAACACTTCAACACCGATCAGCCCGCAAATGTTGAAACAAAGCCTGTCAAATTGGGAGAATCATATCGAAGGAATCACTTGCTTGGCACTCACCAAATACGTGGTCGTTTTTAATTCTCACGCTTCTGCAACAGAATTTAAACAATCTCTCCGGGAAAAAGAATGCGGCAGGAAAATTAGAGAATGGCGAACCTCAGATCACTTAACCAACAGGCCAACTAGCATTGCAATTCGAGGCTTTCCTCTGCATGCTTGGTCAGAACAATCGGTTACAATAATAACCAGACACCTTGGAGAAGTCACGAAAATCTACTCAGATATGCGAAAAATTCCGCAACATTTGGAAGTCCAAGCAGACATCATCACCACTAAAATGTCCATCATAAACGAGGACATCCAGGTAGAAGTGGAAGGGGAAGTGTTCAATGTTGGTATTATTGAATACTGGTTGGAAGACTTAACACATCACCAACAGGAGAATAGTCAGAAAGACTCCCCGTCGAAACCACCACCACATGAAACACCGCAAGAGGCGGAAGGGTTCCGACAAGAGACCGAAATTGAAATTGAAAAATCAATAACCCCCCATGCGGTGTCGTCTGATACGGCAGAAATTATAAAAATGGCACCGTATCAACAGGCCACGGGCAGAGATGGCAATTTGGAAATTTTTCTGAATTTTTGGAAATACATGGAAAGTTGGAAATATTTGGAAGGTAAAATGTTTTCGGCCACCGAAAAGTCGCTGCACTTCGTACAAGACGTCCCCTCACCTATTACCCCCTTTCTCGCGCCGGATTTGCTTAATTACTGCATTAATTTCCTTCTTCCCAAGACATCAAGCCAGCCGATAATCGTCTCCTCGGATTTGGTGTCTTCTCTCCCAATCACATCAGTACGAGGATCAATTATGAAAGGAGTACCCGACGGTTACATTCTCCCACGTTCTTCATCGGATAGCGGGGAACTCAATCATTCCTTTTTAAATCCGCTTTTCTCTGACTCTGCCTCCCCACCAGATCACCTCTCACCTTCTCTCCCTCCTCTAACACAATCTGATAAGCCTGTCTCCTCGGTATCCCCAGTAATATCCCAGCCTTCCCTCTCTCATATCCCTCTCTCATATCCCTCTCCCCAAAATTTTGCCACACCACAACCGCGCACAAACAACTGTTCACCTTCTAGCCACGTCATTCTCTCCCCTCAGTCTCTAGAGATCAGACTTGAGGTGGTCCTCTCGCCACATGCCCAAAGCACACAAAGCCCAGCTAAAAAAACTCTTACCAGCCCAACAAGTATAGCAGCCCAAAAATGCCTGGATTTTAGCAGATTCATTCATTGCCACTATCCAAAACTTGAAGTTGCCCTACAAAACTTTAGCCAAATGCTTCGACGCAGTAAGAGGGTGGAAAACAACAAAGCAATGGCGCATCTTATATGTTTTTAAAACATCAGAGGGATCAATAGGAAAGAGAAATGGGCTCTTCTAAGAAGAGAGATACGGGAGTCAGGAACCAACATTATAGGGCTCATGGAGACCCACAAAGCTCGACCACTAGATAAGCATCTCAGCCTCTGGGGACAGTGCATTAGCTCTAATTCAATCGAGGTCCCCGCCGAAGGCCATTCTGGTGGACTCCTAGTAATGTGGAATGCAGATAGAATCAAAGTTCATAATTCTTCCTAAGGCTCGTGTTGGATTGCAATTTATCTTGTCTGGCCATCAATCCCTTTTTCTGGAACTGTACTCTTTATTTACGCCCCAACTCGCCCTGAATCAAGGAAAGCCATGTATGAGGAACTTCTAGCAGTTTCTTTCAACAATCCAGTGCTTGTGGCAGGAGATATAAATGAGGTTCTTAAAGGAAGTGACAGAAAAAGAGGAAAAAATTCGGTACATACTAAGGGTATGGATGACTTACATGAATGACTTCAATCAATGAATCTCATTGAAATAGACCTCACGGGAGTTAAGTATACATGGAGAAGCAGAAGATCTATGAGTCGAATCGACAGAGTTTTTGCGTAGGTTGAGTGGCACATGATGTTCCCCGGACTTATGCTCACAACGAATCCTTGGCGTCTGTCAGATCATAGATTCATGAAAATAACTCTGGCCAACATCACTACAAGAAAACTGTAGTATCACAGACGGAAATTTTCCTACGGAATGAATCCGTATGTAAAAAGTATTTTCACCTACAGAATTTTATAGCATTTGTGACGGATGTTGGTTCCATAGGTAAAAACTGTTGCAATATTTAACCCGCGGCGCACTAAAATTATGGAGGGAAATCAATTCTCTAAATGTTACTTTTACAGACGGAATTTCCTTAGGTGAAAGTCTATCCGGGACACTAGTTATCAGTAACTAAATATTCGTAATAACCTTTACCTACAACATTTATGCTAAATATTAGTTTTCAAAAAAAAAAAACATTTATGCTAAATATTCCGTGGGAAATGCTCATAGTCATTTACCGTAACTTTTTTTTCCTATTCTTTGTGTTGCGATAGTCTTCACCCTTTCTTCGACTAAAATTTCCAGTCGTGAGGAGTAGCAACGCTAACTGGGGAGAAGGGTCCAAAACTCTGCTTGCATCACGTCAAAGTCCATTGTCGTTGCATCAGAGCCATTCCTCCTCGGTCTGCTTTGTGTACGCAAACTACGCTGTCAGAAGAGAAGTTTCTCGTTTCAGGTTTTGTTTTTGATTTTATTGTGCTTTGAATGAACTATTTCAAGGTTGTTACTTGCCGTAAATTCAATTTCTTCACCTTCAAAACTGAAAAACGCAATCCTTGCTTTGTATAATGCAGTCGAAGTCGACTTGAAACCCTAGAGCACCGGTAAAAACGAAGAGTCACTTAACGAGTTAATCTTGTTTTCTTAAAATATTATAAAAATTTATGCCCAGCTAAACCCCTCAAATTCAACTAATTCCTGATGGTGGTTAAGGGCTAACAGCTGCTAATTTGTTCAACTTCCCTTTTTATTTTCTATAATTTGTGACCGAACCCATAGTCATGAAGCAGGTACCAGAGAAAACAAAACTAAAATAGAATATCTTACTGATATGATACTATTTTGTCTAGCTTTTCTATCTTATCCATCTTACCGAAGTAGCATCAGTATAATCTGTTGGATTGAATGTAATTTCCTCTACTTTTAAATTAGTCGAAAGTTTTTAATCACGAAGGAGCATCAGTAGCAGCGTATAAAAATCTGAAACCCAAGTAGAAGGAAACTGGATGCTTCTTCTCTTGGTTTAATTGATCTGCTATTTTTGTTAAAAAAACAGTAATCTTGGGAAGTTAGGAGTATTGTGTCTTTCTTTGGTGAGAATGTTGCTCTTGGCGCTTGATGTAGAAACTAGCAATTGACATTATTAAACTGGATCAGCTAACTATTAATTAGCAGCAGGTTGCTTAGTTTACATATTGAGAATAAACACAGCATAATCACAATAGTATAGTACAGATAGAGCAACATTAACCCAAGTAGGGGGATACCATTTGCCTCTCTATAAAACTAGACACATATCGTAAGATGTACCCATCTAAAACCAGGTCTCCAAGAGAAAGAGAGCCGGTTCAGATTTGGCAGCATACCCAAACTTGGATGTGCTATACTTGCGATGTACTCCAGATCCAGCATTTTGATGTAGAAAAACCATGAACAGTGATAGAAGTTCAAGCTGCAGCGTGGTTTAAAATAATAAAAAAGATGGTTAAGATGCACCTTGATATCTATAGTTAGTATAAGATTTGTTTCATCAGCAACATTTCTAGAGGTAAGCTGACTACAGACCTTGTTGTTGTCAGATTGGGGTGATGCTGCTTTCAAAAATCTCCTTCATAAACATGTAAGGCCGAGTACGAAGGGACAGATTGAATTGCAGAGTATTGACCATTAGTCTTTCCTGCACTCAACCAAAACGACTTTCTAATCATATGATTATATATTAAACCCCATGCTTAGGAAATGCAAGCAGATAATGAAATTGATTATCATGCTAACAAAGCAATAAATTAGTCATATTTTACCATCTGAATCACCTCCTGCTTTGTTGCTCTTCTTATGTTTTCTTGTGTCTCTGTATAGATTAATTTGGAACTGCTGCTTGCTGGACAACGGATTGGAAACCGGTATTGCAGTTCATTCCGGAACCGGTAATTTAATCGAACTTATCTCGTGCTCTCTGCTGATTATAATAATAGAAGTTTTGAATTTTTTCTAATTCTTGTACTTGGGTGATGCGTAGTATAATCTGATGGATTGAATGTAATTGCCTAATTATGAATGGTAGTTTCTAATTGCAACCTTCACTAGCGATAAGGAACAATTTTCTTGCGCTTTGTAAAGATAAATTTTGAGCTGCAGTTCAATCGGTAGTGTAATTGCTCTCCAACCCACTAGAAAAAAGTATCTTAAGATTTCAAATTCACTTGAGATAGCTAAGATATAAAATTCTTTGGTTTCTGATAGTTGATGGAAGGGTATGGTCGTAGCTTAAAATATTTTTTTTCCTACCCAGCGTAGCTAGAGTCAGTTAGTACACCTAATTCAAACACCAGTCGGCTCAGTACGTTTCAACTCATATATATGATTTCTAGGAAATGTCATTCGAGAATATTGTTCAAAGCAATGGTTTACCTTGTATGTTATATTTCTTCAGTGGTAGGCAGCGGGGAGATGTTGCTCTAGGTTTGACAGTCCTAGTTAAGAGATGTGCTGCTTGTTTATTAATTTTTTGAGCAGTCTACTCAGTTATGGAAGAAAAATTGAACTTATATATTTTTAAGTTTCCTAATAACCGTGAACAGCAGGATTTGAACCTGCGTGGGTAGAACAATGACCATTTGTAACTAAACTGAACTTTGAATTTGAAATAAGTTCGCTCTCTCTTTGATTGATATGTTTAATCCACTAATGTATATTTGGTAGCCTCATTATTAAGTGTTTATACATAGGTTCAAAATGGATTCAAATAGATTTTGGTTATGCAACCGGGTAGATGATGATGGATATGTTACACCCGAATACTTGAGGCAAGTTGAAGATTACATAACTTTTGCAATATCGGATCTGTTGGTGGATCTTCGAAGGCTACTAATGGTGACTCACATAACGAAGATGACGAGCTAGATTCTGATGACGATCTTTGTTGAAGGTATGGGTCTTATACCTTAAACTTAATTTTGTGACCCCTTTAAGGTCATTTATGGAACTAACTGTTTGTGTTGTGTCGAGTTAGCTTAATATTTCTGGTATTGGTGTGGTTGTAATTAACAGATCACTTGTATTGAGTGAGTGAGTTGATACCATTGATCAGTTTGTTGATTATATATATAGAGAGAGTGGACTGGAGGTAGGAAATGATGTTTTGCTTATGTGCTAAATACAATACACTGCTTCCAAGATATAGATAAAGTCTCCCCCGCGAACGAAACATTCTAACTCATCTATTATAAAATACCAACACATGGATTACTTTAAACCCCCACGAACGAAGCAATTACAGGCAACCCGGCCAGTTATTAAGCGCAAAAACATATTAAGATGAGCTCATCAACAGGTCAAATTAATACCACTTACCTCCAATGTCATAAAAGTACGGAAGAAAACAATCTGTTACTATATATAGAGTTTCAGCTTCAAGGTATGGGTCTTATAACTTTTGGGTACGAACTCAACTCTGGCTTGATTCCAATGTCCGCTCCAAATTTTGCAGATCTTTGATATTCAATCCTGAGAGGTCATGTCCTGTAAGTCTCCTGAAAATACCAGAGAATCTGATTTTGACTATTGAGAAAGGTAGATTTTTGTTCGCTATCTTGTCCTGTATGTCCTTTATGTATCTTAGTAATTACTACTTAGATCATTGAGTTTAGTAATTACTGCTTAGATCATTGAGTTTCTAAGTACTTATATATCAACTCTAGCAGACATTGAAGTATCTAATTAAGAAAGCTTCGCATTTCTCTTATCATTTATCTGCATAACTGATACACAGTGAAGTGAAATACATTGGTACTTGTGGCTTTCTTGCAAGTATTTCGAGCTGTTGCGCTAGATTTGCTGCCTTCCTTTCATTAGTTCTCTGTTGTATTCTATTAACATTAAAGATCCGTTCTGATGTTGTAACTCTGATGCTAAATTTTTTTATTTGGCAGCTCATATACCACCAATGGCTAGAACACCCCTAGCTGTAAAACTGTGATGGTTATTGTGCCCCTGCTACTGTGATAGCATTCTGATAAAAAAATTGCTGACTTCCTTTGCCAATACTAAGAAGAAAAGTGGAAAGATTAAAGTTCAGTTCATGCAGTCTGGTGTTTGTGTCTCTAGTTTTATATAAGATGTAAATGATTATATATTTCACCTTATTGGTTGATGAATGTCAATATAAGAGACCTAAGAAGTGAACAGCTGCTGGCTCTGAGTCTTAATCAATCTATTCCCTTGAAAAAAGCCATAATCAATCTGTCCGCTTGAAAAATGTCATAATCAGTAAGTCATTTGTACTGATTGCTGCTTCTGTTAATGTTTGAAAAACCTTGATGGGCAGTGTTATTCTCTAATTGTAGCGGGTAATATTAGGGATGGCAATGGGTTGGCGGGTGCACGTTTCACCCGTCCACCCGACCCGAAAAAACGGGTGAAAAATGGGTGATGGGTGAAACGGGTACGGGTGACAGGTCGGGTCGGGTGGAAAATTTCCACCCGTTCACCCGACCCGCCCACCCGACCCATCACCCGAATATCTTATAATAAAAAAAAATTATACGGTTCTATTATTCTACCTACTTCTTCGGTTCTTCCCTTCTAATTTTCAAAAACACTCGCCTAATTTTGTAACCCTCCAGAGCGCTTGTCTGTTGCTGCTCCCCATTCCCCAACCCTAATTGTCATCTTCAATCTTGATTCTCCTCACTCACCGTCACCAAAATTTCACAGCCATTCTTCGTTCCCTCGACCTCGAGTCCACGCCATTCTTCGTTCCCCATTCCCCAACCCTAATTGTCATCTTCAATCTTGATTCTCCTCACTCACCGTCACCAAAATTTCACAGCCATTCTTCGTTCACTCGACCTCGAGTCCACGGCATCGCCGCATCGGCAGTTTCCTTTCTTCCCTCGAGTCCTCAACAGTCGTCTCCCTCTCTATTCCCTAACTGGTATTTTGTTCAACACACCAGGCACCACTTGACAGTCGGCACTCACCACAGGTCCACAGATTGAAGACGGGACTCTGAACGGTAATATAGTTGTTCTGTTGGCGTTTCTGTTTTTTTTTGTCTGTTGTAATATACTAGATTGAGTGGTACAAGCTGCAAAAAGTTAATCCCTAAAGGAACGACAGAGCATGGCTTCGTATCAAACTTGAGATTGAGTGAGGTATGAGTATGACAAGAGCATGGCTTCGTATCAAACATTAGGTTGTTCTTGTTCAGCATATGAGTGAGGTATGAGTATGGCAAGAGGTAGCTAATTTAGCATTAGAATTAGGTAGCTTGGTATCAAACTTGAGATTAATAAGGTGGGGGTAAAGGTAACTATTCAAAGAAAGTGATAGTAGGATGAGGGATGTTGACAGAGCTAGTTATATATCAATATGTATATACGAATGAAGCTATAGAAAATATGTTATATACACATGAAATGTATAGTAGAAAGTCAATTAATATGTTGATTCTAGACTAGTCCTCATAGAATGAATATCTAAGTTATTTATTTTACTACGTAAAGTATGTCTATATATTCATATCTGGGTTGCTTCTGGGGGTGTTAATCGAATTATAATTGTAGGTAATTCTGTTATATATTATCTTAGCTTTACTAGTAATTATGTTTTAGTTAATTGATGGATTATTAATTTGACTGATCTTCATCTAAAACACTAGTCTATTATATTTATGTCTATTGGCATGGCCGCTACCTTAATTAGCTCTGGGGATAGGGAACCGGTAATATACTCGAACTTACACATCTCTCTGGCGTTTCTTTTCTTGTGTGTCTGTGGTAATATACTCGAACAAACACAGTAAAAAATTCTGTTGCTCATCCTCTGCAGAGATAAATCAATGGTTAATTAGACTGGTTTTATTTTTTTGATTGCTGATTATGGTGATTGTTGTTTGCTGATTGTGTTTATTCCTCTGCAGTGTCTCTGGGTTTCATTGTTTATTGTGATCGCTGTTTGATGATTGTTGTTTCCTGTAACCAGACTAGCTTTATTTTCATCCTTTATGGGGCTGAAATTAATTAACTACATGATTTAGATACATATAGATTTAGATACATACAAATTGGCTTTATTTTCATTGATCACGTGGATTATCAAAACTTGCTCCTAGCACTGATGATTAATCCGAGAGCATAGTACTGTTTTAAAACTGTTTACATCCAAAACTATTTACAAATTGTGGATGAAAGGAGAAGAAAACTGTCCAATCTGTTTACCTTTCCATTCATATAGGGCAAAGCGCACCTTTGGCATCTTCTATGACTGCAGAATTGACATTACTGTACATTCATCTCTTATCAGTAATGTCCGTGGATTCAATTCAACCATTATTAAATGCAGCAAATAACTTTATTCCAAAGATTTGGGTACCAAGGCAAGTGTCATACGATTGCTTCTTACTCTTGACACCTGTCTTTTGTTATTTTATTCTTACACAATCTTGTTTGTTTCATGGATATTTTGCTACAGGTATCATGAAGATATTATAAGGTTGTCATGTCAGGAAATGCGGATGTTCTTGTCCCATAATGGTCTGCAGGTAAAATCAGAAGACGATGCATTTGACTTATTGAAGAATTGGTCCCAGTGTAATTATGCTGATCAGGGAGAGCAATGGCGGATTATTAAGCATGAAATGATTAGATTAATTCGGTTGCAGCACTTGACTCCACAGAAAAGTAAAAGAAGTTCTCTGTGCTCTTTGCGAGAGCAATCATCTAGATAACTCTGTTCTAGCATCAATGATGGATGCTGTTGCTGACAAGCATCCAAGACATGGTCGTTCATACACCTCTCATCCTATTGCGGTAATGGCTTTAGAACTTCCTCTGAAAGAGTGCATAGTTTATCTGGATTTGACGAAGGGAGAGTGCAAGAAAAGGAAGTATCTCGTTTCTCAAAAGTTTATGATGGGGGAGAATACCTTTTTCCTCAGCGTGGGACGCTTCAAGCATCGCAGAAAGGGATTCACTTTGGGGTCCTACCTGTGGTTGGACTTGGATAACGAAAGTGAAGATCATATACAAATAGAATTCGAGTTTTCTGTGAGGCAAACGCAAACACCTCACCAATTTATTTCACTATTTGAAAGTGGCTGCGTCTTCCAATCTGCAGGGACTATAGAAGAGTCGGTCTCGATGACATGTTTTTTGCATCGTGGGATTCGGTCATGGCAGAAGACAGCAAATTTTTTATAAACGGGACCATGCATCTAAGGGTCACTGTTGCACTGATCCGCCATGATAGTATTTATGATTGTTTAGCGGTTTTTGTATATAAAGATAAGAGCTGTGTGCTAGGGGAAACGGCTCAGGTGCTGCTATAGAGAGTTTGCGGGAGTGCTGCACTTAATAAAACTGAGTGTATTCATACATATATCTTTTTGAGTTGTGTCTTCTTTTCTTCTACTCACGTATAGGTGCTGTTCTTTTTTTTTTTTTTTTCTGTTTCTTCTTTTTGCGATCACACATATAGTTCTGCGCTGTGAATCGTGATTCAACCCCTTCCAACCAAGTCAAACAAATGAGAACTTTATATCAGTATTCTTTCTTCAAAAAAAAAAAAAACTTTATATAGTATTTTTTTGTGTGCTCTGAATCACTTTGTTACTCTTTTAATTTAACCCTTTGTTAAGATTTGGGGTCCATTTTCCCAGGATCTTGGTGAGATCGACATGGTTACTAAAGAAAAAAAACCACAAGATAATGTAATGATAAAATAGTGACACAAGGATTTACGTGGTTCGGTCTAAATATGATCTACGTCTACGGGAGGAGATAGAATAACTTTCATTAAGAATATGAGGATTACAAGTTTACATGAGGATTATCCAACTAACCCATCAACCCGTGTTTTCCGTGTTTCCCTTGGTGTTTTTACTTTTACCCGAGTCCCTTTGAGTTCCTATAGAATCACCCTAAACTCTCTTGGATGTGATCCCCACAAGTTGGGATGATCTTAAGCTACGAGTTACTAGATCTATTTATAGTGCTAGATTTAAACCTTTCACTTATCCCAACGTTAACCTTGTAACAACCGCTACATAATGGCTCATAAGTTACAACGGTTACAACTTAATTAACACCATCCATTAACACCTAGAAACAACTAACACTTGACTTGGGTATCTAGAAAGCCAGAAGTCATAATTTCTTCTTTCAAATATTTTAACTTCCTCATAACTCTCCTCATAATGTTAGAAAACCAAATGCTTTAGACGCCATTAATTTTCACCGCATAAATACTCCCACTAATGCATCTTCAACTTCCGGGAAACTCTTCGTAAATAATAAATTCATTGGATGACGAAACCAATTAACTTCACCAGAGTAACTCAACGGATTTAGCATTAATTCTAACACCCCTCTAAATACAGAGAATTCAAACAAGTGAATAATTTTTTTTTTTTTAAAAATAAAACTAACTTCCTTAAACAAGTGTATAATCTGATTATGTCTTTCAATCGTACACGTTTTTTTCTCATTAATATCAATGACGTCATCTAGTATTAAGGAGATTATACAAAAAGATTATTGTTGTGATGTTTCTATTATAAGAGTAAAAACCATTACCTTTTTTGTCTTGGTAAAGAAATCTTAACTACAAAGTAGTAAGTAGTAACTCTGTATGCAAGATGGTAAAATTCTTTATGAGAAAGAGCTTAAAAAAGATGATGTCATATAACATTACACTATAAGCATTAATAAGGCGGGTTTAAATTTCATTTGTACGTAATGTTTTGCCTTCTTATCTTATGTTAACGATCCCCAATAATATGGGTAGTTGTTTACAAAAGAGATGAGCATTTGTTACTTATATTTGTAAAATAAGTTTAATTTGTATTGGAGGTATGGCCTAATTCTTGATAATGATGAGCAGGTTTACATGAGTGAAAGAGACTATATAAAAATTATATGTTCGTGCAGCCAGAATTGGAAACTAACTTGATTACATGTGATCATTTTTCAAATCCCCCTAAGTCGCATGTAGATATAAATGGTAATAAGTTCAATATAGTAGTATTGTCCAATACCAGTTTGCTTTTATTTGTGGAGTCTTGATTAGAACCAATTCATTATATATAATTTACACTTATTGTCCTGTGTAATGAAAATCCAGGTGAAACCAAAAACATGTATGAGCTTAGGTTAACCAAACCAATTTGGACAACTATTTATATATGATTTGTGTTTATAAATGTATTATGAGCGATAATATATATCATTTCCCTACACACTTGAATTATTACCAACTGAATCATTATACTTGAGAAACTGAAAACATGTGTGAGCTTAGGCTAACGGAACCGACTTTCGATTATATTTTTTAATCACTACTTGATCTTCTTCTATAGTTCTTTATTAATTAGTTCAAGTTTGCTTTCTGGTTTTTCAATCTCAGTTCACAATTTATACATATTTAACTGGAAATTTTTTAACCTCAAATGTTGTAGACTCTTGGAAAAGGTTGGAGTTTACCTCTAGTGATGAAGGTAGGAAATCCTATGCAAATTATGTCAGTTGTGTTGGTTTTGAGATAAGGGTCATGCACCAGTTCGAAGTTTAGGTACAAGTTTGTTGGGGAGTTTCTGTTCATCAAAATGGCGCTCCCCGACTCTCCCTCCTCTCTCCTCTCCCACTCAACCCACCTCCGCCACAACCATGTCAACAAACCCGCAACCATCTAAGCCACCGCTACGCCGCCACCTACCTCCACAAATTCACCTCGCCAAACGCCTTCTTCTGCCATATACTCCCTTCCTGTCTTCAAAATGTCTCAACAAATCCTCTTCCCTAACCCAAATCCCACGACAAACCAAAAACCTATTCCAGGTGCGACAGTCTTTGTAGACAATATCAGCCCCGAATCCAGGGTAGGCTCCATATTGAAAGCGTTCCACAAATTTGGCCAAATAGTGGGTATTCGTATACCCAAGACCCCAAGAATCAGAACCAAAACGAGGTATGGTTTTGTCGAGTACAAAACCAAACAGGAAGCAGACCAGGCCATCTTGGAAACCAATGGGATGATGGTAGATGGATACATGCTCCAAACTCAGACGACAATCCATCACAGGCCTTTCTCTGCCGAGACGAGATGGATACCCAAGCCACAACATCGTACGCATGCGGAGCCGGGACAGACAACCCTTAATCACTAAAACTCTCTTGTTCCACAATGCTCAGGAGGTACACAACAAAGTCTGACAACGCAAGGCTACATCAGCCTAGACAGCACGCTGATAATGAAAGAAAAACTTGAACGAGGAGTGGTGATCAACACTTCAACACCGATCAGCCCGCAAAGGTTGAAACAAAGCCTGTCAAAATGGGAGAAGCGTATCGAAGGAATCACCTGCTTGGCACTCTCCAAATACGTGGTCGTTTTTTATTCCCATGCTTCTGCAACAGAATTTAAACAATCTCTCCGAGAAGAAGAATACGGTTGGAAAATTAGGGAATGGCGAACCTCAGATCACTTAACCAACAGGCCAACTAGCATTGCAATTCGAGGCATTCCTCTGCATGCTTGGTCAGAACAATCGGTTAAAATAATAACCAGACACCTTGGAGAAGTCACGAAAATCTACTCATATATGCGGAAAATCCCGCAACATTTGGAAGTCCAAGCAGATATCATCACCACTAAAATGTCCATCATAAACTAGGACATCCAGGTAGAAGTGGAAAAGGAAGTGTTCAATGTTGGAATTATTGAATACTGGTAGGAAGACTTAACGCATCACCAGCAGGAGAATAGTCGGAAAGACTCCCCGTCGAAACCACCACCACATGAAACACCGCAAGAGGCGGAAGGGTTCCGACAAGAGTCCGAAATTGAAATTGAAAAATCAATAACCCCCCATACGGTGTCGTCTGATACGGTAGAAATTATAAAAACGACACCATATCAACAGGCCACGGGCAGAGATGGCAATTTGGAATTTTTTCCGAATTTTTGGAAATACGTGGAAAGTTGGAAATATTTGGAAGGTGAAATGTTTCCGGCCACCGAAAAGTTGCTGCACTTCATAAAAGACGTCCCCTCACCTATTACCCCCTTTCTCGCGCCGGATTTGCTTAATTACTGCATTAATTTCCTTCTTCCCAAGACATCAAGCCAGCCGATAACCGTCTCCTTGGATTTGGTGTCTTCTCTCCCAATCACATCAGTACGAGGATCAATTATGAAAGGAGTACCCGACGGTTACATTCTCCCACGTTCTTCATCGGATAGCAGGGAACTCAATCATTCCTTTTCAAATCCGCTTTTCTCTGACTCTGCCTCCCCACCAGATCACCTCTCACCTTCTCTCCCTCCTCTGACACAATCTGATAAGCCTGTCTCCCCGGTATCCCCAGTAATATCCCCGCCTTCCCTCTCTCATGTCCCTCTCCCCAAAATTTTGCCACGCCACAGCCGCGCGCAAACAACTGTTCACCTTCTAGCCACGTCATTCTCTCCCCTCAGTCTCTAGAGATCAGACCTGAGGTGGTCCTCTCGCCACATGCCCAAAGCACACAAAGCCCAGCTAAAAAAAACTCTTACCAGCCCAACAAGTATAGCAGCCCAAAAATGCCTGGATTTTGGCAGAAGCATTCATTGCCACTATCCAAAACCTGAAGTTACCCTACAGAACTTTAGCCAAATGCTTCGACGCAGTAAGAGGGTGGAAAAACAATAAAGCAATGGCACATCTCATATGTTTTCAAAACATCAGAGGGATCAACAGGAAAGAGAAATGGCTCTTCTAAGAAGAGAGGTACGGGAGTCAAGAACCGACATTATAGGGCTCATGGAGACCCACAGAGATTGACCACTAGATAAGCATCTCGGCCTCTAGGGACATTGCATTAGCTCTAACTCAATCGAGGTCCCCACCGAAGGCCTTTCTGATGGACTCCTAGTAATGTGAAATGCAGATAGAATCAAAGTTCATAATTCTTCCCATGGCTCGCGTTGGATTGCAATTGATCTTGTCTGGCCATCAATCTCTTTTTCTAGAACTGTACTCTTTATTTACGCCCCGACTCGCCCTGAATCAAGGAAAGCCATGTATGAGGAACTTCTAGCAGTTTCTTTCAACAATCCAATGCTTGTGGCAGGAGATATAAATGAGGTTCTTAAAGGAAGTTACAGAAAAAGAGGAAAAGATTTGATACGTACTAAGGGTATGGATGACTTACATGAATGGCTTCAATCAATGAATCTCATTGAAATAGACCTCACGGGAGTTAAGTATACATGGAGAAGCAGAAGATCTATGAGTCGAATCGACAGAGTTTTTTGCGCAGGTTGAGTGGCACATGATGTTCCCCGGACTTATGCTCACAGTGAATCCTTGGCGTCTGTCAGATCATAGATTCATGAAAATAACACTGGCCGACATCAACTGGGGGCCAAAGCCTTTTCGAGTCTTGAATGGGTGGATAAAGCACAAGGATTTTAAATCCTTTTTCAAAAGAGAATGGGGAAAGCTGGGAAGTATACCGTTGACTGCAAAGTTAAAACAAATTAAGCAACCACTGCGACAGTGGAACAGCAATATATATGGCCACATTGATCGTCAACTCGATACTGCTTTGGCTGAATTAGTACGGTTAAATCAGGCTGCAGAGACGGGAGATTCTGATGACAAGCATGAGGCAGCCCGATCAAATGTGACAAAGCGTGTCTGGCAAATCCTAACTGAAAAAGAGAGGTACTGGAGGCAGTTATCACGTGAAAAATTTGTATATGAAGGAGATCAGAATACAGCCTATTTTCACCGAAATGCATCCTTTAATAGGTAGAGAAATATGATCTCCATGCTGCAAGTTAACGGAAAGACCACCAGTGATCCGCGGGAAATTAGAACTGCAATCCGTAAGTATTACATCCGTATCTTCAGTAGTAAATCTTGCTCAGGATCGTCGCCTCCGCTCTCTGGTAGGCCACGCCTTTCATCACTTGAGGCTACTGAACTTACCAAGCGCCCATCCATTGCAGAGATTAAAGCAACAGTCTGGTCAATTGAGGTAACAAGTCACCAGGCTATAACGGACTGAATTTTAATATCATTCGAAGTGTTTGGAGTATCATTGGCGGAGATTTCTCTAACTCCGTCCTGAGTTTCTTCGATTCAGGTAAACTCCCGAAAGGGAGCAAGATAACATGGATTACTTTGATTCCTAAGATTTTGGAAGCTATGGAAGTCGAAGACTTTTGACCCATAAGTATGATTGGGTCAGTTTATAAGGTGATAGCCAAGATTTTATCTTCGCGACTAAGCCAGGTGATTGGAAGACTAATTCAGGGCACTTAGACTGCTTTTATCAAAGGAAGGCACATAGCAGAGGGGCCTCTTATTACAAATAAGGTAATCTCGTGGATGAATCCAAACGCCAGGCAAGTATACTCTTAAAAATTGACTTCTCAAAAGCATTCGACTGCCTCTCCTGGTCTTTCATAGATAAAATGCTATGGTTTTATGGTTTTAACGAGACTTGGTGAGCCTGGATTGAAGAATGTATCTCTACTCCCCTAATCTCAGTCCTTATAAATGGCTCACCTTCTGCCCCATTCAAGCCAACTGGGGGAGTACGTCAAGGGGATCCCTTATCCCCATTGTTGTTTGTGTTATGTGCGGAAGGACTGAGTTGGATTCTCGAAGAAGCCTGCTTTTCAGGAGCCCGCAATGGGCTACATATTGGCACTAATAAAGTATTGATGTCGCATCTACAATATGCAGACGATACAATGATTTTCTGCTCCTCATCTAGTAAAGAGCTTGAAACCGTCAAAATGTGTATACTAGTCTTTTCGGAGATGTCTGGATTAGAAGTCAACTGGAGCAAATCGGCCGCCTTTCCAATTAATCCAGCTCCACACACACTCAAAGATATTCAGGAAATTATTAGATGTCGGATCTCCTCTCTACCGACACTCTACCTTGGTTTCACTATTGGAGCTAACCCAAAATAACTTGCAACCTGGAGACCAGTACTGGCTAAGATTGAAAACAAACTTGTAGGATGGAAAGCGGTCTCACTTTTCAAGGCAGGACGCCTGGTACTGATCAAATCGGTACTGGAAAATCTACCATTATACTACCATAGTCTCTTTAGAGTTCCTCGATCGGTAGTAAACGAAATCTATCGATTACAACAGAATTTCCTGTGGAAAAAAGGTGACCGATGCGGGCTACCTCTCATGGCGTGAAGCTCGCTTTCAAAACTAAAAGAGAAGGGTGGGCTGGGAATCGCAAATATAGAATTGAGAAATGTTGCGCTCTTATTTAAGTGGTGGTGGAAGTTTTCTAAAGAAAATGGCAAGCTCTGGAAAAACATTATTTGCTCAATTTATAATGTAGACATTGAGCTTCCAGTCACAGACGACAAGTGGAAGCTGGTCCGCATAAAGGGACTATGGAAGACGATTCTGTCCATCTCCACCTGGCACCTGACTCATGCGCAAATGCTAGAAAATAACATGAATTGGACTGTTGCGAATGGAAGTCGAATACGTTTTTGGCACGATACTTGGATAGGCTCACAAGCACTTAAACTGTGCTACCCGCGGTTATATTTGAATAATGAGCAGAAAAATGCACGCATAAATGATATTGGATGCTGGAATGGTCTTGAATGGGAATGGGCGCTCATTTGGCGTAGACCCATTTTCCTCTATGAGCGAGTGCAGGCAGAGCATATGCTCGACATGATCAATTCCTCTTCTCCTTCCTTCTCAGAAGATGATGACCGCTTAAGTTGGCTGTTGACTCCAGATAAATCATATACAGGCAAGTCCTTCTACTATTCAGTAATGGCTTTAAAACATACAGAAAATGTAGGTTGGTGTCGAGTATTCTGGTGTAAACAAGCGCCACCTCGGATCGAATTATTAAACTGGTTCCTTCTACAAGGCCGACTCCAAACCAGGGACTGCTTGTTTGAACGCAACCTGACCCCACTGAGTCAGCTGCACTGTGCTTTCTGTAACCATGCATCCGAAACTGTGGAACATCTTTTCATCCATTGTCAAGCGTCCCAAAAGCTTTGGTTTCTTCTCCTTGACTGGTGGGGTATAGTTGTTCTATCCTCTAGGAATCTTTTCTCACTTCTCTCCTCCTAAAAGTTTTCTATTACTGTGTAATCTTTTACTCTTCCCGCACTTAGGCGAGAAAGGCTTTTAGCCTTAGTATTGCCTCTTGTAGCTGGTAGTTAACCAGCAAATTATAAAAAAAGGTACAAGTTTGTTGGAAATTTTTCGTAAAAATGCCGATCTCAGGAAAAAATTATATGCGGTGATCGTTTTTCCAAAAAATTACGCGGATGCACCAAGCCACCAACAGCATGCAAAGAAGCAGCCCTAGGGGTGGAGCGGCTTGCCATAAACCGCCCTGGGACCGAATAAGTTTCTGGCTACTTTTGTCGAAGACCGCTCAGGGCCGGAGCGGCTTACAACAAACCGCCCTGACGCCGGAGCGGTTTCTTTGCGACCTTATCCCCTTATCCGGAAATCCCGAGCGCGAATACAGGCCGTCGATCCCGCGATTTCCCCTAGATTACACGGATAAGGTTATCCGCAAAAAATGCAAAGAAGCCACCCTGGGCCTGGGGCAGTTTCCAGCAGCCGATTTTATCTATAAAAAACCCCCAATCTCCACACAATTCTCTACCCTTGTAACGCCCCTACTTACAATAAATACAGCGGAATACAAAAATCACTACTAGCGTTTACAGATCATCAGGCGACCAACACCCGGAATCATCCTCACCATTTACAACCTATAAATTACAAACTTTATGGTCTGAACTCGAGAAATACAACATAAACATAACTGAAAGTAAAATGAAATAACTCTCCACAATTCCTAATTCACATCCCAATCACTCATACTCTTCGTGGCCACCTGTATAAACAATTTCGTACCTGTAAGATGAAATCAAACAGCCCACCCCGGGAGGGGTGAGTCAGTTCCCTGGAATGGAACTGGTACAATTCTCCAAAACAATAATTTAAAACATAACTCTTAAAATAAAACAGTAACTTGAAATTAAACTCTTAAAAATAAAACAGAGAAATAAGGCACTTCAAAACAATCCAATCATAGAGAAAAGCGAACAAGGCAAAGATAGAGACAAAGAACCTTAAAGTAAAGTTAGTCAATTAAAAAGTCACACCATGAGTTAGTGAACAACCACTGCTCATGTTAGATTCAATTCCAGTTAGGAGTAGGAAGACTCAAGCAGTCACAAGGACTAGGAAACGATAAGAATACCCATAACCCGTGGTAGACAGTTCATGTCACCACCATTCCAGAAGGTTGATTTCCATAGACAAACATACTCAAGAGTGGAATGAAACCAATTGGGAGAGATGACCCCCACCGTCAGTCAGTTGCCCACATGGACGAGGAATATACAGTCCTCCGCTGTCACACACATCCTTTTAGGACGAGGGATATACATCCCTCCGCTGTTACCGACCCGTTCTCAGTCATCGGCGAAGACACGCGCACGTCGTAATAAAAAGACTCCATACTCAAGAAGGCTGACCAAAGACTCAGCTCATGGATGAAATGATATCTAGAGTCAAAGGAAGAATTCACCAAGATTCAACATTTTCCCGTATTCCTAGCTATCCCACTAGATCATTAACTGCACAAATGCAATACCAAAACACTCAGTCCTACAGAGTGCAGAGGCATAAACACTTTGCAGTTAATAGCCTAGTGAAACAACTAAGGTAGGAAGAAACAGTAACCATGCAAGTTATACATTGAAGGCTCAGTTAGTCACATCAAGCTGAGTTAGTCACACAAGGATTTTTCCTCTTGAAATTCATTTTAAGCTCAGTTAGCGTTTTTCAAAAACGTTTCCTCAAGTCTGTTAGCAAACGTACCCGATTAATGTTGCAGCAGTTCTAGTAGACTCTTGCACATATTCAACAATACTCTAAGGAATAATAAAGGTAGTCTATTATCAATAACTTATATCCTAAGTTAAACTTAAATAAATTCCTCACTCTTATTTCTAAATCTCAATTATCTTGTAAGCCCTCGCTTAAATGTTATGTATAACCTTTGACTTATTTTAGAATGTTGTATAGCCCAAGGTTGTAAGATCAAAGAATGTATTTTATTAACACTTGTTAATTGTTCCACTCTATACACTTTACCAACACTTAACCATAATTCTCACATTCGAGACTTTTGCGACCTTAATAGAATAAATGCATTTTATAATAACTTAATTGATCTTAGAATTCAGAGACAACTACTAAACTCAATTATTTTACCTTTAGCCCAGAATGACTTTTAATTACAACCATTTAATAATCTTGTCATAAGATGTTCGATTACTTTTCATCTTGAAATAACGATATTTTAATTAACTTAGACTTTTCAAACTCTTACATTTAGTATTCACAAGGTATATTATTTACTTAATTATTACCTATGTAATAAGGTGTTTTAAGATAACCTTTTATGTATCCTTACTTACATTTAATTTCTTAACTGTTTTATTTTTACTCACATTCTTTCTATAGACTATATATAATCCTTTTGTACTAAATTTTAATAAACTTATGTCTTAAATACATCTTAGATTGTTTACAAAACCTAAGGTTTCATAGGAATAACTTAATAAATTAATTTCCTTTATTATGCTTTAGGATAAACATTATATCTTAACATAAGGTAACATTTATCTAAGAATTAAATTCTCATTCATAAGTGAATTGGTCAGTTATTTAATAAGATCATATATTCGGAAAAATCCTCATGCCTTATATTCAAATGACATATTAAGATTTCCAGTGTCGTAAAGTAGATCAATATAATCTCTTATGTAACTTAGTTTCATCTAAATAAAGGTTCAAAGGTTTTAAGTATCTAATTCCTATTTATAAACCTTTTATAAGTTCTAACTACTGAATAAACCACTTAATTATAAACTCACATTCTGAATATTGGTAATTAATGTTATAAATGTATTTTATATGGCTTATCTAATTCTAAGAAACTTAAGGATTATTATTTAGATTAATTTCCTAATCATAGTTTAATATAGTTTTATATCATAATCCGTTTAATGATTTTATCTTAAAACATTAAGTTATTGTTCAATACTATAAATGTTATGAAATGATTAAATCTAGACTTATTAATCCACTTCACATCTAGATGTAAAAGTATTTCATTTATTTTATTATTAATTATATAATAAGATCTGTTGTGTAACATTTTATGTAATCTAATTACAAATTTTCCTAAGTCTTAACTTATTAATTACTTAACCCAATTATAGATTTACATTCTGGTCATTGACTAATAATAATATACATGTATTTTAATATGGTTTATATAAATATTAGAAATTCATAGGTAACTCTTTAAGCATAATTTCATAACCATAATTTAATACTTCTCATATAATATTCTTTTAATAGTATTATCTTAAGATGTTGAACTATCATTTAGTACTGTGAATATCATGTAAGGATTACATTTAAAAATTACTAATATTCCCACATTTTATTAATAAAAAGTATTTCTCTCATTTTATATATGTATCTATATATTTAAGTAGCCCTTCATGTAACCCATTTAATTATCCTAATATCTTGTAATTAAATCTTAATCGGTATACAACTTATAAAGTAAAGTATTTCCCTTATTCTAAACTTCCTATATTAATTTCCATAACTTAAAGTTAATAATATAAATGAGTTGATTATATTTCTTTATTTACCCCAAAGTAGCATTTTAATCCTTTTATTTCTTCATAAAAGTTTATAACCTAATGTAATTATCCACATACTGTATTAAATGTTATTGTAACCTCCTAATATTATTTTCAATCTATAAAGTTTATTATCCAACTATACTTTAATTTTTATTACATTAAAACCAAAGATTATAAGATATCTTATGAAAAATTCACAAATACAATTATTAAATCTATTTCCTCTTTCCTAAAAAATACCAAATTAAATATATAGTAACTATGATATTTTAGACATATTATAAAAAATTTATTTCATAAAAATCACTTTGTTAATTACCTAAATAAATCCATAATACTCAGAACTTACAAAAATTATAACTTGCGTTAAAAAACTCAAAACCCCTATTAATTTACATGAAAATAAACTAGATTTTATAAGGAATCTATTCGTGTCAAAATACATTAGGGAAGGTCATTAAATAAATCTAGCACGTTAGAGTATTATTCTATGTTTAATATTAACTTAAACATTACTAAACTTCTACGTTTTAATCTCGGCCGTCCGCCCTCTTAACACTACGATCTGACGACCCAAAATCCTCAAGTTCATCCGATGAACCTCAAACACTACGATTGGGAATCGATTGATTTCTCTCAATCTAGAGAACGAAATCTAGTGATTCTTGTTTTGTTCGACTCGAAATTGAATGACGAATCCAATGGTACCGATTTCATGAACTATAATGCAAAGCTTTGGGATTTTGATTCTGGGTTCATTCGACTAGGGTTTATACTCAGTTTGTTCGAATCTGTCTAATTCTCTCGATGTAGTGTTATATGTTAAATTATCAACTGGGTTTGACCGGAAATGCGACAACGAGTAACATAATCGGTGTAATTTGGTCGGAAACATACCGGAAATGCGCCGGCAAGGAAATGGGATTCGATTTTCTAGAAACTTTCGACTTTAAGAGTGACTGAGGGTCGAACTTTACGAATCTATAAAATACAGTGTTGATCGAGTTAGACTATGGTTTTGGGCTTAATCAATAGAGGACATGTAGCTCTATAATCTTACAGAAAGGCTTGATCTAACTCGTATTATACGCAAATAAATCTGATTCGAAAGATTTGAGTTTATACCTTGAGTTTTTCTGGAAAATTTGATATTTTTATGTGAAGTTCAGGTAGGCAACTTCACGGATCAACTCATGCCAACTGGGAGGGATTTGATCCACGAAACCTACCACATTTTAAAATAGGTATCTAACTCCAAACATGAGTGGAAGAATCATTGAAAACAATGAACTAGGGAGAAAGTTATAGATCTCGAAAGTTCTGAGTTTACCATTTCATTTCTGGAAAAATTCTGGACAAGAACACTGCTAGATCGAGTTGGGGACTTTAGATGCTTCGATCTTCCATACGATCGAGAATCAGCCTTTGATGTCTAAAGAGAAGTTGACGAGGAATCAAAGAGCTTTAAAATGAGCTATGGGAAAACGAATTTGACTCAAGAATGAGAGAGTTATAGCTAGAGCAAATTCGGACTTTTTACCTGACAATCTGGATTTCTGGGTTCATCAGGCTGAGGATGAAACTTTGAGACGACATAACTTTTTGTGTGAAACGAGTTAGGTTTAGCTGGATAGATAGTTAAAAACTAGGTTAAAAGAAGAAGAGAATGGTGAAGGTTTGATGACAATTGGATGAACAGAACAAAAGTTATGGTTGTCTAAAGATGGGCACACGATCTAATAGTTGCTGAGAAGACTTAGCCGTTTTTGTGGGAAAACTGGCTTGGCATGGAAACCGAGGCGCGCTGCTGAGTCAGGAAACCCTAGCCACGTCAGCAAGCTTCAAAATTTTGGCTCTAAACTTCCCTAGATCATATCTTGAGCTAGGATGATCCATTTTTAACGTTCTTATTATCAATCTTCTTGGTTTTCTATAATCTTTTTATTGATATAGGTTTCATGGGCTGGTTTGACCATTCTAAAAAAGTCAACCCTAGCAAGGCTTGGCTTGAGAAGCTTTAAGGTTTCTATGATTTTACATTGAATTTTATGATTCAAATCAATGCTCCAAATATTTCAAAAATCTTTATAATATAACTGGAGTGTCTTAAAATTTTTCCAAGATTTATTGACTTATAAATCTTATTATTAAATTCATAATACCATATAATAATTTAATGTTTAATAGTATTATTTAGGATTTAATAAAATAAATCCCCTAAATTAATTTAGATTAATTTATGGGGTATTTCATACATTCTCCTAAACTTTTTTCTCTCATTCTATCCGAATTTCACTAAGTAAGTTCCTATACTTATGTTTTTTTTTATTTTTTTAGTTGTTTATTTATTTCAAATAACTATGTTTATTATACTAGTTTTTTTTGTTTTGTTTATTTGTTGTTCAACTTCTAATTACTTCTTCTACCTCTAATTAGTTCTTCTAATTTTTCTTTGGTTTATAACCATGTCTCCCAAAATAGGGTATTGTTAATTAATGTTCAAAACTTGGTAAATTGAAATTTAATTTATTTTTTACATTTATATTGTTGTTTAATTTGAGTTAAATTTGTAATTAATTAATTGTTCTAATTTACAAGTCGCACAATCACCAATTTGCTGTTTATATGCCATAATTTATTATGCTAATGTTGTGATATTATTTTGCAATTTTTTTACATTTATATTGTTTTTTAATTTTAGTTAAATTATTGCTTTAAATTACAAGTTGCACAATCACCAATTTGGTGTTTATATGCCTTAATATATTACACAAATGTTATGATATTATTTTGATTTTTTTTACATTTATATTGTTGTTTAATTTGAGTTAAATTCGTAATTAATTAATTGTTTTAATTTACAAGTTGCACAATCACCAATTTGGTGTTTATATGACTTAGTTTATTATGCTAATGTTGTCATATTATTTTCCAGTTTAATTACATTTATATTGTTGCATAATTTGAGTTAAATTATTGCTTTAATTTACAAGCTGCACAATCACCTATTTGGTGTTTATATGCCTTAATTTATTATGCTAGTGTTGTGATATTATTTTGCAATTTTTTTACATTTATATTGTTGTTCAATTTGAGTTAAATTCGTAATTAATTAATCGTTTTAATTTACAAGTTGCACAATCACCAATTTGGTGTTTATATGTCTTAATTTATTATGCTAATGTTGTGATATTATGTTGCAATTTTTTTACATTTATATTATTATTTAAATTGAGTTAAATTCGTAATTAAATAATTTTTTTGATTTACAAGTTGCACAATCACCAATTTGGTGTTTATATGCCTTAGATTATTATGCTAATGTTGTGATATTATATTGCAATTATTTTACATTTATATTGTTGTTTAATTTGAGTTAAATTATTGTTTTAATTTACAAGTTGCACAATCACCAATTTGGTATTTATATGCCTTAAAATATTATGCTAATGTTGTGATATTATTTTGCAATTTTTTTACATTTATATTGTTGTTTAATTTGAGTTAAATTATTGCTTTAATCTACAAGCTGCACAATCACCAATTTGGTGTTTATAGGCCTTAATTTATTATGCTAATGTTGTGATATTATTTTGCAATTTTCTTACATTTATATTGTTGTTTAATTTGAGTTTAATTCGTAATTAATTAATTGTTTTTAATTTACAAGTTGCACAATCACCAATTTGGTGTTTATATGCCTTAATTTATTATGCTAATGCTGTGATATTATTTTGCAATTTTTTAACATTTATATTGTTGTGTAATTTCAGTTAAATTTGTTATTAATTAATTGTTTTAATTTACAAGTTGCACAATCACCAATTTGGTATTTATATGCCTTAGATTATTATGCTAATGTTGTGATAATATTTTGTAAATTATTTTACATTTATATTGTTGTTTAATTTGAGTTAAATTATTGTTTTAATTTACAAGTTGCACAATCACCAATTCGGTGTTTATATGCCTTAATTTATTATGCTAATGTTGTGATATTATTTTGCATTTTTTTTACATTTATATTGTTGTTTAATTTGAGTTAAATTATTGCTTTAATTTACAAGTTGCACAATCACCAATTTGGTGTTTATATGCCTTAATTTATTATGCTAATGTTGTGATATTATTTTACAATTTTTTTACATTCATATTGTTGTTTAATTTGAGTTAAATTCGTAATTAATTAATTGTTTTTTTTACAAGTTGCACAATCTCCAATTTGGTGTTTATATGCCTTAATTTATTATGCTAATGTGTAACACCCCAACTGTAAACTCTATACTTAACGACTAATTGCAGCGGAAAACATAACATCAACACTGGCTAAAAAGGGGCGGTGTTACACGCCGTTAGTCACCCACATGGCTAACAAGGCTAATTCTTACACATTGTATCGGTCTGATGGACCAGATTCCCGAGCACTTACACATTACAATTCTGTTCCATTTCTAAACAATCAAATACATCTGTATTCCCACTGTACCGAGTATTTACTACCTATTGCCGATAATAGTTTCGGTCTTACTATACTTACAATACATAGGCAAATTAAATAACTACCCATGCATAAATAGCCACCCCGTCCTACTCTCGAACGGCTGCCAGCTCCATTGTACCTGAAATGTAATGGGTGGCCCTAAAGGGGCTCAGCACCTTTGCTGGTATGGTAATCGTGCAGCCCGCATACTACCGGGCCACACACAACTAATTGTCGTCTGGGCATGCGGTTGATTATATTTAAAACATGCATGAAAAACTATAAACACACAATACAATCAACAGGTATTCAGTCATTGGAAATACAATCAACAAGTATAACACATTAACGTTTATTAGACACATTACTTGGTTCTTGGCCTAGAGGGTTTTTACCTCAAAAAGCCTCACTCTTATTGATTAACACTTATCCATTTAAATCGGGCTACAACCCATTACTCCCACAATAGACTTGGTATTGATTTCAATACTTAACACAAACGAACATCTCAACACTTGTCACAACAACACACATCCCACCTATCTCCGGTATGAGTTACGTGAGTACCTGCACCGAATTAAGAGTTAGTCAACTTTTATAGAGCCTAGAGAACGAATGGTCCTCATGTCGAGCTCGATACATAACACATTGTCGTTCTGTTAATCAAACGAATAACTTACACAAGGTGTGTCGGATCTAGAGGATCCGAACACTCCGTACATAACATAATACCGTTCTCTTTATTGAACGTATTAATTACTTATGATGTATCGGATCATGTAGATCCCAAGCTCACCGTACACAAATCCCCTTAGCCCCGAACAATAATCAAGGTAGGAGAGCCAACTATTGGCTCGTGGGAGATTGAATTTGTAACACCCCTACCGGTAATTACACCATTAACTCCTAACCCGTCTCCATTATCAATACACAAGCAGCGGAAATTCTAATACAACCGGGGGTGAAACAATGCCGTTAGTCACCCACGTGACTAACAAGGCCAATTCCAAACTACAATACAACACAATATCGGTCTGATGGGTCTTTACCGAGTACACTATACAAAATGATACATTTCATTCCCTTATCAATTCTCAAACCAAGTACAACCTTCAATCCCATGATTTACAAATACAATCTCCATTCAATGCTATACCGAGTATCTACAATTCCCAACTATTGATGACCTTTCGGTCTTAAAATTCCATGATACAACAATACAATTATAATACAACTACCCATGCTTAATCACAACCCCGTCCTACTCTCGAACGGTGATCCGCTTCAATGTTCCTGTAAAATAAAAACAGCACCCCAAGGGGCTCAGCAAAATTGCTGCATATGACTTCCGCATACCCCGCATACTAGCGAGGGTACGCCGACTATTTGGTCGAGAGCATGCGGTTCATTTTAATTCAAACAACATGCAAGACAACAATACATTATATATGTATATTGGCACAATCAAGTTCATCATTGAACACAAACACTAACACACACGTCAAGAGGTTAGTTTAGTTTGTTATATACTTAGGCTTTGAGGGTTGTACCTCACTATGCCTCAATTCATTCTACATTGTCACCCACTCACTCGGGTCATACTTACTCAAATTCTCTTACTCTCAATCTCAAACTCAATACTCACATTACAACTCAACTCTCTCAAGTCTCAACTCAATACGCAATACTCACATGCTCGATTCTCAATAGTCAATACTCAATACTCAAGTCTCAATCAATACTCAATACTCAAAGGCATCTTTTAAGTCTTAGCCACGACCTCCGGGCAGGGTCATACACAAGACCCACCACCGGGCTTACAAATACAAAAGGAGCTATGCATTTAGCTCCTCAAGTTCACAAATGTCCAGTTCTCTACCGGACTACTCAATTTCCCAAAACTCCACTCTCGGAGTCATTTCACAATCTCAAGGATTAGCCTAGAAGTATCACTCTCGATAACATCTAATGGGTTAGGGAATTACTCAATGTCTAGTATTCTAAGATTTAAGGTTTTACCCAACTTATCGAATACTCACACGTTCGGGACATTGTTCATTTTAGTCGGTTCCTCTCATTGAGGTTCGACTATATCTCTAAGGGGTTTGGTGATCCCTTCCATTCTTTACTTTACTCAAGGTTCATTGTTTGAACAATTATCAAATCCTCTAATTGAGGTTACCCATATACTTCTACTATCATTTATTGTGTGGTTTATATAGACTCGGTTCTCTAACCGTTATCGGGAGGTTACTACTCCCGTATGTTTTCTCACGTTCTAGTGTGTTCGTAGGTTTATGTTACCGTTTATAGGTTCGATAGTTGTAGTGTGTTTCCACCCTTTTGTTAGTTCGCATTTGACTCTTTATATGAGTCTCTACTCACACAAGACTCAACTATGAGTCGCACTACCACACACATTCATCATTCAAACAATTCATTCACAGTTCACATTTCATGAATTATACAAACTTTGAGTTCACAATCCAAACCAACAAACAACAATACCATACAAGCACCAATAAGTGCAAACAATCCGATTCGTGCATTTATCTTGTTAGGTGGTCACACAATCAAACAAGCACACAAATCGGGGTAACCAAGTTAGGATACAGAGCATGAGGAAATCATACCTTTCACCGGGGTTAACTTTACCGAGTGTTCCCTCGTTTTTCGGTTCACACTTGTTCCTCTAGCCTTACTCTTGAACCACGGGCTACATGCCAAATGGTTCTATTAATATTAAAGCATTACGGTATGTACATAATTGCTACTCCCGTACGTACCCCGTTATCCCGTTTTTTCAGTTTAACTTAAGTGTCCTTAAACTCACAACTTTTCAATCACTCCTCAAACTTGTTTACACTTCTTAGGACCTTTAAAAGTCACCAAACAACTCCTAAACATCATCTAAAACCAATACCATTCAATCCCCCATCATTAGAAGCCTTAAACAAAATTTTTTTTCTTCTCTGGTCTAGACCGCCCCTCTGGGGAGGTCCCAGGGGCGGTCCACAACAGAAACTACATTATCCTGCAGAATTCGACTGGACCTCCCCACAGGGGCGGTCCCTAGGGGCAGTCCACAACAGACCCCATTTTAAAAAGTGTTTTTCTACACATTTTGAACTCCAAATTCACCCCAATCTTCTCCCACTCATTCCACAATCTTTCCACATGTTTCCTACAAGTTTAAACACCTTAAAACATGCACTAAACCTCTCCAAATCATTGGTTAAATCCTTACTCCAATTCTTGCTCAATTTTCTACAAAATTTCATTCCCACTTTCACATTTTGCACACTTGTGCATTCCTAGCTTCTTCTTGCTAGTGTCTACCTCCTACCAAACTTACCAAATCACCTCATGACCATTCTTACTCATTCCTAGACCTTTGCACTTCTAGAACCCAAGTTAAACTTTCATTTTCTAAGTCTTGCACACTAACTCGTTTCTAGATTTTCTAAGTTACCAACCTCATTATGCTATAGATTTTTATCTCCCTCTTTATAGTTCTACAAACATCCTTCAAAGGTTATTACTCCACTCTTAACAACTCAATTGAACACCTAAGTTCTCCCATTCACCTAGTCATCTAAAAACACTCCTTTTCTACCAAAATTTTACCATAACCTCCCCATAAATCTAACATGTCCAAAACCATCAATCTTCTCCAATCTTCACTTAACCAATCCTAAACTAGCCACACCCTTAGAGGGTCCTACCAGAACATCAATAATTCCATCCAAATCATCAAATACATTATAGCTCCCAAAATCTCAATAAATCAATCATATAGCTTACAAACTCAAATGCAATGGCACTTGGCCCTTAAATCAACACAAGTTCACAATCTCTCTCAAATTAAACCAACTACATTATTTCACATACTTTAGGTTCATTATTTTAATTTAACCCATCCCAATCCAAAAGAATTCAAAATAAACCTTAAGATAGATTTCTTACCTTAATTTCACAAGTTTCTCTTTTGAACTCTCCTCTTGCTCTTCCTCTCCTCAATTCGGTCAAGTGGGAATGGAGTTGCCAAACTCCATCCCAACACCGAAGGAACACAAATATGCATTCAATTAATCATCTAAACCCTTAGAAAATTTTAATTCAGTGAAAGGGCGTAAAGCACATAGTTAGGGTTTTACCTTTTGGAGCTTTTAAGAGGGGTTTTCACCCATGAATCAAAGGGGAAACTCCGCCACCATTGGAGGGCTGAATTGAAGCTCAAAATCAAGAAGAAAACAAGGTGTGAGAGAGGGCAAAATCGGCCAGCTCTACAAGATGGAGAAAAAAAATGAGTTTTTCATGAATCTTTTTACCTTAGGAGAGAAAAAAGGCTCCAAGCTACCCATTGATGCTATTTTCTCTTCAAATGGGGAAAACCCATGGAGATGAACTTCACCATTTTCAGATTTTGAAAAGAGAGGAAGATAGAGGAAGATGAGAGGAACACAAATATGTGTTTTGTTTTTTATTTGGAGCATTTTTGTGGCTTGAGCAAGAGGATGAAGACAGACTGCCATGGGAGCTCTTGAGGGAGTTCGAAAATCGTCCCCAGCAGAACAAAGAGGAAGGAGAAGGGGTCTGGTGGGGGAGAGTACATGTGAGACAAGAGGAAGATGGGAGAGAGAGAAAATAAAGTAGCTTTTGTACTTGTTTACTTTATTTACTTTTGTTTTTAGTGAGTGAGGGGGTTAGAATAGGCTGGCAACGTGGGTATACCCACACACACATGAATTCCAGCTTTTTAATTACCAAAGAAGAGGAGTATTTTGGTCTATTTACACTTAACACCCATAAGTCCCCGTTTTTACACTATTCCCTCACCGGAACCCGTTTTCCGGAATTTTCTTGTTTCTTTAATTTTAATGGTTATTAAACTCCCACTAATGTTTATTTATAGTTATTTGATGAACTATAATTTTTACGGGTTCGTTTGACCACTCAAAGTCACGTTTTCGGGTTTTCTCAAAAAACATGCGCTAAAGCTTTATTAGCGTTCTTAATTCATTTTTATGGATCCGTTTTCTTCGAGAATTGTTCCCATACATTATTTAGGCAATATTAAGCCTTTTAAATCCACCTAAGACCATTTTCAAGGTCGTATTCCTCCTACAGTCACATAACGCTTAATTTAGCGTTTTTTGCTTTTAAGCGTTTTCTTATTTCTTTTGGATTTATTCTTTTTACCAAAATTCATTAGGCACTAATAGGCCCTCAATATCGTATTAGAGTAATTTAATCACCCTAATTAAGTTTGGGGTATTTCAGAATTCCAAGAAGGAAAACAACCGAACAAGGGAGAGAGTTGAATCAAATATAGATATCAACTCCCATACACACGCGCACGACCGGGACTCCCGGATTCCTCACCCCAAAATAACACATTGGTTACAAGCTCCCTCCAAGGGGATTATTACAACAAATTTCATTATAGTTAGTCAAGTTCGGTTAGACACACATGGGAGGTAAGATACCATTCGACATACATGAACACAACAACAATCGTGACACAACGACATACTCAAAGGGGGAAAACACATTTACACACAACAACAATATACAACTAACGCACGGATAGCCATAGTTACAACGTTCCCGTAGGTTGGGATGTTTAAATCCGAATACCGATCTCTGATGTGATCCTAGAGTCGGTTAGCTACTTTTTAGCTCATATTCGAGGTTAAACGGTATCGGAACAAAACACACCACACAAATGAATTACTGTAAACTCATTCCATGCTTTATCTTACAAGGTGGCAAACATTCAGAAAAACAGGTTGGCAAACAAGCCGGCGTAACCCGGTAGGACACAGGTTGCAAGAACACCAAACCTGTCACCCAGGAATTACTTTCGTGCGTCGTCTCACGCTCCTTAGTTACTTCTTGTACAACTGGTATCATTTCAAATGTTCTTATTAATATCATGATCATACGGTATGTAAACTACCATTACTCCCGTACTTAACCCGTTGTCCCGTTATCCTTAACTTACTTATGTGATCTTAAGTTCACGACTTACACATTCACTTCTAGCACTTTTTTATACTTCTTAGGACCTTTACATGTCACCAAACAAGGCCTAAACATCATCTAAAACCATTACCATTCAATCCCCCACCTTTTAAGGCATTTAAAACACTCACGGCTAAATTCTAGGGGTGGTCCGGGACCTTGTCCATCTCTTAAGTCGCGGACCAACAAAAGGCTAAACTTTCAGCTGATTTTGTAAGGTGGTCCGGGACCTTGTCCATCTCTTAAGTCCCGGACCAGGTCTGGCTAGGCACTCACCGCATGTTTTTAAGTGTGGTCCGGGACTTTGTCCAAGGACAAAGTCCCGAACCCTGCTAAAAAGCTACTAAATGCATATTTTTCAACCCCTATTCCAACCTTAATCCACACCCAATCTTTTCCTAATCTTCCCACATGTTTCCAAACATGTTTTAACACCTTAAACACTCCTTAAACCTACTTAAATCATTGGTCAAACTCATCATCCAATTCTTATTCAATTCAACTAATTTCAATTTCCATTTTCAACACTTATGCACACTAGTGCATTACCAACCTCTCTTGGTGTTTCACAACCTTATACCAACATTACCAATTCAATTATTGACCATTCCAAATCCCTCTTAAACATTCGCACTCTAATATCCAAGTTCATTCATTGTTTCACAAGCTAGACACTCAAGTTCATTTCTAGCTAATACAAGACACCTACACACTATTTGCTACAGATTTTCATGCCAAACTTTCCAATCCTCCAACTATCATTGTAGGGTGATTAACCAACCCAATCACTCCTTATAAACACCTAGTTGGCCTTAGGTTCTCCAAGTTCATAAGGTCACCTAAACCACTTAATTTCTACCGAAATTTCGCCATAACTTCGTGACTAACCTATCCTATCCAAATTTATTGTCTTCATCACCTAGTCCCAAAACATTCACAAATCAAACTAACCAAACCCTTAGTAGGTTCTAACCGCACACACAATTCATCAATCACAACAATAATCCCCATGTACCATAATCTTAAACAACTTGGCACTTAGGCCCTTAAATCACCAAGCAATGCACAATGCATTAAACATCATCACAAATTCCTCTTCTAATCACCCAACACATGTAATACCCCAAATTTCTTAAACTGTGATTAAGGTCTTATTTAATTGTAAACCTTAGGAAACCCTAATTTCTAAAGATGGAGAAGGTTATAATTAGTTGGAGGTGCTTGGTGAACATTAGAACTCTAGTTCCCGGAGTATCACCCGGTAAACCTTAGTTTCACAAGATTTCTGAAATTCCCGAAAATTACTAAATTCCTCAGGAACTGAGAGTGGGTATCAACCTTAGGAAGTGTGTTAGATACTTTTGAGAGTGTTTTCAGGAAAGAAACAATCATATCTTTCTTCTTTTAATATAAGACAATCTAGTTACATTTTTCAGTATTTAGTGGTTCTGGGCAAACGGGCTTCGGAGAGCTCAAAGTGACCCGAGGAAATTCCTGAAACTTGATAACCCACACTAGTATTAACACACCTACACATATAGTCTTAATTCCCATAAAAAGCTCAAGCCAAACATGGCCTAAGATTGGCCGAAAATATCAAGGAAGGAGGAGAAAAATATCTCGGTTACTATTCACACCTCCTTACTATTCACACCTCCTTACTATTTGTAATAATGATCAAGGCAAGTTGCCCCCTCCTTATCCATTCAATGGCGGTTTGGCATGAGTGGTTAGGATTGGTTTTTGTCACCTAACACAAATCATGGCTATGGACAATTCTAGAAGTAATAATTACAAATAGTAAGATAAGGATGAAAATTTAGTATAAAAGGGGGGGTGGAGGTCGGCCATGGTAGGTGAGCAAGGTGGCCATTCTCTTCATCTACCTTGCTTCTCCTAAGCTAGAAAACACCATTGGAGCATAGGCAACAACACTCCTCCATTGGAAACACAAATCTAAGGTAGTAATTAAGCTAAAATCAAGGAAAAAGGCAAGTTTAAGGAGTGGAAGCCAAACTCCAAGGTGGGTGACTTGGTTGGTGGAGATTTTGAGCTCAAGAACTTATAATCAAGGTAGAAAAGCTCCAAAATGGCTAGGAGAGGACAGGTAACATCTATGCACATCACTTTCACCCTTTAAGCTTATTTTCCTTCTTAAGTCATTCTGTTTTGTTATCTACGAATCCTATCTCTTATTTTCTTAAAATTTTACAGTAAACTAGGGATGAATAGTTAGTGAACATCCTAGAAAATCAAGTCGAAATAAGGTTGGGAAGTAGGAAAACACTAAAGAACTTTGAAAATGAGAAAAATGAGCTTTAAGCTTTAGGAATTGTTTGGATGGGTTTCCGACATGGGTTTGAGCTAAAATTTTGAGGGTAGTCTTGAATAGTGAATATATGGTTATGGTTGAAAAATCAAGTCGAATGGAGAAATTTAAGTCGGTTAGACAAGGTAAAGAAGCTAAAAATGAGAAAATGTGCTTTAAGCCTTTCTGAATGTTTGAATGGGTTTCCGAATTGATCTTGAGCTGAAATTTTGGGAGATACTTGTGTTGTTGATATTGGATCATGGTTAAATTTTAGGCCGAGACTTTTGGGAAGTTTTTAAGTTGGTGAATAGTGATTTTGGCTAAAAATAAGAATTTAAGCTTTCTAAGGTGGTTTCTTGGAAATTGTTTGATCTCTGATTTATTGGAGCTTGATGGTATTTTATGATGATAAGGTTATTTTACAAGTGGTGAGCTTGATGTGTGAATTACTACTTGTGTAAAGCTTGGTTATGATATCTTACTCATGGTTTGCAAATGTGTTTAAGGATAACCTCTTGTGGTGGTGGTGGAAAGTATTGTGTGATGTTGATATCATGGTTATCCTAAGGCTATGCCTCTTGTGAGAGCCTTTAAGGCCAAGCCGACGTTCCGGCAACAATATAAGCTCCTACTAATGAAATTGGAGCTGCCACTATGATCTACTCCTATTGGGCAGAAGTTTTCAATAGGGGGGTGTGCACACTTAAGGACATAGGGTGGGTGGTGGTGGTGGACTTCATTTGGAAATATCTTGTATTTGATATTGATTATCTCTTGATAATTCTTGGTACAGGTAAATGGTGTGTGATCTATTCTGATTTGTTATATTTGTTAATATTTGCTGGAAACAAAGGTTTTAAAGAGAAAATAAGTTTTTACGGGGTGTGGTAGTGTTACTCAGTTTTTACTGATTTTATTTGTTTGTGTTTTCCTGTGTATATGTATTCTGTGAATTCAGGGTAACTGGGATGGACACCTTCTCTGCACTGAGGACGAGTCCACCGATACTTTCTATATTTTCATGTTTGTCACCTATCGTAGAAGTATACAGCCTGGGGTCACCGAGATATGTTATGAGGAATGGAACAAGAAGATTCAAGGATTTAGGCACCCGGAGAATGGTAGCAGGCAGTCTATCACACATGATGTTTCCACTATATACGAGTATATGCAAGTGGTCCCTAGTTAGATGCTAGCGATGTAATAGCCTTTTGATACCCCTTTACTTTTGGTGTAAAATAGGAGTAGGAGCTAACATAGTAGTTGGCTGGAAGGGGTCTTTTGGTACTAAGGTGTAAAGTGACGGGTTGGTTGTGTCACTCTTTTGATAGTAACAGCGATGTAAGATAGCTAGCATAGGGGTGGTGGTGGTAATAGCCTTACACTTACTAGTGGTTAGTAAGTGTGGCGGTAACCCCCGGTGATAGTATTAGGGGACCTTTGTAAAAAGAAGACTGACGCATGTATAATATAAGTTGTTATTTCAGTTATAACATGTCTCTAGAGAATAAAAAAAAACTAAGTAAATGGTGGTGGTAAACCGGGGCGTTACAGAGTGGTATCAGAGCTACAGGTTAGCTGGAGGGGAAATTTGAGTTTGACTAGGAAGCAAGGTGACCCAGGCTTAGGTTTAGGAGACTAGGCAGAACCATGTGGTTCTGAAAATATGTTTGCTGTGATATTTGTGTTGTGTGCTTGATTGATTATAGTTAACTATTTATATTAACTAACATATCTGTGTAGAATAATGGAGAGGGGAGTGGACGGAGTAATGGAGAGGGGAGAGGACAGATGGATGAACTGAGGGAGTTGACACTGAGTATGGGAAGAATCCTGGAGCAGCACGAGGCTAGAGCTGAAATACCCAAGGATTTCTCCCGGAGGATAGCAGCTATGAAACCCAGTACTTATCGGGAGAAGAGGATCCAGTGATTCTGGAAGAGTGGATCAGAGAGTTTGACAAAATATTTGATATTATTGATTGCCCTGAAGAAAAGAAGGTAAGTGGGGCTGTATTTTATTTTAAAGGTGAGGCTGATCTGTGGTGGACTGCGGAGGAGGAGAGACTCAAAGGAAATCCGGGTTTTGGGTGGAATATGTTGAAAGATGCGATGAGGAAAAGATTTTATCCGGAGCATGTAAGGTTGCAAAAATATCAGGAATTTACTGGATTGAGGCAGCGGACAGATGATGTTAAAACTTATCATGCTAAGTTTGTGGAGCTTGCTAGATTTGCTCCGCATGTGGTACCCGATGAGACTGCTAAGGTTCAACGTTTCCTAGAGGGTTTAAATTGGGATTTACAAGAAGCTCTGAGTGTAATACCTATAACTACTTTACAAGAGGCGTACGATAAAGCTGCTAATCTTTATAGGGTACAACAGAGAAGGAAGGAAGTACAAACGGGGCGGAAAAAGAATGGAGACTCGTAAGGCCGAGAGCTTTGATAAGAGGGCTAAAGTAGAAGTTAGACCAAGTGGGGGAGCCAGACCCAATTATCCGGGACGACGATTCAATGATAAAGGAACTAGATACTTTTTTGCAAGATTTGTGGAAGGAATCATCCAGGTGAAGATTGCGAAGGAAGGTTGGTAAAGTGTTTTAACTGTGGGAAGTTGGCCATAGGGCCTATGAGTGTAGGGTAAGAAGGATGGAAGGAGGTACTGATCAGGTAGCAAGACCCTGCACTGGAAATCTTCAACCAGAACAATCGTGGCAACCAAGGAGGAGTACAGCTGAATAATCAAAATGGACAGAGGAATAATTATAATGGTCCAAGTAACATGAGTGGACAAGGGAATAATCAGGGGAAGCAAATACAATACGGAAGTGGTAGTACTCAGGGAGGAGGCTATAAGAATCAGGGGTATATCAACGTAATCAGCAAGACGGAGGCTGAATCTCAACAAGAAGGGGACGTCATTACAGGTACTTTTTCCGTTCTTGGAACTAGTGCTAAAGTATTATTTGATTCCGGTGCAACCTGTTCTTTTATATCCTCTGAGTTCTTGAAGAAAGTAGGAGTAGTCCCCGATATAGAAGTTGAAATTTCTGTTTCTACACCTACGGGAAGAGTGGTAGGATGCACTAGGAAGATGGAAGGAGTAAAAATAACCATAGAGGGTAGAGAATTTGAGATGGATCTGGTAGAGTTTGATTTGAAGGATTTTGATATAATCTTGGGGATGGATTGGTTAAGTAAGCACAAGGGGCGCATAGATTGTGAAAAACAAAAGATTAGCTTATGTGGGAAGAAAGGAAAGAGAGTGTCGTACACATGCGAAGGAGCTAAGCAAAGGGTAAAAGTCCTACCTGCCTTAAAATTTTAAAGGAGTTGCGAAAAGGAGAGCCAGTTTATTTGTGTTATGTTCAAGAGGAAAAATTGGCGCAAGAACAAAGTCATCCGCACTTGAGGATCTTCCAGTAGTCAGGGAATTTCCAGATGTTTTTCCAGAAGAAATTCCTGGACTTCCACCCGACCGTGAGATTGAGTTTACTATTGATTTAGTACCAGGAACAGCTCCAATTTCTAAGCACCCTTATAGGATGGCCCCGAATGAGATGAATGAGTTAAAGAAACAGTTGGAGGAACTTTTAGAAAAAGGTTATATTCGACCGAGTGCTTCTCCGTGGGGAGCCCCAGTTTGTTTGTAAGAAAAGGATGGAACTTTGCGTCTTTGCATTGATTACAGGGAGTTAAATAACGGTACAATCAAGAATAAATATCCCTTGCCTAGGATTGATGATTTGTTTGACCAGCTACAAGGAGCTAAAGTATTTTCTAAGATCGATTTAAGGTCAGGCTATCATCAGTTAAAGATAGCAGAGAAGGACATACCAAAGACAGCCTTTCGAACGAGGTATGGACATTATGAATTTGTGGTGATGCCATTCGGGCTAACAAATGCGCCAGCAGTATTTATGGACTTAATGAATCGGGTTTTCAGCCAATTCCTGGATAAGTTTGTAGTGGTATTTATTGATGACATATTGGTGTACTCAAAGGATGAGGAGCAACATGCTGATCATCTGCGGCAAGTTCTACAAGTTTTAAGGGAGAAGAAGTTGTATGCCAAATTATCTAAGTGTGATTTTTGGCTCAAGGAAGTATCGTTTTTAGGTCATGTGGTAACCGGTGATGGAATTTCGGTTGACCCGGCTAAAATTCAGGCTGTTAAGGATTGGCCCAGGCCAACGAATGTACGAGAAGTTAGAAGTTTTCTTGGGCTAGCTGGATACTATAGGAAGTTTGTTCAAGACTTCGCTAAAATTGCGAGACCGCTCACAAATCTGATGAAAAAGGAAGTGCGTTATAGTGGGATGAGGATTGTGAAAAAGCTTTCCAGATTTTGAAAGAGAAGTTAACCACAACACCAGTTCTTGCATTGCCCTGTGGTACAGACGGTTTTGAAGTATATAGTGACGCGTCTAAATATGGTTTAGGGTGTGTGTTGATGCAGAATGGCAAGGTCATTGCCTATGCCTCACGACAGTTGAAGAGCTATGAGACCAGGTATCCTACTCATGATTTGGAACTTGCAGCTGTAGTTTTTGCCTTGAAAATTTGGAGGCATTATTTGTATGGAACTTCTTGTAAGATTTACACGGATCACAAGAGCTTGAAATATATTTTCACTCAAAAAGAGCTTAATATGAGGCAAAGGAGATGGTTGGAACTTATTAAGGATTATGATCTGGAGATTTTATACCATGAAGGCAAAGCCAACGTGGTGGCAGACGCTTTAAGTCGAAAGAGGAGTCACGAGGGAGAAGCTAATTGGATACTACATGATGAATTGGTACAAGATTTCAAAAGGTTGAACCTTGAGGTGGTAACAACGGGAGAGGTGGATAGAGAAATTTTGTCTAGTATGAACGTATTCCTCGACATTTACAAGGAAATTTTGCATCATCAGCAGGAGGATGAGAAACTACGGAAAGTAAGGAAAAAGTGGAAAAAGGGGAAGCCCTAGATTTTAAGATTCATGACGATGGCAGTCTGAGATTTCGTGGAAGATGGTGTATACCAGATTTATGTGGCGATATTAAAAGAAAGTTGATGCAGGAAGCTCATAACTCTGCTTATTCCATACATCCAGGAGGAAACAAGTTGTATAAAGATTTGAAGAAAAGTTTTTGGTGGCCAGGCATGAAAAAGGAGGTAGCTGAACATGTGTCAAGTGTTTAACATGTCAAAAAGTTAAATTTGAGCATAAGAAAACAGGAGGCATGTTGCAATCATTGGATATACCCATGTGGAAATGGGATTTGATATCTATGGATTTCATAGTGGGATTACCACCGACCAGAGGTGGGATGGATCAGATTTGGGTGATTGTAGATCGGTTGACCAAGACTACTAGACTAATTCCAATGAAAAGTACTTGGTCTATGGAACAGCTGGTGGAAGCATATATTAGAAATGTGGTTAAGTATCACGGAGTCCCTATGGAAATTATTTCGGATAGAGATTCTAGGTTTGTCTCAAGATTTTGGAAGCAATTTCAAAAAGCCATGGGAACAAAATTGAGCCTTAGTACAGTCTACCACCCACAGACTGATGGGCAAACGGAGAGAACTATCCAAACTCTAGAGGATATGTTGCGGGCTTGTGCGATGGATTATCAAGGGTCATGGAGTGACAAGTTGCACTTGATTGATTTTCTTACAACAACAGTTACCACTCAAGTATCCATATGGCCCCGTATGAAGCTTTATATGGTAGAAAGTGTCGTACTCCGCTGTGGTGGAATGATACGCAGGAGGTGGTTATGGTAGGGCCTGAGTTAACAGAGGAGATGGCTCAACAGGTTAAGAACATTCGGCAGAGATTGAAAGCCGCACAAGATAGGCAAAAGTCTTATGCTGATTTGCATAGAAGGCCAGTTGAGTTCAATGTGGGGGACAAGGTATTTCTGAAGGTTTCACCCACTAAGAGCGTGGTACGATTTGGCAAGAAAGGGAAACTTGCTCCTAAGTACATCGGTCCGTATGAAATATTGGAAAAGGTTGGAAATTTGGCTTATCGATTAGCTTTGCCGATGAACTTGGATAGGGTTCACAATGTGTTCCATGTATCACAATTGAAACGGTACGTTCCAGACGAATCACATGTGTTGCAACCGAACAAGGTAGAAGTTGCACCTAATTTGACTTATGAGGAACACCCGATTAAAATTTTGGATCGTAAGACAAGGGAGACCCGAGGGAAGTCTGTAGATTTGGTTAAAGTTTTATGGACTCACCATGGAGTTCAAGAAGCTACATGGGAATTGGAAAGCAAGATGAGAGCTCAGCACCCAGAACTCTTTAATTAAGGTTAGCGATTAAAGTTTCAGGAGAAACTTTCTTTTTAGGGGGGAGAGTTGTATGGTAAGTGGTGAATGACTATTAGTGTTTGTGAATGTTTGTGATTGTGAATGTTTGTTGGTGCCAGAAATGGTTGGTAATACTTGAATATTATTTTAGGAGTTGTTTTCTTCATGATTATGTGGTATCGTTGAATTTGTGAATGGTTTATGTTGTGTGATTGGTATGACTGAGGTTTTGTGTGATGAATCATTTGTGGGTGATGAAGCTACCTGAGAATTGTGGTGTGGAGTATTGTTTTAATTTCTTGGAGTATGTGAATGTATTGTTTTTGTGTGGTGAATTGAGCTTCGGGGATGAAGCTTTGTTTAACGGGGGGAGGATGTAATACCCCAAATTTCTAATCACGACTTACACATTCACTTCTAGCACTTGTTTATACTTCTTAGGACCTTTACATGCCACCAAACAAGGCCTAAACATCATCTAAAACCATTACCATTCAATCCCCCACCTTTTAAGGCATTTAAAGCACTCACGGCTAAATTCTAGGGGTGGTCCGGGACCTTGTCCATCTCTTAAGTCGCGGACCAACAAAAGGCTAAACTTTCAGCTGATTTTGTAAGGTGGTCCGGGACCTTGTCCATCTCTTAAGTCCCGGACCAGGTCTGGCTAGGCACTCACCGCATGTTTTTAAGTGTGGTCCGGGACTTTGTCCAAGGACAAAGTCCCGAACCTTGCTAAAAAGCTACTAAATGCATATTTTTCAACCCCTATTCCAACCTTAATCCACACCCAATCTTTTCCTAATCTTCCCACATGTTTCCAAACATGTTTTAACACCTTAAACACTCCTTAAACCTACTTAAATCATTGGTCAAACTCATCATCCAATTCTTATTCAATTCTACTAATTTCAATTTCCATTTTCAACACTTATGCACACTAGTGCATTACCAACCTCTCTTGGTGTTTCACAACCTTCTACCAACATTACCAATTCACTTATTGACCATTCCAAATCCCTCTTAAGCATCCGCACTCTAATATCCAAGTTCATTCATTGTTTCACAAGCTAGACACTCAAGTTCATTTCTAGCTAATACAAGACACCTACACACTATTTGCTACAGATTTTCATGCCAAACTTTCCAATCCTCCAACTATCATTGTAGGGTGATTAACCAACCCAATCACTCCTTATAAACACCTAGTTGGCCTTAGGTTCTCCAAGTTCATAAGGTCACCTAAACCACTTAATTTCTACCGAAATTTCGCCATAACTTCGTGACTAACCTATCCTATCCAAATTTATTGTCTTCATCACCTAGTCCCAAAACATTCACAAATCAAACTAACCAAACCCTTAGTGGGTTCTAACCGCACACACAATTCATCAATCACAACAATAATCCCCATGTACCATAATCTTAAACAACTTGGCACTTAGGCCCTTAAATCACCAAGCAATGCACAATGCATTAAACATCATCACAAATTCCTCTTCTAATCACCCAACACATGTAATACCCCAAATTTCTTAAACTGTGATTAGGACCTTACTTAACTGTAAACCTTAGGAAACCCTAATTTCTAAAGATGGAGAAGGTTATAATTAGTTGGAAGTGCATGGTGAACATTATAAACTCTAGTGTCTCGGGAATCACCCAGTAAACCTTAGTTTCACAAGATTTCTGAAATTCCCGAAAATTACTAAATTCCTCAGGAACTGAGAGTGGGTATCAACCTTAGGAAGTGTGTTAGATACTTTTGAGAGTGTTTTGAGGAAAGAAACAATCATATCTTTCTTCTTTTAATATAAGACAATCTAGTTACATCTTTCAGTATTTAGTGGTTCTGGGCAAACGAGGCTTCGGGAGAGCTCAGAAGTGACCCGAGGAAATTCCTGAAACTTGATGACCCACACTAGTATTAACACACCTACACATATAGTTTTAATTCCCATAAAAAGCTCAAGCCAAACATGGCCTAAGATGATGGCTGAAAATATCAAAGAAGGAGGAGAAAAATATCTCGGTTACTATTCACACCTCCTTACTATTCACACCTCCGTACTATTTGTAATAATGATCAAGGCAAGTTGCCCCCTCCTTATCCATTCAATGGCGGTTTGGCATGAGTGGTTAGGATTGGTTTTTGTCACCTAACACAAATCAATGGCTATGGACAATTCTAGAAGTAATAAATACAAATAGTAAGATAAGGATGAAAAATTTAGTATAAAATGGGGGGTGGAGGTCAGCCATGGTAGGTGAGCAAGGTGACCATTCCTCTTCATAATACCCCGTAATTAAAAACAGTGATTAATTAGGCTAATTATATTTTTAAAGGCTTAATTACACTTAAATAAATACGAGGGAACAAATCCCGAAGAAAACGGACCTTTAAAATGGGTTACAAGCATAAACGAACCTTAAAGCGCGTTTTTCGAGGCAACCGGGAAAACGTGACTTTAAGCGGGTCAAATAGACTCGTAACAGTTTTGGTCAACTAAATAATCATTAATAAATATTAGTGAAGCTTTAGAACCAAGAAAATTAATTAAACGAGAAATTCCGGAAAACGGGTACCGGTTAGAAGGAACTGTAACAACCGGTAAGTTGTGGGGTGAGAATGCAAATAAGCAAACTTAGTGTGTCCACTTTGTGAATAAAAAGCAAAAAAATTGAGTGTGTGTGTGTGTGTGGGATCGATAGCCCCTCTCTCAATCTCTTTATTTTTCTCTTATGTGCTAAAAGACAAACAAAGTAAATAAAAGCAAGAAAGAAAAGAAAAGGGACTCTCTCTCCTTACTTTTCCCTCTTCCTCTCACGTACTCCCTCCCTTCTCTATTCTCTCTTCTTCCTCTCCTGCGACATTCATGGAGTTTTGAAGAAACCCACTTAACTCTCATCTTTTCTCCTCTCTTTGAGTACTCAAACCTCCTCCAAATCCAATAAAAATTATACCATTGGAATCCCCTTGCAAAGGAGAACATTTCCCTCCTTTCGAAAATCCAAAAGCTCAAATTTCATTTTTATGGGTATCCTCCATTGGAAGATTCAAGTCCACCATTAGAAGCACCTTCACCTCCTTGTTACTTTGAGGTAAAAAGAATTTCGAAAATCCTTCATTTCTAGCTCTCATTGGCATTATAAGGATTTTTAGTTTTTGAACTCTTGGCCCTCTTTGTTCCAGCCGATTTTGGCTCTCTTGTTGGGCTAGGAATCTTGTTCTTTTGCTATTCAAGAACTTCATTCATCCATTGGAAGGTAATACCCTCTTCTAAAACCTAAAACCTAAATTCTAGGGTTAGTATAAAATGAATGCTAAATGGTATTGTGTATGTGTTATGGGTTATAGCACTTGGTGTGTGTGAACCCCATTGGACCGAGAACAAAGGAGAATAAAAGAAGAAGGGGAAAGAAGAAAGAAAACTAGAAAGAACAAGGTAAAGTCTCTTACCTTGAACTAGTTTGGTATTGAGTAATGTAACAGTTTTTGGAGTAGTAAAACGAGTAAAGAATTGAGTAGTGAGTGGTAAGTATATTGTAGCGTAATGAGGAATGATGTTGTAACAGTTTTAGAGCTTTAAATGAGTTTTTAAAAGCTTGGGAAAACATTGGGTAGTATGTGTATATGTGCAGGAATTTTAATGTGTGTAGTGGAGTTGAATTGTGTGTATAGTGTATTGAATAAACAGGTTGTGAATGAGCAATTTGGGAATTGAAATAGTATGTGGGCAAAGCTAAAAATATAGGGGAGACTATGTCAAATTTTGTGTAGGAATGAAAGGACTTAAGTGTTTAAGAAGATGAATTAACCTAGGTGATAACTAGGTGTATTTGAGGAGTGTTTTGTAGCTTGAAACAGATTTTGGAATGAGTTTGTAAATGGGATGAAACTAGAGTGTAAGGTAATATATTTTGGACGCTAGGAATGGCATTAGTTGAAGAAGTAATGGAGGTTAGAAGTTGGAGTGAAAATCTGTAGCATAAGAAGCAAAACCAAAATCTGTAACATTAGTGTGGAGAAAAATAGTGCAAGTGTTGAAAGGAGAAGAGGAAAATTTGTGTAAGTTGTGTAGGAATTGAGTAGTAAGTTGGAGAATGAATTAAGGTGAGTTAGAGCATCTAAATGAGTGGTAAACATGTAGGGAAGTATTGGTAAAGATTGGGGAAACAATGGGTAAAGAAAACACCCAAAAACAGATTTCAAAACTGAAGTACTGGGCCGGACCGGACTTGCGACCGGACTTGCAAGTTCGGTCGAGCCCAGATTTACAAAGACGGGAAAACCTTCTGGAATCGACCGGACTTGCGACCGGACATGCAAGTTCGGTCGGACCAGAAAATTCTCCCGTCTGAAACCTTCTGGAATGGACCGAACTTGCGACCGGACTTGCAAGTTCGGTCGGCCAGAAAAATTCCCGTAATGCAAGCTACTGGAATGGACCGACCTTGTGACCGGACTTGCAAGGTCGGTCGGGCTAAAATTTTCAAATACGAAACTTACTGGAATGGACCGACCTTGGGACCGGACTTGCAAGGTCGGTCGGCCCTGGAATTTTTACACAATGTAGCCTACTGGAATGGACCGGACTTGCAAGGTCGGTCGCAAGTCCGGTCGAGTAAAAAAATGTTTTAATAATATGATTATAGTAATCATATATACATGTATATATGCCTATATACACATATGCATATATATGTAGTAATACACCATTAATGAAGTAGTAATGGTAAGAAAGTAAGTAAATGAGTAAGGATGCAAGCTTAAGAAGTAATAAGGAAAAGAATGGTTTTATAACCAAGTATGAATGTAAAGTAGTAAGTAAACATTGAGAATATCAATGAAGGAGTAAGTTAGATCAATAATAGACCATTGATCATACTACTTCATGTATGTATAGGAATCAAATAGTTGATCCTCGAAGGAGCCGGTAGTACGGATACAACGGTGAACGGTATGATTTCTTCATGCCCTGTATCCTAACTTGGTTACCCCGATTTGTGTGCTTATGTGATCACCAATAAGATAAATGCACAATCGGACTTATATTGCACTTAACTGTGTTTGAACTATTTCGTTCTTGTTGAATCTTCTTGAACATTTAGTTTGTATAATTCATGAAATGTATGAATGGAAATGAAGTGTATGTGTAAGTATGAGTACTTGTGTATCGTATGTATGTATGGAAAGTAAGTATGGACTTCTACTAATTCCTAATGATCTAACTCCTAACATGAGTAATGAGTAAAATGGAATGAGTAGAAGCCCGATATAGTTTCGGCCACGCGTGAGGATAAGGAGACACAAGAGGTTGGATCCGAATCCTGGCTATAATCTTTTCCGTGGACCAAATCCCTTGAATGGGTAGCATCCTGGATTAGTGGGCCACCCTAAAGCCCGGTGGTGGGATGAAGTAATCCCTGCCCGGAGGTCATACCGACTTAACTGGAAGTAAAGTATGTAAGAAGTAAGTATTGTATTTGTATTGGTCTTGACTATTGTAAGTCATTGACCCGGAGTAAAAAGTATTGAACACCCGATTAACCCGGGTGTGTAATGAGGCTAACAAGACCTTGTATGTATTGGAGAATTGTATCTCCGTAATGCGGTAAGTATGGTAAGTATGAATGGATGACTTGTATTGTACTTCTTGTATATGTTGTATGTATGTATGCTTGGTGAAATGAATGTATTGAATTGTATTGTAACAAGCATGTATGTATGTATGAATGAAACGAACCGCATGTATTCGACCAATTAGTTGGCGTACCCTCGCTAGTACGCGGGGTATGCGGTTATCATATTCAGCGTAAGCTGACCCCATCGGGGGAATGTTTTTACTCCACAGGTACCCGCGAGGCATGAAGGTAGAGTAAGGACCGGATGTAATTCTTTTTGGTAGTTAGTAGGATTGGGATGGTGTACCGAGTTGTACACGGCTAAGGCCTTTTTGAGTAGCCGGTGTACCATGTGGTACACCTTTTTGGATATTGAATTCGTAATTGGATAGTAGGGAGAGGATGTATAAACTCTTCATTTTTGGGAAGTAACCTTGGAATGTAATTCGTAAAACTTGGATACTCGGTAATCAAATGTAAGTAAGTATTTGGTATTGTAAGGTAAGTAGTAAGTATTTGGTTTATTCTAGTCATCAGACTGACACGGTAAGTAGTAGTAGCCTTGTTAACCATTGGATGGTTAACGGCGTTGTATCACCCGCCGGGAGTAAGTAAGCATTCCGTTGCGAGTAAGGTAAGTATGGGAGTGATTAGAGGATAATGGAAGGATTAGCGGTTGGGGTGTTACAAAAAGTGGTATCAGAGCGAAGTCTCGCTCTGATGATTAGAATCTTAAGAGTAGTGATTACCGAGTTAGGATTTCAACCGTCTTAAGACGGATATTTAGAAACCTAACTAGGAACTACCGTTAGCAATAACGGATACCATTAACGTCTGCAAAGACGATACCATTGTTTGAATGAAGACCATGAGGTCATAGTATCACGACATCTAAAGTAATCCACACTTGTTCAGATTTCAGGACGAGGTCCAGGTCGTCCCAGAGGAGGGACCAGTGACGGACCAAGCGCGCAGACGATAGCTGAAATCGTCGCCGTCACGGTAGCACAGATGCTACCGGATGTAATCACCGCAGTACAAGCAACTCAACAAAACCAACAGCAGCAACAACAGCAGTAGCCCGACCCGCCTCAACCCCGAGAAACGAATTGGGTAAAGGCCGTCGCCGACCTTCGACCTCCATGCTTTAGAGGCGAGAGCGACCCCGCCAAGCTCGAGGCCTACCTCTCCGAGATGGAGACGGCCTTCGAGACACTTGAGACTCCCGCTGGAGTTCGAGTGAGGATAGCTGCGTACTACCTCAAAGACGCGGCTATGGACTGGTGGAAGCTCGTTAAGGCCGAGCACGTAGCAGACCCTGCGTTCGGATGGGAAGCATTCACCTCTCTCCTCCGATCTAAGTACTATCCCGAGCATGTCAAGACCAAGAAACGGCTTGAGCTCGATGCACTAAAAATGACCGAAAAGATGACGGTTGATGAATATTACCGCACCTTCACCTCTCTTCTCCGACTTCTACCCGACCTTGGGTATACCGGCTAAGTCTTGGTTGACCGCTTCTACGGCGGATTGAGCCATCGACTCCGGTATGGCATGGGCTTCACACGGTTTACCTCCCTTCAGGTAAACAAGTTGAACCCTTAAGAAGCCATGAGTAATGTGAATTAGTATTCCCGTATGTGAGTGTAACCTAATGCCTAAGTAATTCAGGAGTGTTACCATGCTGCCTCCCGAGTGGAGATCACATGCCAGCTGAGGGATGAAGATCAAGCGCTTAAGCGCAAGGCAAGCAACAAAAACACCTCCGATGACCAAAACCAATCCAAACCTTGGAAGAAAAGGAAGGGGAAGCATTCCCACCATAAGAACACTTCCGGAGACGGCGGTGCCCATGCTGAGAAGGGCAAGGCAGCTGAGCCATTACAGATTGCCTACACCGCGCCAGTGGCAGCGAAGCCACTGAGGTCTCAGCCCTACAGGGGTAAGAAACCGAAACCGAATTAGTACACTTGTGAATTAGTATGTATGTGGAGTATTGTAAGTATACCGAACCTTGCTAACTTGGAAGCTATAGGTTCTGCATTTGGCCAAGGAAAGAACCAATCTGATGGCCGCAACTACATCTGCCGTAACTGCAACAAGGATCATCCCGGCACAGATTGCCAAGGAAGGGAGATCCGTTGCTTCACTTGTCAGAAACCGGGCCACCGTGCCAATGTGTCACTGGTGGAACGCGAGCTTTTAATTACAGTCCAAAACCGTGTTACATTACGGTTCTGGACCGTAATCTACGCGGGCGTCAATAAAGATGGCGACGTCTTTAATTACGGTTTTAAACCGTAATTAATGGCCCTTTTCCGGCCCGCGTGTCATTGACTTTACATTACGGTTATTTGTAAAACCGTGATCTAAAGTCCTTTGGCGCGCGCGAACCAAAGGACTTTAGATCACGGTTTTACAAATAACCGTATTGTAAAGTCGACACTTTAGATTACGGTTCTAACAATAACCGTAATCTAAAGTGTTTTGGCGCGCGCGCCCAAAGGACTTTAGATTACGGTTATTGTTAGAACCGTAATCTAAAGTGTAATTTTTTTTTATTATTTTATTTTTTTTACAAATCTACACAATTGCAACAGAGACAGAATTGTAACAGATAAGCAACAGAGGGCAGAAACTGCACAATTGAACCACCTGAATCAAATACCAACAACACAAATTCATTCTAATAAAGCACCAGATCGAAAATCTGTAACATATTCAATCTGTTACACAATTGCAACAGAGATAACATCTAATAAAGCACCAGATCGAAAATCTGTAACATATTCAATCTGTTACACAATTGCAACAGAGATAACAATTGCAAATTCATTTCTGCGCACAATTGCAACAGAAATATTCAATACAACAGCTAGAATCTGTTACAGCAGCAGCTAGCATAATTCATTACAAACAGAATCAGAGCAACTAACAAAAAATATAATCTGTTACACAATATAATCTGTTGCAGCAGCAACTAACAGAATCAGAGCAGCAACTAAAAAAAATATATGTTACAGCAGCAGCTAGCTAGTCTACCACTCCATTCTCATAAACATGGCTTCCATGCTCTCTCTGACATGCAACAAGTCGGCAGGAGCATAAGTCTTGAATCCGGCATAATGCTCTTTAATCTGCAACAAGAAAAGGAATGGAACACATAATGAGATTAAGATAAAGACACAAAAAATCTACCGAAAGAATTAAATACAAGACAGCGTTCGTATTACCTTGTCAATATCATTCTTAAAACTTGGGAAGTACCCGCAGAACTCGTACATATACCGCATCACGTAGTACCCGCAACTCTTAGAATCCTTTTGGGTAGGGCACTAAATCACCAAAATTCACAAATGTAAAACAATTGTACAAAGATAATAGCAGCACAAATGAAATACATGAATTACCAAACCTTGATGTAATCGACGGTCAAATCACCAAACTCTCCCAGAGGGGTTTTTTTGTAACAACTGTTACATATATTAACAAAAGCGTTTAGCAAAATGAACAAGTACATTAATTTTGGTTCAAAAAACTTACAAACAATTAAATAGTAATAAAAACTTACTCTTTGATTAAGTCTTCAGTGTTGAATTCTTTCCACTGCCCTAGTGGATCTAGAACGAGCAGAGTAGCGGTGGCAGCGCAGAATATAAACAAAGCCCAGTGGTGGCTACAATGTCAAATACAAAATGAAATGAGAAATGAAGGTAACAAAGTTAGCTAATTAGTATGTAATTTTATATTAGAACTCACGTTTGGTGATACGACATTAGAATGAATAATTTATTCTGTTGATCAACAACATTGAAGACATGAATCATGTAGTTACAAAACCTCCCAGGGTCCCTAGTGACATTGTCGTACGATAAACGCTCCGGGCACACCGCAGTAACGCATGTCATGTCCTTCTCAACACATCTCTCAAGCAGACATCTATTATATCACATGTACTATAAAAAGTTAGCCAATGCAACTTCATAGATACTTATTCTATATGTTTTTACAGTATGAGGAAAGAACACTTACTTTAGATAAGCTTGAATAATGTTAATGTTCAGATAATCTCCACACATCATCTCTCTGATGTCCTCAAAGTTGATTGCCGTCATCATATCTTCTTCGTAGTGAAACATCGACTTTGGAAGCGTCATCATGAAGTTGTTAGTTTGAGATGACTTCACCATGATCTTGTCGTAGAGATTCATCTGCTTGGCCCCCAAAACATTAACAAGTTTTTGTGGCAGTGCGAGCTTATTTTTAGGCGCCTCAGAAGTCCTGGTGCAACCCCGGACGGGCGCTGGATTCTTACCTTTCGCACCCCGACTCACTGGATTCTTACCCTTCACACACAAACAGTAAAGCATAAATGTAAAGATAATTACTAATTGATTATTATAGTAACATTAAACATTTATCTAGAACATACCCTTCTGGCAGGATTCGTCGGCGCTGATCTCTTCTTCTCTGGGCCGGGATACGCGGCGAGGAACCTCAGGGATCTCAGGATTCGCCGGCGCGCTGGTCTCTTCTAGTCTGGGCCGGGTTACGCGGCGAGGAAGCTCAGGGATCTATAATAGATTAGATTAGACACTTAATGCTAAATAATGCATTTTATTAGATACTAAATGGTTGTCAAACAGTCTTACCTCATCAGTGACAACAATATAACATGCTGGCCAGGGCAATATGTCTCCCTTCGCTTCGATCAGCGTGCATTTGTTGTCAGCATCCGGCAAGATCCCACGTAGTGCAATTGGCAAAAATTCTTGAAGTAGGACATGATAATCGTGAGATTTCATTCCTACTAATTTGAAATCTGTCATGGACACTAGGTTTCTTATGTTTGAGGAGTAACCTGATGGCACCTTGATGTTGTAAAGGGTACTGCATAGACTATGTTTCTCTTCTTTAGACAGAGTGTGACAGGCAGGAGGCAAGAATGTGCGTTTTCCACGTTCTTGCGGGCCAAGCTCTGTGCGTATGCCCAACTCAATTAAATCTTTTCTTCCTTTCAAATGATCCTTTGTCTTTCCTTTTATGTTCAAAAGAGTGCTAGTGACACTTTCACCCACGTTCTTCTCGACATGCATCCCATCGATACAATGTCTAACCTCCAGATGCTGCCAGTACTCTAGTTCCCAAAATATTGATTTCTTTTTCCAGACACTTTTTTCACCACTTTTGGTTGGCGGCCCGAAGTTGTTCACAATATTATCCAACTTTTTGTAAATCTCTGTACCTGTCAAAGGCTGGCGCGCCATGCTGTGATCAGTTTTCCCATCGAACTCTTTCGCCATCTTTCGATACTTATGTCCTTTTGGAAGCATTTTTCGGTGGCCCATATACACGGTTTTCCCACTATGTTTCAAGCGAATGCTACAAGTGTTTTCACCACAAATCGGACACGCCAACGCCCCCTTGATTGAATAGCCTGAAAGATTACCATAGGCGGGGAAATCATTGATTGTGCAGTACAACATGGCACACAAATTGAAGTCCTCTTTACTGAATGAGTCGTAAACCGTAGCCCCTTCATTCCACAAGAGTTGTAGATCCTCTATCAAAGGTTGTAGGAATACGTCAATTTTGTTGCCCGGTTGCTTTGGACCAGATATTAACAAAGACAACAAGATGTGTCTTGGTTTCATGCATAACCATGGCGGTAGATTGTAAATAACCAAAAGCACAGGCCAGGTACTGTGTATGCTACTCAAAGTACCGTAAGGGTTCATCCCATCCGTGCACAAGCCTAGCCTTAGGTTTCTCGGTTCGTTACCAAACTCAGGAAATTTTACGTCTATGTTTCTCCACTGTGGTGCATCAGCGGGATGTCTTAATCTGCCATCCTTTTTCCTGTGAACTGAATGCCACCGAAGATTCTCTGCGTCTTTCTCAATGGAGAACAAACGTCTGAACCTTGGAATGATGGGCAGGTACCACAGTACCTTAGCTGGTGAACCTTTCTTACTACCGCTGATGTGAGTTTGTTTTTCTTATACCGTGACGCTCCACATGCTGAACAGCTTTCAGCAAATTCATCCGATTTCCAAAACAGCATGCAACCATTTGGACAAGCATGAATTTTCTGGTACCCCATACCCATTGGGCACATCATTTTTTTGGCTGAGTACGTAGTCGTTGGTAAAACGTTGTCCACCGGAAGAACGTATTTCAATAGTTCCAGGAGGTCAGTGAAACTTACGTCGCTCCAGCCATGTTTCGCTTTCAAGTTGAATAGCTTGAGGACGACACTCAACTTGCTTAACTTTGTAGGGTCACACCCGGGGTACAACGGTGTTTTGGATGAATCCAACAAATTTTCATGCTTGTCTGGCGTGTTAGAGTAATGTCGTTCCACATCTTCGAGCATAGTCTCAATGTCATCATCCCAGAAATCTGGCTCAACGTTCCCTGTAACGTCTTCTGGGTCACCAGCAACTGTATCATCTCCAAGTTCTGTTTCTGTGTTTGCCTGACCATTATCCCCTTCGTCAGGCTTAATAACATCGAACACACTCTGACCATGCCATCGGATTATGTCTTGGAAATCTTTTGTAAAACCGCGGCGGATCAGATGTTCCTTAATTGTTTCAACGCCGCGATATCTCAGATTGTTTTGGCAGTCGATACACGGACAAAATATGTATCCCTTGTCTGTAGGTTTCAGATTGTTCGCCAACACCGTGCATAACTTATCAACTCCTTCTAAAAACTTGTCGTCCAAATTTCCGCTGTAAATCCACGAACGTTCCATCTCCTTCTAGCTATTTATATGAAGGCAGCCATTTCATACCGTCACCCGTGGCAGAGTCTTTACACTTTTGTATCTTATCAACCTAAATCCATCCATGAGTATTAAATCCCACCGGTGAACGTGTTTTTAATATGTAATTTATTGAAAATTTCGGCAGCATCTCCCTACAGTTCTTCAAATGCACGATATTATGATATTAATCAATAATATATGCATTCGAAGAACAATAAAGAGATACTGCTGAAATAATCAATAAAGTACAATTAAAAACACATTCACACCCTAGGTGTGAGATTTAACAATCATGGACAGTCCCGACAGGGACTGCCGAAGATATACCTCTATTAGGTATATCTTGGGCGGATAACTATGTTTGGTAGTTTGTCAAATATTATATGTATATATGTAAATCTTACCTCTGGTAGACGATTAGCCGATGCTAAGACGGTTGAGGTCGGAAGCCAAAATAAAGTCGTAGTCCTGATGCATAAATGAAAAACGACAACATTAGAATTCATCAAAAAATCAAGGTTAAATGCTAGCTAAACCGCGGAAAAAAATCGACAGCATCTCCCCTATATTTCTAACGTCTCCAAATCAGTTTTATCAAAGTCAAATTTGCACGCACCATCTAGAACTAGTAACATACATAAACTTATCTTCTTCTACTATAAATGAAGTTTATTTATGACCTTCTCTGCAGTACTTCAGATTGAAGGACTGAAACTAGTCATTCTAGAACCATTAAAATACCGAAACTCATCTTATTCTTTCTGGTGGTTATAACAATAGCATTGTTGATTCCTGTCACAGATTGTGAATCAAACAGAGAGCATCTGGCATAGCAGATTGAGCAGTTGAAAATGAGCTATTTTCAGGAATCGGTAATATACTTGAACTTACTTTCTTTCCTGTGGCAGTTTTAAGTAGTAGCATTTTTAAAACTACACTATTATTTATTAATTGTAATACTAAATGCTAAGAATAAATAAATACAGCAGTTTACAGTTTGCTTTGCAAAATTACCGTTACTAAGCACCGAAGTGGGCAAGTAGTGTAGAAATCAGCCCACGAACTAGGTTGCAATTAACTGTGAATCTGGGCACAAATATATGAACAAAGTTAGAACTTGCAATCGAAATGCATGTATATGAACAAAGTTAGAAAAAAACGACAATCAATCGATCGCATACCCAATACGCGATAGAGAGGTCGACGGTGAGACCAGTGGTAGATGGGTGGTGACCGGCGGCGATGGGAGTGACAAAGGTGGTGGGAGCGATGGTGGCGATGGCCGTTAGCAAGGTGACGGGAGAGAGGAGGCGATTTCAGTGAGGAAGATAGCGCGAAAGAGAAGAAGAGTTACTGTAAGTACAGTGTGCAGAGTAAACGGGCAAATGTTGTAGTTAAAAGGACTTTAGATTACGGTTTACATGAAAACCGTAATGTAAAGTCACACTTTACATGACGGTTCCTAAAGAACCGTAATCTAAAGTGTAACGAAATTAATAAAATAGCGCGAAAATTATTTGGCCTATGCTGGGTTTCGAACTCAAGATCGATGGTGTTGACTCATGTACCCACGGCCATTGAGCCATGAGTCTTATTCGATCAAACAAATGTAACACATTAATATAAAGTTATTTTTAATCTAAAATAAGCTGGTAAGACGACGTCGTTCACTGTAATTTAGATTACGCGCGGCGTCGAAAAAATCAAATAATGCGGGAAATATTTGGCGTCAGGTCAAGACGACGTCGTTGACCATCAGTGGGCGGGGACTTTAGTTGACGGTTATTAGTAAAACCGTAATCTAAAGTCCGTTAACCGTAAAGCGCGCGTCAACACGGGACTTTAGATTACGGTTTCACAAATAACCGTCATCTAAAGTCCGTCCTAAAAAAGGCGCGCCTACCTCCGATCGATTATTGCTTACGGTTAATTTAATAAACGTCATTAATTAACTCCGGCCTTCATATTAATTACGGTTTCTGTTAAAGCCGTGATTAAACCACCGTCATTAAAGGCTTCCGTTCCACCAGTGTGTGCCTAGAAAACTCTAAGCCCAAGGGCAACTACTAGGGCTACAAGCAGCGTGAGGGCAAGGAGGTTGCATCTGGCGATGCTGATGCCCAGCACACCTCGCAGGGACAGGGGTCCTGAGGTCCGCAGAAGGGCGCACCGCAGAGGCAGCCGGCCTTACACATCATAGACCGTGATGGGACCGGGACTAAGTCCGGCCCAGGTAACCACTGTAACCTTTAATCCTTGAAGAGCATGACTAAGTATTAAAGTAATTGTATGAATGAAAGCATGAATGCGTAAGTACTTGAAGTATGAAATTGAGCATGAGTAAGTAACATGGAAGTATGTATTGAGCATGAAATGAATCAGTAAGCCTAGAACTCACTCTAGATGAAATTTACCACCCTAGGGAAATTCCATATCTGTTACCCAATACCTTCGAACTCACCTCATGAAGAGACCGACATCGCCACTCACCACTTCAACGACGAACAGTGTCAGGTCATCCGCCCAGGTATGATCTTATTAAAAGGATACCTGACACCCGAAGCACAAGTTTCAATCATCCGACGATGCAACGAGTTAGGAATGGGTCCAGGAGGATTTTATACACCCGAATTCCCCGGTGGAGCTACAATGAAGCTGAAAATGATGTGCTTGGGAAAGGACTGGAACCCTTATACCAAGACATACCAAACAACGCGAGCAGGAGACGGAGCAACACCTCCAGCAATACCCCCAGAATTCCAAATGCTTGTCACACAAGCTGTAGAAATTGCACAACAGTATGAAGATGAACCAATCCCTGCACTTGAAGCAGATCTATGTATCGTCAACTTCTATGAGAAAGAAGGACGACTTGGCTTACACCAAGACAAGGACGAGACAGCGGAATCTCTTGAACTAGGAGTGCCCGTAGTGTCTTGGTCCATTGGTGATGACGCCGTATTTTGTATAGCGAGCGGAAGCGTGTGGACCTCGCAGAGAAATTGGTATTGAGATCAGGAGATGTTCTAATCATGGGTGGAAAATCAAGGTTGCTGTATCACGGGATCCAGAAGATCAAGTTGAATACGGCACCACCGGCAATAATCAATGCCACACACATGAAACCAGGACGCCTGAACCTTACCTTTAGAAAGTATTAATCTTGTAGTAGCATGTAATCCAGTAGTAGTAGTGTATTAGAGACACAGTATGTATGATGGTTGGTTATTCAATAAAAGCAGTGTTGGTTATTAAATTCCACTTGCGTTCCACCATCTTTACTTATAATCTCATGAATCAATAGGTTGTGGACTCGGTACCGAAGGTAACCTGAGCATCCTCACCGAAGAACAAGCCGGCAAGAGCGGCACCATTCTAACGGGAACATTCCCAGTAAACGGCATCGAAGCCTCAGTATTATTCGACTCCGGCGCCTCTCACACCTTTGTATCGCCATCATTCGCTACAAGGTTGGGGCTAGACGCAGATGAGCTACCAAATTTCTTGGTTACTCTCCCGTCGAAGGAGCGGGTAAAGTGTACTAAGTATTACCACACCGCCACCATTCAAATCAAAGGTGAAGCGTTTCCTATTTCCTTCATTAAATTCAACGGATTGGGATTCGACTTGATAATTGGAATGAACTGGTTGGAGCGGCACAAAGGACGGATCCTATGCGCCGAGCACCGATTGCTGCTCAGTCCATCTGGGGTCACTGTTTCATACCGCCAGACCGAGGAGCCTTCAACTACAGTCATCTCTACTATGGCAATGTATCGGGAGCTCAGAAAAGGACATGAAGTGTATTTATGTCACGTGCAAGACCTGGGGAGAGATCCAGAGTTCAGTGATGAGGTAACAGTAGTCTCAGAATTCCCTGATGTATTTCCGAAAGAGCTACCTGGTATGCCACCACAGAGAGCAGTAGAGTTTGAAATCGACCTTGTACCGGGTACTGGTCCCATTGCTAGGGCACCATACCGTATGGCATCATCAGAAATGGCAGAACTCAAAGAACAACTTCATGATCTTCTCGACAAAGGGTTTATACGCCCTAGCGTATCACCCTGGGGAGCACCGGTCCTCTTCGTGAAGAAGAAGGACGGTAGTCTCCGCCTCTGCATCGACTACCGCGAATTGAATGCGGTCACAGTAAAGTACAAATATCCATTGCCACGCATCGACGACCTGTTCGATCAGTTGAAGGGAGCATCTGTCTTTTCTAAGATTGATCTCCGATCCGGATATCACCAAATTGCTATCAAAGAGCAAGACATTGAGAAAACAGCATTCCGAACAAGATATGGCCACTACAAATTCACAGTGATGCCATTCGGTTTGTCTAATGCACCAGCCAAATTCATGGACCTAATGAACCGGTTATTCAGTGATCAGCTGGACACTTCAGTAGTAGTATTCATCGACGACATCCTTGTGTATTCGAAGTCAGCAGAAGAGCATGAAAACCATTTGAGAAGAGTACTTGAGACACTGCGCGAGAACCAGCTGTATGCGAAGTTCTCCAAATGCGAGTTTTGGCTAGATCAGGTATCATTCCTCGGTCATGTCATCTCGAGCGCGGGCATTTCAGTAGATCCATCCAAAATAGTAGCAGTGCGATCATGGCCTAGACCTAAGACTGTTACCGACATCCGGAGCTTTCTTGGTTTAGCCGGTTATTACCGGAGGTTTGTAAAGGACTTCTCAAAAGTCGCTAAGCCCATGACGTCATTGATGAAGAAAGATGCACCGTTTGTATGGACAAGCGAGTGCGAGGTATCCTTCCAGAAACTAAAAGACTCATTGACCTCAGCGCCAATTCTCACACTTCCAGAGGGCACAGAGGGATTTGAGGTGTATTGTGATGCATCGGGCAAGGGCATGGGATGCGTACTCATGCAGCATGGCAAGGTAGTAGCATACGCCTCCTGCCAGCTGAAAAAGCATGAGGAGAATTACCCGACACATGATCTAGAGTTAGGAGCCATTTCTTCGCCTTGAAGATATGGCGACACTATCTCTATGGGGTAAGCATCACCATCTACTCCGACCACAAAAGTTTGCAGTATGTATTTACCCAGATATAACTGAATCTAAGACAGAGGAGGTGGATGGAGTTCCTCTCGGATTACGACATCAACCTCCAGTATAAAGAAGGGAAGGCAAACGTAGTAGCCGACGCCCTGAGTCGTCGAGCACACTCGCTCCATTCGCTACTCGCTTCTTCTAGCTTGGTTGACGAGGTGCGAGACGCTCAGTTGAGCGACCCTTACTTCACAGAGATCAGACAGAAAATCATAGAGGGTACCTTCGAGAACCGAAAGTACGACTTCAAATTGCATGAAGATGGTCTGATCCGATTGAATGGCAGATTATGCATCCCCCGAAGCAATGCTGAGCTAAGGGATCGCATTCTGCGAGAGTCACATTGTTCGACATTGCATGTCCATCCGGGAGCCTCTAAAATGTACAAAGACATGAAGAGGTACTTCTGGTGGTCAGGGATGAAATCCGACGTGACTGAGTATGTTCTGAGGTGTCTCACATGCCAGAAGGTGAAGTTCGAGCACCGAAGATCGGGAGGAATGGTGCAATCCATGCCCATTCCGGAGTGGAAATTCCACGATATCTCTATGGATTTTGTTGTTGGACTCCCACCTGCTAGGGGAGGACTCAACATGATCTGGGTAGTAGTCGATCGTCTCACCAAGGTTGCCCGATTCATATCGATGAAGGACACCTAGAAGGTGGCGAAGCTCGCGGAGCTATTTGACAAGGAGATCATCCGACACCACGGAGTCCTGAAAACTATAGTATTTGACCGCGACACCAGATTTCTTTCGAGATACTGGAGAGCAACACGGGAAGCGCTTGGCACTGAGTTGAAGCTTAGCACCGCCTTCCACCTACAGACCGACGGTCAGACAGAAAGGACCATCCAAACACTAGAGGATATGCTAAGGGCATGTGCCTTAGACTTCCAGGGGAGCTGGATCGACAAGCTTCATCTTATCGAGTTTTCGTATAACAATAGCTATCATGCTTCGATTAAGATGTCGCCATTCCAAGATTTGTATGGTAGACCTTGCCGTACCCCGTTGTGTTGGGATGAGTCAAGCGAAGCGGTCATCATAGGACCGGAGTATTTAGAACAAGTACAAGCTGAAGTACAACAAATCCGAGTAAATATGAAAGCAGCCCAAGATAGACAGAAATCCTACGCGGATGTGCGACGACGCAACCTTGAGTTCGCCGTGGGCGACCAAGTGTTCTTGCGTGTCTCACCTATGAAGGGCGTCTTTCGATTTGGCCAAAAGGGCAAGCTGAGCCCGAAATTTGTAGGCCCGTATACCATTACCGAGAGGATTGGAACCGTAGCTTATAGGCTAGCATTGCCTGAAGAATTGGGGCGTGTTCATGATGTCTTTCATGTATCACAACTCAAGAAATACATAGCCGATCCCTCTCATGTATTAGAACCCGAACACTTATCCCTAGAGCCGACGATGAGATATGTCGAGACTCCATTGCGAATCCTTGATACGAAGACAAGAGACACTCGCCATAAATCTGTAAGACTGGTGAAGGTCTTGTGGTCTAACCACGATGTCGAGGAAGCGACCTGGGAATTAGAGGACGCCATGAAGGCGAAGTACCCGAATATATTTGTAGACTAGATGTCTAGTATCCGTATAGTACGGAGGGTACGGGGCGTACCCCTTTTAAGGGGGGTAGAGCCTTTTGCTTTTGCATTGCTTCGGGTTAGCATTGCGTAGTATGTATGTATTGTATGTATGTATTGTAATTGTATTTTGGTTGGCACATGTAGTGCTAATTGTATTGTATTGGCACAAAGTAGTGCTAGTAGTATTCGGTATGTAGTACGATGAGTATGGAATGTGTATGGTATGTATGTAATGAGTAGTGCATTTGTGTCGTACGGTATATGACACGAATGACATTGTGAAGTGCATTGCGAATGTATTGTGGAATGTGCGAATTGAATGGTGTATTGTGTATGGTATTTGAATGGAGTATTGCGTATGAATTGAGTACTGTGTATGGAAATTGAACTGAGTATGATGTATGGTATCTGAATGGTGTACGCTGGTAGTGTAAGAATTTTGAACACCTTGTAAGGTGGTAGTAGAATGTATTGTGGCAACTGGTTTGCCAAATAAGTAGAAATGGTAAACCGTAACCTTGAGCAACTTTGAGGGCAAAGTTTCTTAAGGGGGGTAGATTGAAATACCCCGTAATTAAAAACAGTGATTAATTAGGCTAATTATATTTTTAAAGGCTTAATTACACTTAAATAAATACGAGGGAACAAATCCCGAAGAAAACGGACCTTTAAAATGGGTTACAAGCATAAACAAACCTTAAAGCGCGTTTTTCGAGGCAACCGGGAAAACGTGACTTTAAGCGGGTCAAATAGACTCGTAACAGTTTTGGTCAACTAAATAATCATTAATAAATATTAGTGAAGCTTTAGAACCAAGAAAATTAATTAAACGAGAAATTTCGGAAAACGGGTACCGGTTAGAAGGAACTGTAACAACCGGTAAGTTGTGGGGTGAGAATGCAAATAAGCATACTTAGTGTGTCCACTTTGTGAATAAAAAGAAAAAAAATTGAGTGTGTGTGGGTGTGGGATTGATAGCCCCTCTCTCACTCTCTTTATTTTTCTCTTATGTGCTAAAAGACAAACAAAGTAAATAAAAGCAAGAAAGAAAAGAAAAGGGACTCTCTCTCCTTACTTTTCCCTCTTCCTCTCACGTACTCCCTCCCTTCTCTATTCTCTCTTCTTCCTCTCCTGTGACATTCATGGAGTTTTGAAGAAACCCACTTAACTCTCATCTTCTCTCCTCTCTTTGAGTACTCAAACCTCCTCCAAATCCAATAAAAATTATACCATTGGAATCCCCTTGCAAAGGAGAACATTTCCCTCCTTTCGAAAATCCAAAAGCTCAACTTTCATTTTTATGGGTATCCTCCATTGGAAGATTCAAGTCCACCATTAGAAGCACCTTCACCTCCTTGTTACTTTGAGGTAAAAAGAATTTCGAAAATCCTTCATTTCTAGCTCTCATTGGCATTATAAGGATTTTCAGTTTTTAAACTCTTGGCCGTCTTTGTTCCAGCCGATTTTGGCTCTCTTGTTGGGCTAGGAATCTTGTTCTTTTGCTATTCAAGAACTTCATTCATCCATTGGAAGGTAATACCCTCTTCTAAAACCTAAAACCTAAATTCTAGGGTTAGTATAAAATGAATGCTAAATGGTATTGTGTATGTGTTATGGGTTGTAGCACTTGGTGTGTGTGAACCCATTGGGACCGAGAACAAAGGAGAAGAAAAGAAGAAGGGGAAATAAGAAAGAAAACTAGAAAGAACAAGGTAAAGTCTCTTACCTTGAACTAGTTTGGTATTGAGTAATGTAACAGTTTTTGGAGTAGTAAAACGAGTAAAGAATTGAGTAGTGAGTGGTAAGTATATTGTAGCGTAATGAGGAATGATGTTGTAACAGTTTTGGAGCTTTAAATGAGTTTTTAAAAGCTTGGGAAAACATTGGGTAGTATGTGTATATGTGCAGGAATTTTAATGCGTGTAGTGGAGTTGAATTGTGTGTATAGTGTATTGAATAAACAGGTTGTGAATGAGCAATTTGGGAATTGAAATAGTATGTGGGCAAAGCTAAAAATATAGGGGAGACTATGTCAAATTTTGTGTAGGAATGAAAGGACTTAAGTGTTTAAGAAGAGGAAGTAACCTAGGTGATAACTAGGTGTATTTGAGGAGTGTTTTGTAGCTTGAAACAGATTTTGGAATGAGTTTGTAAATGGGATGAAACTAGAGTGTAAGGTAATGTATTTTGGACGCTAGGAATGGCATTAGTTGAAGAAGTAATGGAGGTTAGAAGTTGGAGTGAAAATCTGTAGCATAAGAAGCAAAACCAAAATCTGTAACATTAGTGTGGAGAAAAATAGTGCAAGTGTTGAAAGGAGAAGAGGAAAATTTGTGTAAGTTGTGTAGGAATTGAGTAGTAAGTTGGAGAATGAATTAAGGTGAGTTAGAGCATCTAAATGAGTGGTAAACATGTAGGGAAGTATTGGTAAAGATTGGGGAAACAATGGGTAAAGAAAACACCCAAAAACAGATTTTAAAACTGAAGTACTGGGCCGGACCGGACTTGCGACCGGACTTGCAAGTTCGGTCGAGCCCAGATTACAAAGACGGGAAAACCTTCTGGAATCGACCGGACTTGCGACCGGACATGCAAGTTCGGTCGGACCAGAAAATTCTCCCGTCTGAAACCTTCTGGAATGGACCGAACTTGCGGCCGGACTTGCAAGTTCGGTCGGCCAGAAAAATTCCCGTAATGCAAGCTATTGGAATGGACCGACCTTGCGACCGGACTTGCAAGGTCGGTCGGGCTAAAATTTTCAAATACGAAACTTACTGGAATGGACCGACCTTAGGACCGGACTTGCAAGGTCGGTCGGCCCTGGAATTTTTACACGATGTAGCCTACTGGAATGGACCGGACTTACAAGGTCGGTCGCAAGTCCGGTCGAGTAAAAAAAATGTGTTTTAATAATATGATTATAGTAATCATATATACATGTATATATGCCTATATACACATATGCATATATATGTAGTAATACACCATTAATGAAGTAGTAATGGTAAGAAAGTAAGTAAATGAGTAAGGAAGCAAGCTTAAGAAGTAATATGGAAAAGAATGGTTTTATAACCAAGTATGAATGTAAAGGAGTAGTAAGTAAACATTGAGAATATCAATGAAGGAGTAAGTTAGATCAATAATAGACCATTGATCATACTACTTCATGTTGTATAGGAATCAAATAGTTGATCCTCGAAGGAGCCGGTAGTACGGATACAACGGTGAACGGTATGATTTCTTCATGCCCTGTATCCTAACTTGGTTACCCCGATTTGTGTGCTTATGTGATCACCAATAAGATAAATGCACGAATCGGACTTATATTGCACTTAACTGTGTTTGAACTATTTCGTTCTTGTTGAATCTTCTTGAACATTTAGTTTGTATAATTCATGAAATGTATGAATGGAAATGAAGTGTATGTGTAAGTATGAGTACTTGTGTATCGTATGTATGTATGGAAAGTAAGTATGGACTTCTACTAATTCCTAACGATCTAACTCCTAACATGAGTAATGAGTAAAATGGAATGAGTAGAAGCCCGATATAGTTTCGGCCACGCGTGAGGATAAGGAGACACAAGAGGTTGGATCCGAATCCTGGCTATAATCTTTTCCTTGGACCAAATCCCTTGAATGGGTAGCATCCTGGATTAGTGGGCCACCCTAAAGCCCGGTGGTGGGATGTAGTAATCCCTGCCCGGAGGTCATACCGACTTAACTGGAAGTAAAGTATGTAAGAAGTAAGTATTGTATTTGTATTGGTCTTGACTATTGTAAGTCATTGACCCGGAGTAAAAAGTATTGAACACTTGATTAACCCGGGTGTGTAATGAGGCTAACAAGACCTTGTATGTATTGGAGAATTGTATCTCCGTAATGTGGTAAGTATGGTAAGTATGAATGGATGACTTGTATTGTACTTCTTGTATGTGTTGTATGTATGTATGCTTGGTGAAATGAATGTATTGAATTGTATTGTAACAAGCATGTATGTATGTATGAATGAAACGAACCACATGTATTCGACCAATTAGTTGGCGTACCCTCGCTAGTACGCGGGGTATGCGGTTATCATATTCAGCGTAAGCTGACCCCCTCGGAGGAATGTTTTTACTCCACAGGTACCCGCGAGGCATGAAGGTAGAGTAAGGACCGGATGTAATTCTTTTTGGTAGTTAGTAGGATTGGGATGGTGTACCGAGTTGTACACAGCTAAGGCCTTTTTGAGTAGCTGGTGTACCATGTGGTACACCTTTTTGGATATTGAATTCGTAATTGGATAGTAGGGAGAGGATGTATAAACTCTTCATTTTTGGGAAGTAACCTTGGAATGTAATTCATAAAACTTGGATACTCGGTAATCAAATGTAAGTAAGTATTTGGTATTGTAAGGTAAGTAGTAAGTATTTGGTTTATTCTAGACATCAGACCGACACGGTAAGTAGTAGTAGCCTTGTTAACCATTGGATGGTTAACGGCGTTGTATCACCCGCCGGGAGTAAGTAAGCATTCCGCTGCGAGTAAGGTAAGTATGGGAGTGATTAGAGGATAATGGAAGGATTAGAGGTTGGGGTGTTACAACCTTGCTTCTCTTAAGCTAGAAAACACCATTGGAGCATAGGCAACAACACTCCTCCATTAGAAACACAAGTTTAAGGTAGTAATTAAGCTAAAATCAAGGGAAAAGGCAAGTTTAAGGAGTGGAAGCCAAACTCCAAGGTGGGTGACTTGGTTGGTGGAGATTTTGAGCTCAAGCAACTTATAATCAAGGTAGAAAAGCTCCAAAATGGCTAGGAGAGGACAGGTAACATCTATGCACATCACTTTCACCCTTTAAGCTTATTTTCCTTCTTAAGTCATTCTGTTTTGTTATCTACGAATCCTATCTCCTATTTTCTTAAAATTTTTACAGTAAACTAGGGATGAATAGTTAGTGAACATTCTAGAAAATCAAGTCGAAATAGGGTTTGGAAGTAGGAAAACACTAAAGAACTTTGAAAATGGAGAAAAATGAGCTTTACGCTTTAGGAATTGTTTAGATGGGTTTCCGACATGGGTTTGAGCTAAAATTTTGAGAGTAGTCTTTAATAGTGAATATATGGTTATGGTTGAAACATCAAGTCGAATGGAGAAATTTAAGTCGGTTAGACAAGGCAAAGAAGCTAAAAATGAGAAAATATGCTTTAAGCCTTTCTGAATGTTTGAATGAGTTTCCGAATTGCTCTTGAGCTGAAATTTTTAGGAGATACTTGTGTTGATGATATTGGATCATGGTTAAATTTGTAGGCCGATACTTATTTGGGAAGTTATTTAAGTTGGTGAATAGTGATTTTGGCTAAAAATAAGAATTTAAGCTTTCTAAGGTGGTTTCTTGGAAATTGTTTGATCCTCTGGTTTATTGGAGCTTGTATGGTATTATTATGATGATACTAAGGTTATTTTACAAGTGGTGAGCTTGATGTGTGAATTACTACTTGTGTAAAGCTTGATTATGATATCTTACCCATGGTTTGTAAATGTGTTTAAGGATAACCTCTTGTGGTGGTGGTGGAAAGTATTGTGTGATGTTGATATCATGTTTATCCTAAGGCTATGCCTCTTGTGAGAGCCTTTAAGGCCAAGCCGACGTTCCGGCAACAATATAAGCTCCTACTAATGAAATTGGAGCTGCCACTATGATCTACTCCTATTAGGCAGAAGTTTTCAATAGGGGGGTGTGCACACTTAAGGACATAGGGTGGGTGGTGGTGGTGGACTTCATTTGGAAATATCTTGTATTTGATATTGATTATCTCTTGATAATTCTTGGTACAGGTAAATGGTGTGTGATCTATTCTGATTTGTTATATTTGTTAATATTTGCAGGAAACAAGGGTTTTTAAAGAGAAAATAAGTTTTTACGGGGTGTGGTAGTGTTACTCAGTTTTTACTGATTTTATTTGTTTGTGTTTTCCTGTGTATATGTATTCTGTGAATTCAGGGTAACTGGGATGGACACCTTCTCTGCACTGAGGATGAGTCCACCGATACTTTCTATATTTTCATGTTTGTCACCTATCGTAGAACTATACAGCCTGGGGTCACCGAGATAGTGTATGAGGAATGGAACAAGAAGATTCAAGGATTTAGGCACCCGGAGAATGGTAGCAGCCAGTCTATCACATATGATGTTTCCACTATATACGAGTATATGCAAGTGGTCCCTAGTTAGATGCTAGCGATATAATAGTCTTTTGATACCCCTTTACTTTTGGTGTAAAATAGGAGTAGGAGCTAACATAGTAGTTGGCTGGAAGGGGTCTTTTGGTATTAAGGTGTAAAGTGACGAGTTGGTTGTGTCACTCTTTTGGTAGAAGAACAGCAGTGTAAGATAGCTAACGTAGGGGTGGTGGTGGTAATAGCCTTACACTTACTAGTGTTTAGTAAGTGTGGCGGTAACCCCCGATGATAGTATTAGGGGACCTTTTGTAAAAAGAAGACTGACACATGTATAATATAAGTTGTTATTTCAGTTAATGCATGTCTCTAGAGAATTAAAAAAAAAGACTAAGTAAATGGTGGTGATAAACCGGGGCGTTACAACACACTTCCAACACATTTTGTTTTGATTCATTCTTTTAAATTACCCATCCCATAATTCCCAAACATAAGGGATACACATTGGGGTAGATTTCTTACCTTAAGCTCATAAATTCCTATTTTCTTTTCCAATCTCCTCATCTTCTCTTTTCTCTTTCATTCTAGGTCATGGGGAAAAACCATTGCCAAACTCTAGACCAACATTCAGTTGAATGAAATGAGAACTAAATAACACACTTTAAGCTCATGAATTAAGCTAGAACAAGAAAGGTGCTTAAAGCACAAATTAGGGCATTACCTTTGGAAGTTCTAGAATAGGTTTTCAACCTTGAATCAAAGGAGGGTTCCAATCCACCATTGGATACTTGGAGAATAGCTCAAACAAGGAAAGAAACAAGGCATTAAGAAGGGCAAAAACCGGCCACTACAAGGAATGGATAAAAATGGATTTTTCTTGGATTTTTTTACCTTAAATGAAAGAGGAGACTCCAAGCTTCAAGAAACTCCAACTTTCTCTTCAAATGGGCTATACCCATGGAGATGAACTTCAAGCTTTTGGGATTTTGAAAAGAGAGGAATGAAGCTCTTGATGAGGGGAAGAAGAATATGTAATTATTTTTGTGTTTGGAGCATGGATGAAGCTTGAGCAAGAGGAGAAAGGTGGGAATCCATTGAAAGGGGCTTCAAAATCGTCCAACAGCGGAGAGGAGGGGAGGAATACGGTGAAGAAGAAGAAGAGAGGTAAGAGAGAGAGGAGGGAAGTGAGGAGAGAGGGGAGAAAAAGTAGCTTTTCTACTTTTTCTTTCTCTTTTTTATTTCTTCTCTTCTTTACTAACTAACTAGCTAGTTTATTAATAGAGAGGGGCTGAACTACTATTAAAAACCAGCCCACTGCAGTAATTAAGCTGGGGCATTTTTCGTCTTTTCACAAGAAACGCTCGTTAATTTCCCAGTTTGGGCACTATTCACTAACCGGGCCCGTTTTCCGGATTTTTCTCGTTTCTTTCATTTTAATGGTTCTTAAACCTTCATTAATGTTTAACTATAGTTATATGATCAACTATAATTTTTACGGGGTCATTTAACTGTTTAAAGTCACGTTTTCGAGTTTTCTCAAAAAACGTGCTTTAAGACTCCGTTAGCGTTTTAACCCATTGTTTGGATCCGTTTTCTTCGGGATTTGTTCCCACACGTTATTAGTGTGTATTTAGGGTATAAAAATATATTTAGAACCCTATTTAAGGTTATATACCCCCTATGGTTACATAGCACGCGTTTTCACACATCAAGGTTTGGGGTATTTCAATCTACCCCCCTTAAAAGAACTTTGTCCTCAAAGTTCCAAAATTCCCATGCATCATTTCATAAAGTTGTGATATAATTTTGCAATTTGTTTTACATTTATATTGTTGTTTATTTTGAGTTAATTTTATATTTAAATAATTGTTTTAATTTAAAAGTTGTTTAATCACCATTTTGGTGTTTATATGCCTTAATTTATTATGCTAATGTTGTTATATTATTTTGTAATTTTTTTACATTTATATTGTTGTTTAATTTAAGTTATATTCATCATTAATTAATTGTTTTAATTTACAAGTTGCACAATCTTCAATTTGGTAGTTATATGCCTTAATTTATTATGCTAATGTTGTTATATTATTTTGCAATTTGTTTTACCTTTATATTGTTGTTTATTTTGAGTTAATTCTGTAATTAATTAATTGTTTTAATTTACAAGTTGCACAATCACCAATTTGGTGTTTATATGCCTTAATTTATTATGCTAATGTTGTTATATTATTTTGTAATTTTTTAAAATTTATATTGTTTTTTAGTTTGAGTTAAATTCGTAATTAATTAATTGTTTTAATTTACAAGTTGCACAATCACCAATTTGGTGTTTATATGCCTGAATTTATTATGCTAATGTTGTTATGTTATTTTGCAACTTTTTTCACATTTATATTGTTGTTTAATTTGAGCTAAATTCGTAATTATATAACTGTTTTAAATTACAAGTTGCACAATCACCAATTTGATGTTTATATGCCTTAATTTATTTTGCTAATGTTGTTATAGTATTATGCAATTTTTTTACAATTATATTGGTTTTTAATTTGAGTTAAATTCGTAATTAGTTAAATGATTTAATTTACAAGTTGCACAATCATCAATTTGGTGTTTATATGCCTTAATTTATTATGTTAATGTTGTTATATTATTTTGCAACTTTTTTTACATTTATATTGTTGTTTAATTTGAGTTAAATTCGTAGTTAATTAATTGTTTTAATTTACACGTTGCACAATCACCAATTTGGTGTTTATATGCCTTAATTTATTTTGCTAATTTTGTTATATTATTTTGCATTTTTTTACATTTATATTGTTGTTTAATTTAAGTTATATTCATCATTAATTAATTGTTTTAGTTTACAAGTTGCACAATCTTCAATTTGGTAGTTATATGCCTTAGATTATTATGGTAATGTTGTCATATTATTTTGCAATTTTTTTTACATTTATATTGTTGTTTAGTTTGAGTTAAATAATTGTTTTAATTTACAAGTTGTACAATCACCAATTTGGTGTTTATATGCTTTAATCAATTTTGCTAATGTTGTGATATTATTTTGCAATTTTTTTACATTTATATTGTTGTTTAATTTGAGTTGAATTCTTGCTTTAATTTACCAGTTGCACAATCACTAATTTAGTGTTTACATGACTTAATTTATTATGCTAATGTTGTGATATTATTTTACAATTTTTTTACATTTATATTGTTGTTTAATTTGTGTTAAATTCGTAATTAATTATTTGTTTTTTTTACAAGTTGCACAATCACCAATTTGGTGTTTATATGCCTTAATTTATTATGCTAATGTTGTGATATTATTTTGCAATTATTTTACATTTATATTGTTGTTTAATTTGAGTTAAGTTCGTAATTACTTAATTGTTTTAATTTACAAGTTGCACAATCACCAAATTGGTGTTTACATGCCTTAATTTATTTTGCTAATTTGTTTATATTTTGCAATTTTTTTTACATTTATATTGTTGTCTAATTTAAGTTATTTCATCATTAATTAATTGTTTTAATTTACAAGTTGTACGATCTTCAATTTGGTAGTTATATGCCTTAATTTATTATCCTAATGTTGTTATATAATTTTACAATTTGTTTTACATTTATTTTTGTTTATTTTGAGTTAATTTTATTTAAATAATTGTTTTAATTTACAAGTTGCTCAATCACCATTTTGGTGTTTATATGCCTTAATTTATTATGCTAATGTTATTATATTATTTTGTAATTTTTTTACATTTATATTGTTGTTTAGTTGGAGTTAAATTCGTAATTAATTAATTTTTTTAATTTACAAGTTGCACAATCATTAATTTGGTGGTTCTATGCCTGAATTTATTATGCTAATGTTGTTATATTATTTTGCAACTTTTTTTACATTTATATTGTTGTTTAATTTGAGCAAATTTGGTAATTAATTAATTGTTTTAATTTACAAGTTGGACAATCACCAATTTGGTGTTTCCATGCCTTAATTTATTATGCTAATGTTGTTATATTATTTTGCAATTTTTTTACATTTATATTGTTGTTTAATATGAGTTAAATTCGTAATTAGTTAAATGATTTACTTTACAAGTTGCACAATCATCAATTTGGTGTTTATATGCCTTAATTTATTATGTTAATGTTGTTATATTATTTTTGCAACTTTTTTACATTTATATTGTTGTTTAATTTGAGTTAAATTCGTAGTTAATTAATTGTTTTAATTTACAAGTTGCACAATCACCAATTTGGTGTTTATATGCGTTAATTTTTTTGCTAATTTTGTTATATTATTTTTCATTTTTTTTACATTTATATTGTTGTTTAATTTAAGTTATATTCATCATTAATTAATTGTTTTAATTTACAAGTTGCACAATCTTCAATTTGGTAGTTATATGCCTTAGATTATTTTGCTAATTTTGTTAGATTATTTTGCAATTTTTTTACATTTATATTGTAGTTTAATTTAAGTTATATTCATCATTAATTAATTGTTTTAATTTACAAGTTGCACAATCTTCAATTTGGTAGTTATATGCCTTAAGTTGTTATGCTAATGTTGTTATATTATTTTGCAATTTGTTTTACCTTTATATTGTTGTTTATTATGAGTTAATTCCGTAATTAATTAATTGCTTTAATTTACAAGTTGCACAATCACCAATTTGGTGTTTATATACCTTAATTTATTATGCTAATGTTGTTATATTATTTTGTAATTTTTTAAAATTTATATTGTTTTTTAGTTTGAGTTAAATTCTTAATTAATTAATTGTTTTAATTTACAAGTTGCACAATCACCAATTTGGTGTTTATATGCCTGAATTTATTATGCTAATGTTGTTATGTTATTTTGCAACTTTTTTCACATTTATATTGTTGTTTAATTTGAGCTAAATTCGTAATTATATAACTGTTTTAAATTAGAAGTTGCACAATCACCAATTTGATGTTTATATGCCTTAATTTATTTTGCTAATGTTGTTATAGTATTATGCAATTTTTTTACATTTATATTGGTCTTTAATTTGAGTTAAATTCGTAATTAGTTAAATGATTTAATTTACAAGTTGCACAATCATCAATTTGGTGTTTATATGCCTTAATTTATTATGTTAATGTTGTTATATTATTTTGCAACTTTTTTTACATTTATATTGTTGTTTAATTTGAGTTAAATTCGTAGTTAATTAATTGTTTTAATTTACACGTTGCACAATCACCAATTTGGTGTTTATATGCCTTAATTTATTTTGCTAATTTTGTTATATTATTTTGCATTTTTTTACATTTATATTGTTGTTTAATTTAAGTTATATTCATCATTAATTAATTGTTTTAGTTTACAAGTTGCACAATCTTCAATTTGGTAGTTATATGCCTTAGATTATTATGGTAATGTTGTCATATTATTTTGCAATTTTTTTTACATTTATATTGTTGTTTAGTTTGAGTTAAATAATTGTTTTAATTTACAAGTTGTACAATCACCAATTTGGTGTTTATATGCTTTAATCAATTTTGCTAATGTTGTGATATTATTTTGCAATTTTTTACATTTATATTGTTGTTTAATTTGAGTTGAATTCTTGCTTTAATTTACCAGTTGCACAATCACTAATTTAGTGTTTACATGACTTAATTTATTATGCTAATGTTGTGATATTATTTTACAATTTTTTTACATTTATATTGTTGTTTAATTTGTGTTAAATTCGTAATTAATTATTTGTTTTTTTTACAAGTTGCACAATCACCAATTTGGTGTTTATATGCCTTAATTTATTATGCTAATGTTGTGATATTATTTTGCAATTATTTTACATTTATATTGTTGTTTAATTTGAGTTAAGTTCGTAATTACTTAATTGTTTTAATTTACAAGTTGCACAATCACCAAATTGGTGTTTACATGCCTTAATTTATTTTGCTAATTTTGTTATATTATTTTGCAATTTTTTTTACATTTATATTGTTGTCTAATTTAAGTTATATTCATCATTAATTAATTGTTTTAATTTACAAGTTGTACGATCTTCAATTTGGTAGTTATATGCCTTAATTTATTATCCTAATGTTGTTATATAATTTTGCAATTTGTTTTACATTTATATTTTTGTTTATTTTGAGTTAATTTTATATTTAAATAATTGTTTTAATTTACAAGTTGCTCAATCACCATTTTGGTGTTTATATGCCTTAATTTATTATGCTAATGTTATTATATTATTTTGTAATTTTTTTACATTTATATTGTTGTTTAGTTGGAGTTAAATTCGTAATTAATTAATTTTTTTAATTTACAAGTTGCACAATCATTAATTTGGTGGTTCTATGCCTTAATTTATTATGCTAATGTTGTTATATTATTTTGCAACTTTTTTTACATTTATATTGTTGTTTAATTTGAGCAAATTTGGTAATTAATTAATTGTTTTAATTTACAAGTTGGACAATCACCAATTTGGTGTTTCCATGCCTTAATTTATTATGCTAATGTTGTTATATTATTTTGCAATTTTTTTACATTTATATTGTTGTTTAATATGAGTTAAATTCGTAATTAGTTAAATGATTTACTTTACAAGTTGCACAATCATCAATTTGGTGTTTATATGCCTTAATTTATTATGTTAATGTTGTTATATTATTTTGCAACTTTTTTTACATTTATATTGTTGTTTAATTTGAGTTAAATTCGTAGTTAATTAATTGTTTTAATTTACAAGTTGCACAATCACCAATTTGGTGTTTATATGCGTTAATTTATTTTGCTAATTTTGTTATATTATTTTTCATTTTTTTTACATTTATATTGTTGTTTAATTTAAGTTATATTCATCATTAATTAATTGTTTTAATTTACAAGTTGCACAATCTTCAATTTGGTAGTTATATGCCTTAGATTATTTTGCTAATTTTGTTAGATTATTTTGCAATTTTTTTACATTTATATTGTAGTTTAATTTAAGTTATATTCATCATTAATTAATTGTTTTAATTTACAAGTTGCACAATCTTCAATTTGGTAGTTATATGCCTTAAGTTGTTATGCTAATGTTGTTATATTATTTTGCAATTTGTTTTACCTTTATATTGTTGTTTATTATGAGTTAATTCCCTAATTAATTAATTGTTTTAATTTACAAGTTGCACAATCACCAATTTGGTGTTTATATGCCTTAATTTATTATGCTAATGTTGTTATATTATTTTGTAATTTGTTTAAATTTATATTGTTGTTTAGTTTGAGTTAAATTCGTAATTAATTAATTGTTTTAATTTACAAGTTGCACAATCACCAATTTGGTGGTTCTATGCCTTAATTTATTATGCTAATGTTGTTATATTATTTTGCAACTTTTTTTACATTTATGTTGTTGTTTAATTTGGGGGGTTGCTATTCGCAGTACAAAATTACTAATCACCGCAGTACAAAATTTTTTTAATTCATATTGAATGTTACGGGGAGACACTTTTTTTTGAAATAATAGACAATTGAATAACCAAATTTAAGTCAATATGAGTAAAACAACAACTAAGTTAAAGAGAAACTAAGTTACAACAACTAATTTATAGAAAAACTAAGTTACAACAACTAAGTTAAAGAAAGACTAAGTTACAACAACTAAGTTAAAGAAAAACTAAGGTACAACGTTGATCCAACTATCTAACCTAGATTGTAATTGATGAATCCAAGGTCCGACAGTGTTTGGATCTCTATAAGCGAACCACTGCGGATAGACAGGGGGGAGTGGGGAGTCATGAACCATGCCGAACCTTATGAAATGACCCTGGGGGCAAATTCCTATGTGGATCTCTCCTCTTGGGCTATCACGATCGGTATAATTATCGATGGGAAGGTATGTGGCACTTGCCGCACCCCCATAGACAGTAGAGTAGAAAACTACTATCGAAGTGTACCTTGTCGCGATCACCAACCCCATTTCCGTGTGCATCCATTTATGTGAGGTGCTGGCTCTCCTGAATTCCAATGAAGCCTCTTAACATGCCGTTGTACGGTCCTTCGTTAAAAATGGCCTTGTATAGTCCATTCGCCGGTGCTTGATTCTTCATGTGATTGTACAATGCTACACGGACATCTTTCCACCTCTCTTCGTTTGAATATAGGTAGTCAGCAATGACCCTGAAACCACAATTCCCATCTCCACGAACATCAATATACCCAGTCATATATTGATATAGGTTGGGGTTGAAATTCTGGTAGTATGGGAAGTTGTCAAGGGGCTGGAATCGACTCGGATTTGATGATCCTCTATTACGTGATCTTCTATTTGATGGCGCTCCTTGTGACTGGCCTGCCCTTGGTCGGTTACGCTCCCAAGACGAAGGTTCCCGTCGGTTTGGTCTTGAGGGCCCGGTAGGTCTGCCAATCCCAACCTGTTCCAATGGCTCTCCTAATTGGCACACCATATCTGGGTGAAGGAAGTTTTGGATTTGACTGTAACATTTCGCCATCAGAGTAGGATCATCTGACTGTGCTACCTCAGAAGCTATGTCTCGCCATCTATTCTGTTCTTCCTCCATGTAGGATACCATATCAATTGTCGATTCATGTTTCTCCCAGCTTAGGGTATACCAGAAACGATGTATATCCCTCTTCGAGCATAGTATACCACTATCCAGCATGTAGTTTAATTTACAAGCGCAAGGTAATCCATGAGAGGTTACCTTGTCACATCCACAGATTGAGCTGTCCATTTGCACATAATTCGCCCTTCCAAGCTCCTTGACTAGCTCATCTAAGCAAAGGGTACTAACCTTCCCGATCAGGTCAGCGATTGGAACCCTCATGTGCTCTCTTCTGTGTTTTGTCCTGGCTGCCTCAAAATCCTTTTTTAACTCCCGGATGCTTGTATTCACATGATCGTTAATCTTTGGAAAGATTACATCCAAAGTGTGTCTAGCACTCCTTAATCTCGCCTTTAGAGAAGAATGTGCGCTCTCCACCCTATCAAATGTTTAAGTAAGTTTTATAGATCTATAACAATCACTGTATTATCTTAAACATTACAAGATTAGCAATTTTACCTATTTGTCGATGTGTTGCCGAAGTGCAACACATTCTTGACCCAAGCCTCCACAAATTTTTCCTTGTATTTCTCCCAGACTGATGCAACATACGTAATGAAACGTGGGTAGCTTTGGTATGTATTCTTGAAATGTGCGTACCTCTCGTTGTAGTCCTGCTCTGTGCTCGAGTAGACAACCGAAGTCCACATTCGGACTGCAGCCGCCGCCCTTCCTCTATTACCCATATAAGTCTCGGCTTTCCCCTGAACGTTCCTACTTATGTGCCACCGACATAGTAGATGATGAGATTCAGGAAATACCTCATCTAAGGCATTCATCAGGGCCAGACATCTGTCGGTGATAAATGTAGAGGTTGTAGTCCGCCCGAGGAGGTCCCTTAATTGTTGAAGTGCCCACACATACATGTCTGTTGATTCTGATACAAGGAAGGCGAAGGCAATGCTGAAGTTTTTGCCTATACTCGTCATCCCGATGAACTGAACCAAAGGCATTTTTGCTATGTTTGTTTTATAGGTAGCATCAATGCCTATGACATACGGGAACGCATGGAGCAGTAATCTAGATGTAGGGTGTGCAAAGAAGATGGACCCAAGTCGTGTTTGATCCTAAATTGTGAAATATAATCATGTTATCTATCAAATTAATATGAAACCTAAATGATTGAAGTTATTTGAGACATACTGAGTTGACTTACTTGGATCTGTAGTGTAATCGTAGTAGTAGTTGTTTTTGTCTAGGTCACTCAGCAGAGTCTGCACCATAGATCGACCATCTCTATTTACTAGTTTTTTTTTTTGTATCCGGTTGTATATGTCTTTCCTTGTTGCTGACGTTTCTGGGTTGATTGTTGTGAGCTCGGAATAAATTGCACAGGGGGGCACACCGACTCTGGTTCTCTGGTCGATCATAATCTCCTCCGCCTCAGTCAGCGTTTTCCCACAAAATGACCCTCTGCCCACTCTGCGAGATCATGGTTATGCCATCCGTTACCCACTTGCAAGAAACACCCGTAGCTTGTGTAATACCCCTTAATTTTAAAAGGACAACCACATTTCTTTGAACCAGATGATCTGCGGTTGATGACACCAGGTCGTGATGTCCTTCGTGGTTTCCAATACCTCTCGCATGTTATGTGGAAATCTTGGCCCGACCGAGAACTTTGAATTATGGTGTAGATATGGTTGGGATGGCCAACACTATCTACCCAAGCTTTCGCTTCTTCTTTACCCCTAAAGGCCTGGTTTGTTTGAAATAAGTAACCTGTGTCCACCACCGGAGCTCGATTATACATCTCTTGCATGTAGTCATCCATCTGTGCATATGATCCGGAACGCCTTCATCAAATTCATCCCAATCTGAATCAGTGGTTGAGTCACTATCCTGCAATAAGGGTCGAGAGAATGTTAGATGAATATTGAAATATGAAATGTTAGTGCGAATATGATTAACAAAGACAATAAACTAAATACTTACTGGGCTTGATATTGGAATATACTCATGATCGGAATCTGAAGATTGACTCATGTTTAGAGAGAGAGCTTGCACAGTTTTACGAAATATTTTTGGAAGAGAGTAAGGAAATAGAGAGCTTCGAGAATATGGAGAGAGAGTGTGTGAAGATGAAATGGAGGAGGCATCCCTTATATAGAGGTTGGTCATGAACTAGCCACAAGGTTACAAGTTAAAAAAACGGTAACCTGGTACGTGTACAGTGACCTGGTACGTGTACCTTTCCTGACAAAAGTAATTACCTATGGTAACTTTGAATTCACTTTGTACTGCAAACGGTAACCTGGTACGTGTACAGTGACCTGGTACGTGTACCTTTCCTGACAAAAGTAATTACCTATGGTAACTTTGAATTCACTTTGTACTGCAAACGGTAACCTGGTACGTGTACAGTGACCTGGTACGTGTACCTTTCCTGACAAAAGTAATTACCTATGGTAACTTTGAATTCACTTTGTACTGCAAACGGTAACCTGGTACGTGTACAGTGACCTGTACGTGTACCTTTCCTGACAAAAGTAATTACCTATGGTAACTTTGAATTCACTTTGTACTGCAAACGGTAACCTGGTACGTGTACCTTTCCTGACAAAAGTAATTACCTATGGTAACTTTGAATTCACTTTGTACTGCAAACGGTAACCTGGTACGTGTACAGTGACCTGGTACGTGTACCTTACCTGACAAAAGTAATTACCTATGGTAACTTTGAATTCACTTTGTACTGCAAACGGTAACCTGGTACGTGTACAGTGACCTGGTACGTGTACCTTTCCTGACAAAAGTAATTACTATGGTAACTTTGAATTCACTTTGTACTGCAAACGGTAACCTGGTACGTGTACAGCGACCTGGTACGTGTACCTTACCTGACAAAAGTAATTACCTAAGTAACTTTGAATTCACTTTGTACTGCAAACGGTAACCTGGTACGTGTACCTTTCCTGACAAAAGTAATTACCTATGGTAACTTTGAATTCACTTTGTACTGCACATGGTGTGTTTGGTACGCTTCCTTTCAGTAGTCGTTGAACTAGCCGTTGAACTAGTCGTTGAACTAGCCATTGGACATGTCAGTGTTACTCAAATATTATAAAAGTGGGTATTAGTGTCCCAACATACTCATTCCTTTCCCCGTGCTCTCAGAATCTGTCTAATTACATCTTGCTTGAACTCTTCACACCTTAATTCCCATTTCGCTCTCAAAATCAATGGAGTTTCCTTTCTGTTTGCACGTTAATTATGTAGCTACTTTTGGTCGTCATGGAGCACAATTTGATAGAAGAATGGGGCACAGACACGTAGAAGTTACTATGCCATATCCTAGTAATCTCCGGGATCTACAACGACGAGTAATACGAGCACTACAGTCCCTCCTCGGCAGAATAAACATAACAACAATGGTGTATTTGGGGCTGGAGGGCGACTACGAGTGGACTTTTATTCATGTACGAAATGATACATCAGTTCGCCGGATGATGGAGAATTACATGGAGTATAATGATTTCATCGCTCATATTCCATTACTTGTTATTTATGATCCTATTGAGCCCGATGATGATGATTTTCAACACCAAGAACCAATTTATGAGATGAGACGTAATGTAATAGCACGGGGAATAGAGAGACAAAGGTTAGGAAATAATTAGGTTATTGGTTATTGCGTAATTGATCTTGTAGTTCTCGCGTTGTTATAATTTTCGGGATATTAATCTTTAGTAGATGTTTGGACGTGGAATAAACTTGTTGTTATAGTTATTGACTTTTAATTATGTGCTTCATCAGATTTGAATTCATGGGCTTTTCTTTCTTAGGAATTTCTACATTTTGATATATTTCATTTCTCGTAACATATTCAATCTTTGGTACATGTTAGATATTTCATTTCGACACTATCCTTCCTGAGAACACTCAACGACCAACAAAGAATTTAGACCACCTAGATTGGCATTGATCTTAAGAAGCACATTTGTCAAATACTGATCGTTAACTTTTAAAGGAGCCATGCATTGTGTGACGACACCAAATTCTACCAAATTCTTCTTCTGCCAAGGCCCATAAATATCACAATTCTTTCTCTCAGGCAGCAAGCACAACAGAAACAAAGGCATTCCGGAAAGTTCAGATTGAAGCTGGTCACACATCTTTTCTTTCTTAGGAATTTCTACATTTTGATATATTTCATTTCTCGTAACATATTCAATCTTTGGTACATGTTAGATATTTCATTTCGACACTATCCTTCCTGAGAACACTCAACGACCAACAAAGAATTTAGACCACCCAGATTGGCATTGATCTTTTCAACACCAAGTAAATTCCTGAGAACACTCAACGACCAACAAAGAATATAGACCACCCAGATTGGCATTGCAGAAACGATGCATTTCTAGAAAATTTTTGGCATAGTCTCCCCTGTTTTTCTTATCTCCACCGGTTCTAAGAACCTCCACAAAATCAACCAACAGATCATCAACAAGGTCACCAGCATTGTCAGCAATAATTCCACCATCACCAAGTCCACCAGAAAAAAACTACATCCAAACAAATTGTACTAGCGTCTAACACACCAAGTAAAAATGAAAGACAACAAATAGTTCCAAGATGATACTAAAGTTTATTACATCCAAATCCAAGATGACAAGCACTAGGGTGCACCATGCTGGCGCTGGTAACTATCCCATATGTATAAAGAGCTGAACACATCCACAAGACCATCAGTTGCAGCCCTTTGTTCTTCTTCTGGCATCCCCTGACGATAGTATGACCAGTCCCATGCATTGTTCTCTTGGTAGTACGGGCGTGCAAGCTCACTTGCCTCAGACAGTAGCTGTAACACACTTGGTCAGGTAAGTACACATAAAAAATAAAAGTGATATGTAATGAAGTACTATGAAAATATGACTTACTAGACAGGGATCTGGACGATGAACCAGGGTGGTCTGATAAGTCTCAGGGTTTAGGATCTTCGGGTGTGTGTGCTTGGTGTACCAATCTAGGTAGAGTGGGTCACAAGCATGCAACCGCGCATTTGTGCGCGTATACCCTGGAACCAGCAATTTAGGAGTGTTTTCCCACAAACTATACATGGGGGGGTATACACAGGTGTAGGGTTGGGTTTTTCCTCTTTTTTCAGACCTTGGGTTGGGTCTAATAGGAGGTTCAGGGATATCCTGAATGTAACCAAACTGGCGTAGACAGCGACCAGGCATGTATGGCTCATTCAACCCCAAAACCTGTATGTTACCTCTATACCATGTACGCCCTCCATGAACATTAACATTATCTCGACCGTAGGGCAACCAATCAATCTACAATGAACATTAATAGTAAAATGTAACCAACAACGAAAGACAAAAATAATAATGGTTCAATGTGTTAGCAACTACAAACACTTACATTTAGAGCAGTCAAAGCATCTAGATGCTCACGATATCCTTGCAGTGAACGATGATCCTGCACTTGAGAGGTAGATCTCACCCATCTTAGAGCCCAAGGTCTATCATCATTAGCGCGCCAGTCCGGGCTAATCGCTGGTCTTAATGTAGGGAAGTACGCATAAATCCAGCACTGTGCATATAAAACACTAGAATGATTAAGCAGTACCAATTATTAATACTCAGTGAGTTATCATATACTAGATGCACATTAGGACACATACCTCAAGTAACGTCATAGAACCACCTATCCCACTGGAGCCGGCACGAGATGCTATCCCTAGCTGGCGATATAACCATGCAAGAGTACCAGCTCCCCATGCATATTTACGAAGCTTGGTACCTTTCTTCACAGGAGCTACTAAACTGAACAGCTGTGGACTCAGACGACCATTTGATTTTCCAGCTAATATGGTGGTACCAATCAGATGATACAACCAACCACATGCCTGCTTCATTGCCTCTTCATTTTCATCCCTACATTGCTGCAACAAGCTCGAATTGATACAGCACCGGTATTCCACAGTGCCTCTGTCATACTCTCAACATCTGCCCCAAAATTAAGACAATCAGCCATTACCTCCTTCAACTCAGTGGTGGATGAATCCCCTATCAATGGACGACCGACGATGGGGATTTGCAGTATCATCCACACATCATGCAGGGTAATCGTCATCTCACCAAACGGCATATGGAATGAGTTTGTATCAGGCTGCCACCTCTCCACAAAAGCACTGATGAGGGACATATTGTGTATGGCATCGTAATATCCTGTAGGTGCTCTATACCAGAATACTCAAGCATCTTCCTTGTTCTTGGTTTGGAAATTTGATCTTTTGGCCAGCAGGTAAGCATCACCCTACGGGATTTGAAACTCAAAACCCCACGATCCTACATAATGACCAATATTTAACACTTACAAAACGTAGTATGATATTAAATGATCAAATACAGGAGAAGATAGAGAACATACCTTAGTCGAGGTCCATAAGTCAAGCGCTACATGACCCCCGAAGCTAGTGATAACACTAGTGAGTAGTGGACCGCCAGGAACTGGCACCTCTGTCAACTTCCAAGAGGTAGGAATGACTGGAACCATCGCTAGCGCTGCTTCCTCGTCAGTGTCATCCTCCTTATCCATGACTTCATCATCTTCCTTATCCTGCTCCTCATCCACGTCGGGTGAGTCCTCATCATCAGCACCACGACCATCGTCATCAGCATGTGGCGAACGCTCAGTCATCACATGGTCCTCAACAGCACGGGCAGGTGATGGGCGTGGTGGACGTGATGAACTACCACCGCCTGACGGAGTAGTCTGGTGGCTTGATTCCCCCGAGATATTGTAGCTAGAGCTGTGCAGTGATCTGTCAGAAAAAGCACTACTGGATGATGACAACACTGGCATGCGTCTCCTCGGTATATTGAACACCGCCGAGTCATCCTCCGCTACCATTGGTGGTGCTGGTACTTGAAACGCCGGGTCGTTGGAAGATTGACCCGGATGGAAAGATGAATGGCGTGCTGCTTCCATGCGGGGGGCAGGATTACTCGGCCCTTCACCAGGAGCATGTGCACGACGACGGTACGAGGCCGTCATAGCCTGCTGCGCACCCCGGTCTTTATTCTTCCTCTTCGTGACATGTCTCACTGCTTTTTTCAGACGATCCATCACTGCATACGAATATCACACAGTTATATTCCTCATTCATAACATAAAAATTCAAACATTTATAATCATATCATTCACATATTAGTTAATTCAAAAAAAACAATTAAAATTTAAAATAAATCATTCACAATATTAGTTAGAATTCAAAAAATAACAAATTAAAACATTTAAAAATCATTCACAATATTAGAATTAAAAAAATAACAAATTAAAACATTTAAAAATCATTCACAATATTAGAATTAAAAAAAACAAATTAAAACATTTAAAAAATCATTCCAAATATTAGAATTCAAAAAAAAATGAAATTGGTTCGAGGAGCACTCCTCGCCGTCGCCTCCGTCGAGTAGCCGCTCCTCGCCGTCGCCTGGGTCGAGTAGACCCGCTCCTCACCGTCGCCTGCCAAGAGTAGCGCCGGTCCTCGCCTCCACCACGCGCGAGCAGCAGCGGTCCTCGGCACCATCTTCGGGCGCGCGCAGAAGAGGACGCGAGCACCACGGGTCCTCGCCGGCGATGAACTCGAGCACCACCAGTCCTCGCTAGCGTCTGGAGCGAGCAGCGCCGGTTCTCGCCTGTCTCCGGGTAGAGCAGCGGTGGTGCTCGACTGGGTTTTATTATTTTTTTTGAATATTTTCGAATTTTTCATGCTAGATCTAGCTCAAATGATGTTGAATTTCAAAAAACTAACACCGAATTCATACTCAAGACACCCAAATCTATAAGTTGCAAAAAAAAATTCAAAAAACTCACCGGAAAATTTTTCCGGCGGTGGTCCGGCGTTGGTTGGTGGCGGCGGGTGGCGGCTCCAGCGGCGGCTCCGGCAGTCAGAAGAGAGCTTCTTAAGGAAGAGAGATAGAGGAGAGAGAGTGAGGAAGTGAGAAATGAATAATCCAAGGAAGGTTAGGCTATATATAGTACGAGCGTTTTTTACCCGAAATTGACGTTTTCAACTGCGATTTCAATACAACGTTCTGAAAGTGTAACAATGTTTGTAATTTAGTCAAACACAACATAAAATGTCATTAACTTATGTGGAGTCACAATTATAACGTTTAAATGCGATTAAAAAGGGTTTAACGTCTTTTATTACAATTAGAGCATTTTTCACCCGAAATTGGCGTTTTTAACTATGAATTGAGTACGGCATTCTGAATATGTACCAATGTTTGTAATTTAGTCAAACATAACGTAAAATGTCGTCCAAATTACGTGGATTCACAATTAAAATCATATTGACGCAATTAATACGGGTTTATAATGTTTTGTAACAATCAGAGTGTTTTTTACTGTTTACGCTAAAGAAATTATTTAAAAAAAAAAAAGTTACAACACGACATCATTACATGTGTACAACGTCAGTATGAATTAAAAAAATTTTGTACTGCGGTGATTAGTAATTTTGTACTGCGAATAGCAACCCAGTTTAATTTGAGCTAAATTCGTAATTATATAACTGTTTTAAATTACAAGTTGGACAATCACCAATTTGGTGTTTCCATGACTTAATTTATTATGCTAATGTTGTTATATTATTTTGCAATTTTTTTACATTTATATTGTTGTTTAATATGAGTTAAATTCGTAATTAGTTAAATGATTTACTTTACAAGTTGCACAATCATCAATTTGGTGTTTATATGCCTTAATTTATTATGTTAATATTGTTATATTATTTTGCAACTTTTTTTACATTTATATTGTTGTTTAATTTGAGTTAAATTCGTAGTTAATTAATTGTTTTAATTTACACGTTGCACAATCACCAATTTGGTGTTTATATGCCTTAATTTATTTTGCCAATTTTGTTATATTATTTTTCATTTTTTTACATTTATATTGTTGTTTAATTTAAGTTATATTCATCATTAATTAATCGTTTTAATTTACAAGTTGCACAATCTTCAATTTGGTAGTTATAAGCCTTAGATTATTATGGTAATGTTGTCATATTATTTTGCAATTTTTTTTACATTTATATTGTTGTTTAGTTTAAGTTAAATAATTTTTTTAATTTACAAGTTGTGACAATCACCAATTTGGTGTTTATATGCCTTAATCAATTATGCTAATGTTGTGTTATTATTTTGCAATTTGTTTACATTTATATTGTTGTTTAATTTGAGTTGAATTCTTGCTTTAATTTACCAGTTGCACAATCACCAATTTAGTGTTTATGACTTAATTTATTATACTAATGTTGTGATATTATTTTACAATTTTTTTACATTTATATTGTTGTTTAATTTGTGTTAAATTCGTAATTAATTATTTGTTTTTTTTTACAAGTTGCACAATCACCAATTTGGTGTTTATATGCCTTTATTTATTATGCTAAGGTTGTGATATTATTTTGCAATTTTTTTCATTTATATTGTTGTTTAATTTGACTTAAGTTCGTAATTAATTATTTGTTTTAATTTACATGTTGCACAATCACCAAATTGGTGTTTACATGCCTTAATTTATTTTTCTAATTTTGTTATATTATTTTGCAATTTTTTTACATTTATATTGTTGTTTAATTTAAGTTATATTCATCATTAATTAATTGTTTTAATTTACAAGTTGCACGATCTTCAATTTGGTAGTTATATGCCTTAATTTATTATGCTAATGTTGTTATATAATTTTGCAATTTGTTTTACATTTATATTGTTGTTTATTTTGAGTTAAATTTGTAATTAATTAAATGATTTAATTTACAAGTTGCACAATCACCAATTTGATGTTTACAATTTTACCACTTATTTACTTCTCTGAATTGTTTATGTATTATTACTTGTGTAGATGGCCCATTAATTCCAGCGTCAACCTCCCGAGGTGGGACCCAAAGCAAATGACCTGTTCACGTACCAGCGCACTCACATTTTAGCAGCTCTTTTTTCAGATGATACGGTACATAGATAAGATGTCGAACTTTAGTACATTCTATTCAATATTTATTTTGGATCATAACATTAAATTGTTTAATATTGGCATGTAGGTAATGCAAAACCTGAAATACACTGAAAGAAAACTACGATCCAGAAATTTGGAAGTTGAGCTCCCTCACTATGCCCTGCATGATTATATCAGGGATGCTGGGTTTTTGGGGCCTGTGTTATTTAGAGTCAAGGCTGATAATTCCATTGTCAGCGCACTTGTTGAAAGGTGGAGACCAGAGACTCACACCTTTATGTTTCCGTTTAGTGAGGCAACTATTACTTTGGAGGATGTTCATCACTTATTTGGTTTGAAGGTGGATGGAGATGTCGTAGTAGTGCGGATGAACCAGCCCGTGTCAGATCTGTGTGAAAAACTGTTGGGTGTAAGACCGGGATCTGAACACATAAGAGGATACAAGATCTCACTGTCCTGGTTGCACTGCACCCGATATTCAAGATTAGTAACGATGAGGAGAATGCATTTAACATGCGGCCAGATCTGGTCCACCAGCTCCACACACGAGCATGGATCATGCAGATGATCGGTGGAATGTTGTTGCCAAGCTATGATAGTCGCACCATTGACTGTGGGTATTTTTGGAGTTGCTGAGAGATTTGTTTTAGTGCGGTCAGTACAGCTGGGGGTCGGTACTGTTAGCGCACACCTACCGTGGGTTGTGCAACGCCACCCAGTTTGACTCTACACACATCACTGTGTCCACGAGGTTGATTACATTGTGGGTGTACGCTAAACTTCCTGCCTTTTTCCGAGTTCCAAGAATGGACGTTAGAACAGAAGCCGTAATCGGTTACAGGTAAGTGTGAATAGTTATAGATCATATTTAATTTAATAACTTCATTGTACTTGTTAATTATGTTTTAATAAGCTTTTAATGTATTCACTTGTAGTTGGGATAATCCAAGAGTTCCTATTAGTAAGTTACGGGACGCTCGTGCCGTCCTTGATTCTATCCCGGTTCCACCCACTGCTGATCACGTAAGTACTCTTGTGTTACAAACTTATCAACAAATATTTACCTCCTAACATTTAAAAATTAAATATTTTCTTAATATAATATTTCAGTGGGTCAGGAAACCATATGGTGATAATGTAACACCCCTACTTCAAAATCCGGATAATCTAACATGCCTAACAAAAGTAACTAATCGAGTCGCAGTGGAAAATAAAACCGATCATAACTTAAACCTGGGTGTTACGCGCCATTAGTCACCCATGTGAGTAATGAAGCGTTTACCAACAATATAATCCAAAAATCCGCAGTGATGACAGAGACATAAATACAACATAGTTTACAATACTAAATCCCAAAAAGGATAGTGAGTAGTCTACCTAATTAATACCATGTAAAGTCTAACACAATCCTAAGGTATAATAACAGGTATACCGCTAACTATTCCCAAAAGTCCCGCACTCGCGCATCGGTCTTCATCAGCTACGATCCTGTAATTTGGTGGCCATAAAGACTCAGCACAACCGCAGAGCATGCTACTATATGATCCTCTTGGACCTTTGAACTACTCAGGTTAATTAGCCCAATTGTTAACATGCAATTCAAGTTTCATGCTATTCCGTTTTACAATATAACAAACTGTAAATCGCAACATTAAAGCAAACAATAGTTCATCCCACAATCACATAGTTCATTCCATTCAACAACAAGCATATAAACGTTCAACGCATAAGAAAGTAAAGTAACACAATGAGAGTAAGTCTTATGGTTTCTCGTGTCAAGGCCTTTTGGGCCGTTGTTCGTTTCTTATATGTAATCAACTTCTCAACTTAATCCTCGTTTTATTCCACTTCTTAACCTTTCCACTTTGCCATCACACTCTCACTCAGTTTACAAATTTTGGGCCCAAATGCCCTTACACCAGCGATGGTGCCTCCGTCCAACAAAGTTTACGTTTGTTGGAAGTCCACAACTTAAAGTTGTAGGATATAATGTTACTAGGCCACAATGACCCGTTTCACCAACAGCGGTGTCTCTGACCAAGTAACTATTCATTACTTTGAATTTTCTTGAGCGGACCTGTTGTCAGTCATCCCCTCGTGATCACAATGCGCAACCAGGCGGTCCTGGATTTCTCACCTGTAACACCCCTACTCAATCCAATTGTGGTCTCGCCACTTAACAGCATATATATATACATGTCACAGCGGAATTCTTTACAATCCAGGACCTTGCCACGGTCTGACTACAGAATATACCGAACATTAGTACAACAATCTTAACCATATACATATCCTTCTTACAATCCCCTCACATCCTATACATCTTACTAACTCAACTGCCATACGAGTGTACAGGCACAACTCGTAGGTCATACTTAATCCTTAACACTTGTACTCCTTCTTACTCTCGCGACGGCCGCCTCCTGATGTTCACCTGTGTAGTAAAAAGAAGCCCCCGAGGGGGTCAGCACGAATGCTGGTACGATCCTCTCATGGCCCCCAAGCTAACGTGGCTACGACGACTAATTGTCGATAGCATGGAGGTTGATTAGATGCACAACATAATAGAAAGTGCAGTAAACAACAACTCAGATATGAACAATCAAAGTTCACACACAATGAACGACTTAAATGCGTTCCCTTAATTAGAGAGTTAGTTATTTAACTCTTTAAGTAATGTTCCCTCTTAAACTTAGTCCATCCTTATCTCACCTCAATCTTAGTCTTATCTTAATCTTAGAAACAACCATCCTTTAATGAGGAGTGGATGTAGCTTATCTTAATCTTAATATTACAAACCATCCTTTAATGAGGAATGGTTGCAACTTACCTTAATCTTAATCTTAACTTAATCTCAATATACAAACCGTTCCTGGAAGGGATTGGTTGTAACTTATCTCAGTCTTAGAATACAAACCATTCTTCGAGTAGAAATGGTTGTAACTCATCTCAAACCTTATCTCAATCTTATCTCAGTTCTTATCTCAATTAAGTCAACCGTTCTTTAATTAGAATGGTTGTACCTTAATCCATTGTTTATCTGTCGGGTCACGTAACCCTAGCCAATGAGTTATCAGCTCCATTGGTTTACATAACAATATTTATTAGAATTAGTTGGGCATTTAGGTAGATCCCACTACACCATCTCAGTATGCCTCCCTCCTAAAACAAGAAGTCCGAGGAGGTCGAGTCTATATGTCGACTCTAGGCGACGAGTCCGAGGACAAGTCATCTTTGGAAGACGGTATTTGATAAGGATACCGACTTCCCCCAATACACTGTGCCGGTACCATTCCGGATTCCTCACTCAAGTTCAGTTAGTAATAGTCTCAAGACCATGTTTGTTGGTTAACCTCTTTCGGTTCATATCGTCCCTCATTAGGGGGCGTTCCTTATTCTCACTCAATTTCTTACTAAGCATTGGTTAGTAAGTTCTCACGGTAAGTTGTGTTAGTTTTCAAACATCACACAACAACACAATATATATATATATATATAATATGTTCCGGTTGCATGCTTTATCTTGTTTAGTGAGCACACAAAACAAATAGCACACAAGCCGAGGGACACCTCGTTAGCAAGCAGGTCACAAGAAGAAACAACTGTACCGTTCACCGTTGGCCGTTCAATTGCTTAATCTCTTCCGGAGTCCCATTCCAAGTCCTAAAACATTCATTCAGTTTTAGGTTGTTAATCACTTAACTCAATTCAACTTACTTATCTTACTTAACTTACTTAACCCTTAATGACTCCAACCTAACACCTCTTAAGTCTTACAACTTAATCTTACAAACTTAATCTTAAACTTTTAAGTTTATACTTAACTTAACTTAATCCCTTAAGTTCTTAGGGTCCTAATCATTACCACCCTACCAAAGGTATTCCTCATTACCCATTACCATTCTTAGAATTCAAAATTTCTTTTTTTTTTCTAAGTGTTAAGGGTCGACCGACCCACCGACCGACCCAACCCATGGGTCGGTCCGTTCCAGTAACTTTCTGGCTCAGACAACAACCTTAGACCGACCCACGACCGACCCATTCTTATGGGTCGGTCTATTACCGAAACATTTCTGCTGGGTTAACAAGGTCCGACCGACCCAGAACTGGGTCGGACCCTGGTCGGTCCACTACAGATTTTCTATTAATATGTTCTTTCAACTCCAAACTCTTCCCATGTATACTATTATGTTCCAACCTCATTTAGGTCCCTCAAATACACTTTAAACATTCCTCTAAAACCATTAAATCATTCACCAATATCCACCTTGATCATTATGCATTTTCATTGTAATAATGCCAACTTCTTATAATGTTTTCACTAGGTTTCTAGGTGGTGGTTCACACCTAATGTAACCTCTATGCCAATGCTTCCTCATCACTATAACATCATCTCCCAAGCATCTTTCACCATCTAAAACTCTTTTATGCATTTCTTAAAGTTCCTTCATAAGCTTAAGCTTCCACCCACCAACTCCTTATTTCCTTCTAGTTGTTTACCAACATTTACCTAAGTCCTAATTACTCAATTACATTCTCTTGATTCCTAAATCCTTAAAAGTAATGCCTAAGTCATTATAACTCGTTATAACACTTTATCTCACCCCTTTTTCATCAAGACACCTCTAAGACCTCCTAGTACTTCCTTAGTCATTAATTTCCCTTAGAACATATCTAAATCACCTTAAGCATTACACCTTCTCCTTACACTTATGCACAAGTCTTACATTCCTCATCTCATAATTTTGGTGTGTTCAAAACACTCACCATTCCTCTAATTCCTCCTAGGTATCTCTAGGTCATTCTAAACCTCAAGAACTCCTTAGTTAACTAATCTCCACTCAAATTCCTCATAATGATTCCTAGTAAATCCTAGGTCATTTTAGTTCACCACCATCGCCTAAACACTTATTTTCTACTCAAATTTTGCCATAGCACCTCTAGCATCATAGCATGCCCAACACATTATTTTTCCTCATTTAACCATCTCACACACCTCAAGTTCTTTCTCATCATATCTCATCACCAAACCAACTCATTCACAACAAGCTCAATATATTGCAATAATCTTAAATTGCATAGCACTAAGGCTCTTAAATGACATGGCTCTTAGGCCCTTAAATGACTTAAACTTAAACACTGAATTTCCCCACATATATAAGCTTTCAACCTGCAAATACACTCATCAATCTCATAGTAGTTATAATGCTCTTAAAATCCACCTTAAACTTATATTACTAACTCATTCTCATTAGCTCCTTAGTCACAAGTTCATAAGCTTGTTTAAGTTCTTTTTCTTAGGTTATATAACCCAATACACAATGTAAGCTCTAAGCCACATTGGTATCCACTTAAACTCATCCCTTAAAACTTAAACCACCATTAGGTAAGCATTTTACCTTGTTTTCTCAAGCTTATCTTAATCTCCTCCTTAGGCTTCTCTTGCATAGATCTCGGCCACCACTTAAATTCCCTTTGCCAATGTTCTAACCAAATTCAATGTCTCACATGAGCACTAAACAGTACACTAACCTTAAGGAGTAAACCCTAGGTTAAAAATGTGTTCTAAGGTATTAATTGAATGTTTTACCTTGGGTTCTCAAAGCAAGCTTGGATATGAATTAAGTAGGACCTCCTCTAGCCCTTGGAGAATAGAATCAAGCTAGAACAATGGATAAAAATGAATCCCCATGAGTAGTAATTTTCGGTAATGTGTAGAAATGGTGGAAACATGGTTTTTCTTACATTTTCTTTACCTTAAGAGAATGGAGAAGCTAATGAGCTCTTCAAACTTGATTTTCCCCATCAATGGAGTTTTCTCATGGCTCCAAAATAGAGCTTTTAAGGATTTGAAAAGATAGAAAGGTAGGTCTTGGTCTAACTAAGAATAATCTATGCTCACTTTTTGATTTGGAGCTAAAATGAACATTTGGTGAGCATTTGAAGATGGAGCATAAATGGAGACTTCAACCACGGTTTGGAGCAGGGAAGGAGAAAGAAAAATCGTGGAAGGAAGGAGAAATGAAGAGAGAGAGGAAGAAAGGTGGCTAATATGTGATATTTGCTTTAATAAAGCAAATAGTAACTTTCTTACTTACTCTTCTTTTCCTTTCTTATTTGACTACTTATGGTGACTCATCCACCCTTAGAAAAACCGGCCACCCTCTTTAATATAAGGCTAACATGGTCTTTGTTGACCAATTAATTGACTTATATTGATTAAAACTTAAACTAGTCACTAAATAGTTACTATTCACTAATCAAGGCACATAATCGGGAAATTTTTGATTTCCCATTGATTTAGACCTCCTAATGTGATACTAATTAGTACACATGTTGATTAAAGAGTAATGATGGACATTTAGCCACTCAAAACTCAATTCTAAGACAATTTCTCAAAAATGTGCTTTAAGACTTCTTAAGCACATTTTGTTTTTAACTTGTTTTCAAGCTTGGTTTTCTTTGCTATTGATTTAAAATGACCATTAGAATATTACTAAGGTCTTACCATGATATTTGGGTACTCACCCAAGTCTCTCCAAGCTTAGAGCACGTTTTTGCCCTGATTGCCTTTAAGGCACTTTCTTGTGTTTTCCTTGGTTTAAATTATCTACCAATCTTTCTAAGGCATATTTTAGCCTTACTACATCATGATTTGATGTTTAATTAACATACTTAGGTTTGGGGTATTTCATCACCATATTCAATATCTCTTACCATAACCAACCTCTCACTAAATTGATTAACTTCTCTTAATCTAAATGCCTAAGATTCAATCTTAGGTTATCCAATGATTAACTTCTCGAATGTATGTGGACCTTTTAGGTCTTTAATGTATACCTAGAAGTCATCTAGTGCATTTCCGTACTCGAGTTCATTTCCTCTTGAGAGCGGTATTCCCGTCTCTTCTTAGGTTATCTTAGGAAAAATCATTTATGTTATTATCCTTCCATGAGTGATGTTTCTCTATCACTACTCATACCTTGTTTTGAGATATATATAAGTACATATGTATTTGGTATCTGTCTCAGTTCGTATGACTACTGCGTACAAGTAATGACACACATATTCGACAGATAAATCATATAACATATTTACATTCAGGCATACATATCCTCTTGGCAAACATTTCACACATCCAAACCCGAGGAAGTCCTCAGGCATAATCAGATCACACAATAACATACCGTTCACCGATGAACAATGCTAGCGTGACGTATCACGCTTATCCTCTACTTCCCGTACGGCTCGTAGCTCTTAGTGCGTATCTCTGGAACATATCGCTAGATATTATTTTATGTAATCTGAACCGATTCGATATTCAAAATACTCCAAATCCCCTCTGTATCATTCCCGTGATTAATCCTTAGTCGGTTATCGTGGTTACTCATGACATTTAACTCATACATCATCCCCTTTTAATCATAGGTTATCATTTTTATGTATACACCCGAATATGTTTTGACAATATAGTTCGTTGCTATATGTTATACTTGACCGTATAGTTTATTGGACTTTAAACTCTCCTTTGGTTTGTGAGTTGGTCAACTTGGTGCTTTTTGGTCAATTGGGTTGACCCGGCAATGTATTCAAGTTCATGAACTTGTATAATTTTTATTTTAATCCTTGGATTATATGGTTCGTTTGTTTGTTCAATTCCTTACAACTTGACATTAGTTGTCACATCTAATGTTATATAATTAGATCCTTCATTTAAGTACTATACTTTATCCTCCTCCATATGTTTATTATATCATGTTATATAATCCCTCACATGACATACACTCATACAAGTCTACATAAATTATAATACTCTTATCTAAATGATATTTCTTATCATTTTATGTGAATCCCTTAATTCTTTTATTGTGTTATGTTTTACTCTTGAACACCAAGACCACATCCTTAATATTATATAGTGTCATCTCATACACTATATTTAATTTTCTAAACTTTATTTGGTTCTCCAACTAGCATCATAATTCCCATCTCAAAATATCCCCATTATTTTATTTGAACTATATATAACTCTCCTTCTTATGTTTATCTCCTCCTTTAATATCATTTGAACCTTATATAAGTGTAACATTTATAACACTCTCAACCATATGTTAAATATCATCTCTCAACCTATTATATTCTCACAACAACCCCTATATTCCCATTAATTACAAATCCTTAAATTATATATTATACAACCTTATTAATTAAATTCCAAATTTAACTCCGAAAATTCCAGTAAATTCCCTACAGCCCCTGGACTGTTTCTAAATGTTGTTTCTGCCCCCAACTTTCAAAAATTACAATTTGACCCCAATAGTTTTATAAACTTTACATTTAATTCCTAAACTTGTTTAAATTCTAAATTTAATTATTCCACTTATCCAATTTGGTCAACAGTCCCTATATGGTCAAGGTTGACCACCAACCTACTGCCTTGACCATAACCTTTTCATAATTACAGATTTGACCCCAATTTTTCCTAGAATTTCCATTTAGGCCCTAAACTTTACGAAAACTTATATTTTTCATCTAAACTCCAAATAAGGCCTAGTTTTCGGCCATGTATCATTTTAGCACCCTAAGTTTACCTTATTTATATTAGCCACCTACACTTTACCCATTTGTTCACTAGAACTTTATTTAAGTTTATATTTGTTTTTAAAGGTTAATTTTAGCCTTAAACTTAATCCAATTCTCACTAAATTCGTAAGTATTTTTCCTTGACATTTTTAGGTGGTTTTAAACTCATCAAACAGCCTATTAGCATCAGGTTTCCTCACCAAACTTTATACTAACCAAATACATAACTTTCAAAGCATAAAAAGCCTTAAATAATACATATTAATGGCCTAAACACTTGGCCTTATCACAACCTTCAAATGTGACATTTAAATGACATAAAATACTCATAATAACATTGCAAATCTCGGATTTTTAAGTCTATACCCAGAAACTTTCATAATTTGCATTTTAACCCCTTAAATTTATCTTTATGACATTATAAGTCATCATTTACCTAAGTAGCTTAGCCAAACATGCTACCCACATTTTTAAGTACGTTTATAAGTTAAAACAGCCCATTCGACACCCCATAATCTCGGCCTTAATTAATTTAGCAAGGTAATTTACCTTAAATCTTAAAAATGTGTTTTAAGCATGCTTACAAGTTTTGATGCACCAAACACAACCTTCTTCACCTCTCCTTCTCGGCACTATATTAGTCTTAGGTTTAGGTTAGTTTTAAACACTAAACATAGGCTGAATCCATGATTATAAGTGTTAGAACTTAGTTTAGTAGCTTACCCTTCAAGAGTTGATTTTTCAAGCCTTTTCTTCCCTTCTTGCTCACGGTTTTCTCTGGGGTTTTTAATGACCCATTCAGCCATTTTTGAACAAGGAATAAAAGATCTAGTTAGGTTCTTGTACATAGATAATAAGATTAGAGATTTAAGGCACAAAAATGTGCATTAAGGAGAAGGTTTTACCTTGGACTCTCCAATGAAGATTTTCTCTTAAAATTTCAGTAAAATCTAGGAAAATATGAATATAATTAGATCTTGTGTAGATCTCCAAGTGATAGGAAGTTAAATGACTCAAAAACAAGATTTATGACTTACTTTAGGAGGTTTCTTTGAGGGGTTTTCTCCCCTTGTTTTCGACCATCATTGAGTTTGGATGAAGCTTAATTTTAGTATGAGAAAAGTGAAGGACAATGGTGTAAGAGATGGTGGATTTTCGGACATAAAATAACCCTTGGAAGAAATGGAGTTTTAAAGCACCTTTTACCTTGTTTTTGTTGTTGAACTTGGTTTAAGTACACCCCCATGATTTTGGTGATGTTTTGAGCTCCTAAAAATGTAATTTTTGGACATGGAGAGGTGTGAGAACATTAGTATAAGTTCTAGGACTTAAAATGGAAGAAAGAAGGAGTTAGAGTCACTTTTCTTACCTTAACTTGCAAGACCTTGTTCTAGCTGTTCACCCACGGTTTTGGACTGTTTACTTGGCCCATACTCCATTAGTTTTGAGTTATAATGAAAGGTAAGTGATGGGTGGTGATTTGGTGCAAGAAAAATGGAGTTTTAAGGCAAAATGAGTGAAATGGGCTTAAAACACCATTAATGGAGCTTGGAGCTTGAAGAAGGAGATGGAGATGGAGAAGAAGAGAGTGAAATCGGATGGGAGGAGGAGAAGAGAGTGCTGTGTTGATTGTGGGAGTATGGGCAGGAGAGAGAATTGTGAGAGAAGGGGTATTAGTAAGAGAATAGGTTAAAGTCAAGGGTGTGTAAGTGTGTAAAGTGGGTTTGTCTTCTTTCCTCTTTTGTTTTGTCTCTTATTGGACTCTCCTAGGCTGCCGAATTGTATGGGTTTTAGAGGGGAAATTTCCAATTTTTGAGACTTAATGTTGTAACACTTTAAAGTTGTACATTATGACTAGGTTTATGTGTTAGGTTGTGACATATGTTATTTCCTTGTTCTTATGAGTATATATAAGTGGTTATTGCACTTATAATTTTGTTTGACTATATAAAATAATTTATATAATCTTATCACATTGTTTGTGATATTAGTACATGTATTAATGTGTTACATGTTGTATTAACCTTAGGAGTTTTTTTTCTTCTCCTTATTAATGTAGCCTCTTTAGTTTATGATTTTACGTGTGGTTAGTTCATGATTTTATGTGTGGTTAGTTCATGATTTCATGTGTGGTTTGATATCCATCTTGGACTATACATATTTATTGTATATGTGTTTAGAGGTTATAATATTCCTTAATGAATATTGCTCCTTAACCGTTGGTGTTTTATTATCATTTATTGTAATTATATGAAGTATACCATATAATTTTGTCACATGATTGTGATCTTATCTTATGTATTAATGTACTATATATTACATTAATTTTAGGAGTTGTTTCCTTCTTATAAATATTTCCTCTTTGGTCCATTATTTTATGTGAGACTTGGTGCTCATTTTGGACCTTACATACTTGTTTATATATGTATGTTTATAGATGATAAACTCGTTAATGATTTAAGGTTCATCATTCTTACTTATCCCTTGATTAAATCCTTTCTTTTAATTAATCCATGATTAATTAGTGTAATTAAGGTTTGGGGTATTTTAGATAACCCACTTGAAACAGCCGCTATAGTTGTACCACTGATCCTGAACAACATTGTCGAGGGGCATCATCCGGATCAGGTGATTAGACAATTTGAACGTGATCAGCCGATACCATCATTGCCACTGGATTGTAATAAGCTCCACAATCAGAAGCGGACGGGCCGAGTGGAGGTTGACTGGGACATTGTGAACACCATTTACATCGAGCTATGGAATGACAGAATATATAGATGGATAAGGCTCGAGGATTACCCGTTCGTCGTTCCCCTGATGATCACCTCCGAGTACATGCAATGGTATCATAAAAATATAGCTTAAGGTGGTACACTAACGAGGTACGAAGATAAGCCATATTGGTAAGCATGTTATTTGTTTAGTGATATGCTCATTATTTCCACTAAACTAACAATGTTGAACTAATTCTATAAATGTTGTGATTATGTTCGTAGGCTGATGGCTTAAATCAGATCCGGTATTATGACACTAATGTGGTTGACTACACCGGTTATTTATCACAACAAACAGGGATATCGTACCATCAACACTTCAATCATTCCCAGACTCCCATTGATCATCGTGTCCCGCCTCCTGTGGTTGTGTACCAGCCTTCTTTTTTATGCAATGATAATCCAAGTAGAAGGGCTGCACGAAGAAGACCAAGGAGTGAAGTGCGTCAGTCCCCACAAGCGCCAGTACCTGATCCCTTACCGGAGGTTTGTTCATCAGTCAAGTTGGACGTGTCCTGCCCAACCGTCGTTCCCAGTTGACCACAGCGTACAGGATTACGGGCAAAGTGTATGGGAATGTATCCCTTATCGGACTCAGCCTAGCACATGGGGATCTTCACAATGGGGGGTCAGATGCAAACAGTTTTTTTTATATACTAAAAACTACGAAATTAATCCTAGAAATTAATAAATTAAATAAACCCACAGGTTGCAAAATAATTCCCCGGTCACTGTAGTATAGTAATATGAGTAACCGGGGTATCGAACCAGAGGACTAAGAAAGCAAATCTAATCCTAGCAAAAGTTGTAAATTGGGGGAAATCGATGATCAAATAAAATTAAGAAAAAGCAAAGAGTGACTGATAATAATATAACGAAAGCGGAACTCCGGGTTTAGGTGGTCTTCCCTAGTTAAGTCATGCAATTCTATTACCAGTTGATTAGGGAATAGGGTTCGGCTAATTCTAGCAAGTTTCCAAAAGACTAAATCCTAGCCAATTAGAACTCCACTGTGTAGAACGCGACAGATTGAATCATAAACCTATCACTACTAACGCAAAGGGATTAAGCATATGAATTTAAATTGCATCTGAAGGCTAACTCATCAATCAGATAAAGCTATCCACATATTAACAGATTATAACGACCTAGCTATCAATCTCGGATCAGATTTTGACAACTTTCACAAAGCTAGAAATAAAATAGCAAGTTTTATTGATAGCGTAAACAATATTTATAATCTTTCTGCAATACCTAACTATTTACAACCACCCTTCCCCGGAGTTTAATCCCTTAGCCGAGCATATCGAAAGAGAAAACAATTAGAGAAGGAGTAGAAATCATCTCTATGTCGAATCCAAAGATTTGCTAGTTGTAGGGTTAAACAAAGTGAAGAAATTGATGCAGAAATTCTTCTTGGTTGAACCTTGGTTCCATGGCACGGCTGGAGAGGAGAGAACAATAGGTCGTGGCTCTCTCTATTTTGAATTCTGAATGATGAATGGATATGGATGAGTGGATCCTTTCTCTAAAAGTCTTCCTTATTTATAAGTCTAATTGAAGACTCTTTAAAAGCTCCTTGATGACTCATTTTAATTTCCTTCGGTTTCGCGAAGTAAATGGAGGCCCTTCAGTTGATTCAGAATTTAAGTTACTCTTTTCAATTTACTTCGGTCATCAATAAGTTATGGAAAACTCTAGAATTACTATCTTCAACTAACTCCCTTCATCAATAACCTTTGAAGTTACTTTCTTTTATATTTCCAATCTTCCCCCTTCTTCTTCTCAATCCTTTCACGGCAGTCTCGTAAATATATATTATATATATATAAATATATCACATCGGACACAACTTTGACAGGGTCCAAATTCTTCATATGAGCTCCGATTTGTTCCCCGTTTGCGGCGTTGGAAAGCTTGTGAGGAGATCTATGCATTTTCACCATCATTTCCTGCTTTTAAAATATAAATTTGCATCAGTTTTTTCCCAAAGTAAGAGTCATGAAAAGCATACGATAAGTGTGAGAAAACGCATAAAAATGCTACATAAAATAAGAATTTAACACCTATAAATCATATCAATTTCACACTTATCATCAGACAAGCCAGGCGATGCAGTGGGCTGGAAAGACAGGTCAGTATCATGTCCTGAGAAGATATAATCATGTTCTATCTCAGAACACTGACATCAAACGTTTCTTCAATGACCTACCATTTGAGAAGTGGTCACGGGCATATGATGAAGGAAGAAGGTGGGGGCACATGACAACAAACCTGGTTGAGTGCATAAATGGAGTACTAAAAAGTGTCCGATTGCCACCGATCACCGCCATTGTCACCAGCACGTTCTACATGCTGGTAACTTATTTTAACGACCACCTTGACACATACTATGGCCAGCAAATAGCGGGTTCAACATTGTATACAAACCATGCAAATTCCAAGATAGAGGAAAACCACAGACTATCTAATAGTCACAATGTAACTTGCTATAATGAGGTCGACCCAGTGTATGAGGTTGAAGATTTTGGGTTAGAGACTATGAGAAGAAACACAGGAAAGAACAAGGTTAATTTCGATGACATGAGCTGTGAATGGGGGGAGTGGCAAGCGTTCAAATACCCATGCTCTCACGTGATGGTCGTGTGTTGCAGAATCGGCATACTGTGGGAAAATTACGTGCATCCGGTGTACAAGCTGGAAACAATGATCGAGACATATGGTGGTGACCCTTTTACACCACTGGGTAATGAACACAACTGGCCAACATATACAAGAGCGAAGGTGGTACCACAACCTGATGCTATTCGAACTGTCAGGGGAAGACCAAAGTATTCAAGGATTCAGAATGAAATGGATGACAACAACGAACCGACTACAGACTGTAGACGTTGCCGTCATTGTTTGCAAACAAGTCATAACATGAAGAACTGCCCAAACAGAGAATACAATTGATTATAGTTTTTAGGTATTAAATGATTAACTGTGCTCCTGCATAGACAGGTTGTGCTTTTAGAAAGCACAAAAAAATGTACGTTTTTTCTAAAGCTGCATGAAGTGTGGGTGTTTGACTGCCGTCTTACAAAATTTCATTTATTTTGGAGACCATTTAATTATCGGGCAAGCTCACTCAACATTTAAAAAAAATGCTAACTCTAGTGCCATATTAATGAAGTCGTCTTGGTCCCGTATGAAGTTTTAGCAGCTGGGAATGTATCATAGGACATGAATATATGTGTAAAAATGGTTAATAAAACAAAATATAACCTTTACCCGAAGTTTTGAAAACCGAGAAAATGCTAACTCTGGTGCCGTTTAAATGAAGTCATGTGGGTCCCATATGGTTCCGAAACTCTAGACAAATGACTTAGGTCCAAAACATATGTAACACCCCTCTCGTAAATCTTGTATTAGTCACACTCGTAGCATAATTAAAAACACGACGTAGCAGAAAATAAAGTACAATCGTTCTCACTCGGGTGCTACATGCCATTACTCACCCATGTGAGTAAAGAAGCAAATACTTAAAACAATAATTAAACCGATAACCGCTATGATGATCCATGATATCCTACTTCTAACATATACATAATAAAAGCCGAAATCCAAATACAACAGACTAGTGAGCAACTAAACCAAATCCCAAGTTTACAACCATAGTGTAATAATACAACCCAAGTCTGAAGAGTGGGATATCAAAAACAAAAGTCCTCTACCCGAGGTCCCGCACTCCGGCTTCATAACTCGATCATGTCCCTGTAATATGTTTCCGTATAGGCTCAGCGAAAATGCCGAATACGCTAAAGTGTAGTCCTAGACCCCTTTAGGTCACTTAGGTCATTTAGTCATCTTGACATGAGATTAATTACATACAGTTCCGGTTTATAGTTGATAAATGAAAGCCGTAAATAACATAAGTAAACACCCAATATTCCATTCAATACAACAACACATTTCACAAGCACATATTTGCATAACGAAAGACAACAAGTACGTGCGATAAGGCGTGAAGGTTGCTTTCAGCGAACGGTACTCGTTACTCGGCCTTCGAGGCCCGTTATTCATTAATGTGTATACTCTTATCCTCAGTTGGATGCCATGTTAGGACAACCCGTATTTTATCTTTTAATGGACAATCGTCCTGTGTGCACCAACAGCAGTGCCCTCCGGCCAGAGACCCGTGGATCTCAGGACTTCCTCTTTCCTAATAAAGGCGTCATTAAAAAGGCCATAGCCATGTACCAACAGTAGTACATTCCGACCAACGATCAAATCTGGCTTGTTGGAATTTAACAAGAGTGGACCCGATCCGGGTTTCCTACTCTAGTGATCACTATGCTCAACCAGTTAGTTCGGAAACTACACTGGGTTTTCCATCTCATACACCGATCCTCTGTCATGTGATTAAGTCGTTTAATCATTTACCTAAGATGTAATCTTAGGTTATGGAGAATTCATTTTGATACAGCCGCCGTCAAGGTCTTACGTAATTCCGTAGAAGTCGTCTAGGTCATATTCATGTTCGAGAACAATGCCCTAGAGATCGGTATTACCGAGTCTAGTTCCTAAGTGTTTTACTTATGTTAATTAAGAATGTAACATTCGTTGTACTTTAATAAGTAACGACATCTCCTAATTTGCCCGTATCTAGGATTAGTGATAATCAGTATCACTTAAGTCCGAAGGACGTTCACGCACAACTATATACCACGAGAAAGACGAGCAAGTAAATCACATAATTTCATGCATACATATAAATCATACATATCGCTCTTAGGAAATTAAATCATACAACGTCTGAACCCAATTAAGCCCTCAGGATATTTAAACCACACAATTAACATACCGTGCACCGGAATATACGCTAGCGTGAAGATTCACGCTCACCCGGTACTCCTTATAGCTCTAAGATCTGGAATAGATAATTAACACTACATGTTAATTCCTAAGGTCTCAACTTAATTCGGTGTTTCCTACTAAACACTAACTCCCGTTACTTAACCCCCCTTAATCAGTTAGTTAAAGGTTGCTCGGGTTTTCGAATCGTGTTCGGAATCAGTTTAATTCATTAGTTTGTCACGTTACACATAACTTGTAGTATTATATTACTACTTAGGATTAAATTCTTATAACCCATATAATATATCCTTAGGTTACCATACTTGATTATATAAATACTTGTATGTGTATATATATATGTATAACAATATAGTTTATTACCATATGTTATTATTGACCTTGTAATGTTATTACTTTTTAAATTCTCATTTAATTTGTGAGTTAGTTAACTTGATTTTCTTTAGTCAATTTGGTTGACTTGGCCAATTGGGTTGACTTGGTCAATGGGTCCAAGTCAACAAGCTTATATAATTCATTTTATACTCCTTGAATTATATAATTCATTTGTTCATTAATTTCTTTATACATGATATTAGTTATTAAACCTAATGTTGCATAATTAAATTCCTCCACTTTATATTATATGCCATCTTACTTTATATGATTTCCCAATCATATTATATAACTCTCTTGTAATTATATTCCTCTTTAGGAATTATAAAATCCATTGTATAAGGTTATTCCTCATTATTTTATGTGAATCTTTACTCTTTTACTAGTTCCCACTTTAATGACATTAATACTTTATAATTAATGTAGCATTTATATAATAACCAACCATATACTAACATTTATTTCCTACTTCTTTCATTCTCGCAACAGCCCTTACATTTTTGTTAATTACAATCTTACCACATAAAATCATATAATGTTACCATTATATCTTTATATCATATAATATGACATTTCCACTCTTATATTATAATTAAACTATGGTTCCCACTATTTTTAATTAATGCCAAACAGACCCTACTGTCCAGGTTTATTTGCTCAACTCCCACACTTTTCATTAATTACAAATTGACCCCATTTACTTCGTAAACTTTACAATGTCATCTTTAAACTATACTCCCTCCGTCCCAAGTTGACTGTCCACTTTACTATTTGGATGGGTCGTTTGACTTCAATATTTAACATGTAAGATAATATATTTTTATACATTTTTTTATAATGGAATCCTTATGTGAAAAACTATATGTTGTAAAAATTATTTTTTAAAAATTATTTTATCTTATATATTTAATATTGAAGTGGAAAAGCGTGCCAAAAAGCAAATGGGACACTTATGACGGGACGGAGGTAGTATATTATACACCTTATTAAATTTAACTCCAAATAAATCTCTAAAAATTCCCCAAAATTCTTAAACAGACCCTAGTCTGTTCTAATCACCATTATACCCCAGAATTTCTGAAAATTACATTCTTACCCCATTTGTTTTAGAATTTTTACATTTAACTTTTAAACTTAATTTAAATTCATAATTAAATTATTTAACTCACCTAATTTGGTCAACACCTATAATATGGTCAAGGTTGACCTCCATAATACTGCCTTGACCAATACTTTCCAGTATTTACGGTTTTACCCCTAAATTTCCTAGAATTTACAATTTAGCCCTTAACTTTGTAAAAACTTACAATTTTCATTAAAACTCCTTTTTGACTCTAACTTTTGGCTATATAACTATATAGCCCTCTAATTTTGGTTTATTTACACTTAAACTCCAAACTTATCCACTAGAATATTCCTCAAGCTTTTAAATTGATTTTAAACTCATTTATCTCATAAAATTCCAACTTAAATGTTATAAATTTGTAAGTATTAATTCCTTAAAAATCCTAGGTGATTAAAACTCAACATTTAAGCTGCTAGTAATTTATTTTCCCACCAGACCTTATGCTAAATAAATACTCAGCTTAAAATGTAAAAAAGCTTTAAATAACATAATAAAATGGCCTAAATACATGGTCTTGTTACAAACTTCAACTATAACATAAAATTTCATTTAAATTTTCATAAGAACAATTCCATTCTCGGCTTTTTACCCAAACAGCCCGTAACTTTTGTTAATTGCACTATAACCCCTTTTTCTTATCTTTATGACATTATTAGTCATTTTAATCCTAGGTAACTTAATCAAATGTGTTATATAACACTTTAGTGTATTAAAAAGTCAAATAAACTTATTTAACCCAAATCACCCATGACTATAATTAATTAAACAACAATAATTAACTTAAAGCTTAAAACATAACTTAAACTTTAACTTACTTGATTAAGCTTCCAAAATCAGCAATTAATCTTTATAATCTCGGCCCTAATTTAATAAGGAGCCTAGGTTAGTTTTTAGCTCAAAACTTAAGCATTAACTTGATTATGAAGTCATTAAAGCTTAGTAATTTACTTACCCTCCAAAGATAACTTTTAAGGCTTGATTTCCTCCTCCTCGGTCAAGAGCAAGGCTGTGGTTTGGAAGACCATTTTGGTACATATTTTTACATGGAAAGAAGAGATCAAGTAGGTCTTTGAATGACTTAACAACATAAGGAACTTTAAGGCTTAAAATGGACTTAAAAGAATCATGATTTACCTTGGTATCTCAAGGCATTCTCAGCCTAATTTTTGGAAGGCATCAAAGAGTTAGTTCTCCTTCAAAGCCATGCTAAAGAATATGATTAAAACAAGTGGGAAAATCTAGTTAAACTTACCCTTGAATAACTCCTTAAAGGATGATTTTTGGAAAACTTTGGCCACCTCTTTAAGGATTTGAAGGAGCTGCTGTTCAAGCATGATAAGAGGAAAAAAATGAGTGGAAAGACTCATGGAAATCAGCCATTACAATATTAGAAAGGAAGATGGAAGCTTAGAGAACATTTTTACCTTAAGAAGTGATTTTGTCTTTCTGATAAGCCTCAGACTTATCATGTTTTAGTAGACATATTTATAAGATTATTAGCCAAATTAGGGTTAGAATAATTAATATTTATGCTATATTATGTATTAAGTCTATTATTTGTTCAGATTGATGTTTTTATATGTTTTCCATGCAGGGAAACACTTCTGACCAAAATGCCGGGTGCGGTGCCGGACATTCCCTGTCCGGCACATGCATCGTTTCGCTCCAATTTGGCGGTTTTGACCGTTAAATGGTTGGCACATGTTTATTACGTGTCGGGTACTACTTACCCGGCAATACATCCGGCACAAAGAGAAATTGAAGTCTATAAATAGGCCGTGAGCCTATTCATTTCTCTACACTTCAACACCCCTATACACTCCATTCACATCTCCATTTCTACACTCCTCCAAGGTGTTGGTGTCCAAGGAAGTTCTATGCAACTTTCCACGCGAAGAGAAGAAATCCATGGCGGGTTAAGGCTACATCCAATTTTCTTATCTCCTGTGTATTCTCTCTCTTAATCTTTGTGGATGGTGGAGTAGGAATTTCTTGTTAATTCTTTGGTTAGGGAATGGAGCTCTCTTTGTAAAACAATATGTTCTTCTTAATATTATTTCAAGTTTATTAAGAGATGGTTCTTATTGCAAGAGAATTGGTTGATCACTTATTCTCTTCATGCAAATTTTACTCGAGGAAGAGAAGTCCAAAAGTAGAATAGGTTAGACACTCTTAATGATCTTCATACTCCCTTCTTATGAATTAAGAGTTAGTAGTAAGAGTGAGAATTAACCCATCTTTCCCATTATCTTGTTCATTTCGTGGCATGACATATGCTCGATTTGTTAACAGGTAGTGAGTCTTATGTTTTTAACTCGGAAACTGGAATAAGAATACGCATGTTGATTGTGCCGGATGCACTGCCGGGTGGCCAATGTCCGGCATATTCAACGTCTTTGAATATGCCGTGCATCTGGTATCCGGCAGGACACCCAGCGTATCCAATTGTTGGTTAATTCGAAGGCTTGTATTTATGTTTCGAGTTCATATTGGTACTTAGATGGTTTTACGCCCTAAATCAAGGATAATTTCATTGTAATTACCACTTAGTTCAGTTAGTTTTAATTAGGATTAGAAAATATTTCACATTCCCCCCTTTATTATAGAATAATTACCGGGATTAGGACTAGTTTTCTATAAGTCCCTTGGGTTCGATACTCTCGGTCGTAATATATTTACATTATACTCCGACCGGGTTTTATTTGCTACCCGTATTAGAGTTGTAGGATTACTTTATTATTTTATTCATTTTGTATATAGTTTTCCCTACAAATTTCTCGTTAGCACTTTCCTTGCTCCAAATGTTGAATTTCAGCCAAAATGTGTGCCTTCTTGGAAGAGGAACTTGGCTTGATTTAGATATGGGAGTGGGTTGATTGTTAGTTCATTGGATAGGCAATGAAAAGATGAAGAGAATGGTATATTATGTGGCTTAAGAGCTTACCTTATGCACTTGGAGTTGGATTTCTCCTACACTTGCTCATGAACTCAAATTGGCTGTAATGGAGTGTTTGGAGAATGAAGAAATCGGCTGAATATGAGGGAATGAGAGAGAGAGCAAAGTTGACTTACTTTAAATTAATGAGAAGGGATGGGTGGTGACTAGTACTTAATGACTAGGATTTGCTTTTAAGATATTTTGCTAAGTCTTGCAAAAGTAGAGAGTAGTCAATGGAGTTTGCTGCCCTCCTTTGAATTTTTGGGTTGTTTGATTTTTCATTTTATGTTATAATATATTGTTGTGTCTTGATATGTTCTAGACTTATATCATGTGTAGTTTGTGTCCAACATGATTTCTTTGTTCTAAAGTGTGTTTATTTGTGTTTTTGATTGATTTGGTATACTTACTATTCATTGTTACTAGTAAAAACACATTCTTTGATTAACTCTTGAAGTTAGTGTTTTATTTCATGTAATGGTGTATCACATGTTATATTAACTTTAGGTAGTTTTATCCTTATTAATATCTCCTCCGTTGTTCATTATTTTATGTGAGGCTTATTGCTTATTTTTGGACTTTATATATTTGTTTATATATGTAAGTTTAAAGGTTATAAAATTCCTTGATGAATTTGGCTAGTGAGCCTTTCCTGTAAAGTTTAATCTTAGGTTTAAACCTTCTTAATTTAAGTAATCCCTCTTTAATTTAGGTGATTAATGTTTGGGGTATTTCAATCTACCCCCTTAAAGAGACTTCGTCCCAAATTCATCTTTCTCGAATAGGTCATATAACTACCCGTATAATCCCATAATGTATATCTATCTGATATATCATTTACACATAACATATTATGCTTATACAGCACACGACCAACATTCGTGGCATACATTTAGTCATATATGGATGTAGGTGATCCATCAGCACCATAATTCCTATCACTTCTAATACCCTGACAACCTCCCCGAGGTGTCCATATCAATCCATCATTCCATATCTAACAATACCATATGTGACAAATCCACTTTCCATAAGCAAATATATAAATATATATATCACAAGTATCACAAAGGATACATCAAACATACACAAACCATACAAGTATCTCATAGGATATATAAATCATACATACGAGTGCACAAACACACATACAAACAAACACAACTAAGTATGCCCCGCATATAAACCATCAAAACCTAGTGCACACATGTGCACAACCAAGAGGCTCTACCCCCTTAAAAAGGGTTATGCCCCCGTACCCCCATAAGTATACAACAACCACTACTCGAAGAGCGCTGGATACTTAGCCCTCATAGAGTCCTCCAACTCCCATGTGGCCTCTTCTACCTCATGGTTCGACCAAAGGACTTTAACCATGCAGATGGTCTTGTTCCTGGACTCCCTCATCTTCATATCGAGAATACGGAGTGGAGTCTCCTCATATCTGAGAGAAGGGTCGAACTCTAGCCGCTCAGGCTCCAAAACATGCGAAGGGCGAGGCACGTACAACTTCAGTTGAGATACGTGGAATACGTCGTGCACTCTCTCGAGCTCAGCAGGTAAGTCTAACCTTTAATCTAACGGGCTCACTTGCTCCGTGATACGGTACAGACCCACATACTTAGGGCTTTACTTGCCCTTCTATCCGAATCTGAAGATGTCCTTCATCGGTGACACTCTGAGGAAGACTCGGTTATCAACTGCGAACTCGAGGTCTCTCATTCTGATGTCTGCGTATGATTTCTGTCTATCCTGGGCAGGCTTCATGTTTCTATGGATCTGTAGAACATCCTCCTTCACTTGCTCTAGGTACTCCGGCCCTAAGAAAGTATTCTCGCTGGCCTCGTCCCAGCAGAGAGGTGTCCTACATGGTCTGCCATACAACGTCTGGAATGGCGGCATCTGAATCGACGCGTGGTAGCTGTTGCTGTAGGCAAACTCGATCAGGTGTAACCAGTCAATCCAGCTCTCCTGGAAGTCTAAGGCACATGCTCGGAGCATGTCCTCCAAAGTCTGAATGGTCCTCTCACTCTGACCGTCCGTCTGTGGATGAAAGACAGTACTGAGCTTCAACTTCGTACCCAACGCCTCCTGAACTTGCCCCCAAAACCTCGAGAGGAATCGAGAGTCTCAATCTGACATGATCATCTTAGGTACACCATGGTGCTTAATGATCTCTCTTTGAAATAGGTCCGCCAACTTGGGAACCTTCCAGGTGTCCTTGATAGGTATAAACTTTGTCACCTTCATCAGTCTGTCGGCGATAACCCATATAGTGTTTGAACCTCCCTTAGTTGGTGGAAGGCTGACTATGAAGTCCATGGATAAATCCTTGAACTTCCAATACGGAATGGGCATCGGCTGCACCAAACCGCCGGGTCACCTATGCTCGAACTTGACTTTCTGACAAGTCAAGCAGCGGGTGACAAACTCTACTCCATCCTTCTTCATCCCACTTACCAGAAGTGTACTTTCAAGTCTTTATACATCTTTGACAAACCCGGGTGGATGGATAAAGAAGAGCAATGAGCTTCTCGCAGAATCTTCTCCTTCAAGTCTGGGCTGGACTCTGGAATGCACAATCTGCCATTCAGTCAGATCAACCTGTGAGCCTTGATTTTTAAAACACTACCCTTTTGTTGTTTTGAATTGATTAGGGTCTAGTTAGGTTCTAGGTCCACTTATAACCTAAGCTTAATAACTATGTCATAAACCATTAATTACTAAGTCCTAAGTTAGCTCACTGGAACCTAATTAGAGTTGCCACCTAATTTTAACCTAGATCAAATTAGGAAAGGAAAGTTCAGGTGGGGGCTTGGTATTCGACTTATTTATGGTTCAATTACTTTCATTAACCCTCGAAGTCGTTTTTCCTCTACTTAGTTTATTTACGGCTTATTATGAGTCGTTTTAACCTAAGCGTGTGAACTTCAAATATCTTATTTTTTTATCATTTTTAGACAGAAAATTAAAGTGGTAATTAAAGATACCTAAACCAGGGTTCTGGAGGCAGAATTAGGTCAAATTTTGATTCCGTCCGTGGCCACGGACCTAATGTCCAAACCCACAGTCCCTAGTTAACCTAAGTGAAAATAAAAGTCGAATTAAAACAGAAACATAATTTTGAAATGTCCGGGGCCACGAACAAGGCATCCGTGGGCCCGGACATAAGTTTAAAACCCCTAAATTTTGAAAGTAAAATTGTCCCGCCACCGCCCGGGGGCGTCCGGGCTTATGGACAGGGCGTCCGGGACCCCGGACGTAGCGTCCGTGGGTGTGGACCGCCCTCGGACGGGAGCGTTTGGGCGGTTCCTGATGGTGTTTTTGGCTTAAAAGTTATTGGTAGGTAGCCTGAAAGGTTCTAAACATGTTAGTGATTGAAATAAGTCAACTTGAGTTTGTATTTAAGAGGAAACTTAGCAAACAAGTAAGAAGGCAGAAACACAAACAAACCTTAATTTAGAAGCAAGGAAAAGTCAAGTCGATTAGAAATTTCAACCAGAAGTGTATTGAGATCAGTGGAGTTAGAAAATTTGGTTTCTAACCTGTTTTGGTTTCGGATATTTGTTGTTCCTTCACGTTTCTGAATCTCTGAAAGCTTCGTTGATGGCCAATCCAGTTTGACTTTGACCCGAGCTTCTGGCCCCTTCTTTCTTGTGTTAATATCCACGTTCTGGTTCTGTATTTTTGGTGTTTTGAAACTCGATGGGATAAGAAAGAATGTGTTTTGGGTGAATTCAGGGTGATTTCAGTAGAGTTTCAGTATTGATTTGAGGTTCGGGAGTGCAAAAACGTGGGAAGTGGGTTGACGGCTGTGTTTTCTGACTTTGGGAATGTTATCCTCTGCCCTAGGTTGTTTTTGGGAAGGTATTTTATAGAAAGATCATGGCCAAATTGATAGAACAATTTTTTTTTATCTAAAACCCTGATTTTGTGCTCTAAGAGAATTTGATTTTGTAAAATATGCTACAAGTCGATAAAAATTCTGAAATTTTAACCAAAGATAAAAGATGATTTTTAGGAATTGTGGGAGTTTGGATTGGGTTATCTCGATAAATAACTGATTAGATAAAAATCTTACAATCTGGAACCTCCCATAATTCATAACTTACAATTGGAAAATCGAATTTATAAAATTCTAACGGTGTTAGTCTCTAAAAACCATCATTTATCTTGTGTTAAAATATTATGACATTTGGACTTGATTTGGGTATTTTCCAAAGGAGAGAGAAAATTACAAGAATGTTTGAATTTCTCTTTTGAATTTTGGGCTAAAGTTCCAAATAAAATATTTTCAGGTTTATGACTGTATGTAGTCATGCTAACCATGTGACAATTTTATTTTAATTTTTGGGAACCTTTTTATTTCTATTTCGAGGCTATTTCATGTGTTAATTAGCTTATAATATGAATTAAAAGGTAAATTTCCTAAATAAATATTATTCAGGAAATTAAGAAGTGCCTCTCACAATGACAATGGTATTTGGAAAATGTTTAGAGATGGTGAACAAGTCATATGACAATAGAAAGTCCCGAGAATGTCCTTGAAAAATCCCGTCTTGGTGCCTTTTGACCGTTTTGCCCTTGTCTTCGCATTGTATGCTTGAGCCCTTCCTGAGGGTCAAAATTTTGGGTATAACAGATTGCCCCCCGTCAACTAGACTTTGTAATGAAGATGAAAAGACTAGTTGACGCTTGAGTGACATCGTAAATATTTGCCCGACTTTGGTAAGTGTATTCCCTTTTCTCGAAATGCTACCGAAAACCCAGGATTTTGTCAAGCTATTCTAAGGCGATGACTACCTAAAAGATGGAAAATGATACGATGTCAAGCTATTCCAAGGTGCTGACTGCCTAAAGTGATGAAATGTTGTTGAGGTGTTCTAAGGCGCTGACTACCTAAACGATGGAAAATGATATGATGTCAAGCTATTCTAAGGCGCTGGCTACCTAAAAGAGAAGCTTAAGTTTGTTGGGCAATTCTAATGTGCCAAAATCTAGGGGTGAATTAACTATACCGAGCATTCTAAGGTGTCAAGAACCTAAGAGTGAATGAAATACTCCGAGCATGAAGGTGTTGGGAACCTAAAATGGATAAACTACGCCGAGTATGAAGGTGTCGGGAACCTAAAATGGATAAACTACGCCGAGCATTCAAAGGTGTCGGGAACCTGAAATGGATAAACTACGCCGTGCATTCTAAGGTGTTGGGAACCTGTTATACCCAAAATTTCAACCCCCCCGGAAGAGAGTCTCTACTAATAGGCTAGTAGCGAGGGTTCCCAATTCGATCGGCACATTTCAGAGTACTAGGGACAGCTTAGTCATCTCCAGGGGCATTTTCGTAATTTTTCAAGGCTCCTAAGCCCCCTACAGGCTTTCTCTCTCCTCTAAATAAGGGTCAAATCAATTCAAAATGCTTTGAAATTTTAACCCATGATAGAGGATGACATCTGAAGCATAATGGCGTTGGAATTTTGATTTTTCGAATTTCCAATAATTTTCTAGCAATTTCTGATTGAATCTGTAATACCCCAACCCGAAATCTAATAAACTGAACGGCGATCACTCCCAAATAAAATACAACTGCAGCGAAATAAAACCAACCGGCGTTATTACAACGCCGTTGGCCACCCTTGTGACCAACAAGGCTAAGTCCAAATACAATCCTCAAATGTCACGGTCTGGAATACGATACAACCCGAGATACTAGGAATCAATCTCAAAGTACAATACTGAAATAAAACAAATAACTAATAGTAGACTCCCAAAGCTTGGTCTACCCCACCTACACTCAGTGCGGTGATCTCCTCAACTTCAGGTACCTGAAAAATGGGGGTGCCCCCAAAGGGGCTCAGCAAACAATGCTGGTATGGAAAACGTGCAGCCCATCGTCTATCGGGCCACACCAACTACTTTGTCGAATACATGCAGTTCATTTTTATAAAGCTGTAAACAAGCATAGTCTGATAATAACAAGTATCCATACTGGACAATAATGTCACATAGAACAAGGACACAGAAGGTCGAGTTAGCTGAACTGAAATTCTTTACTGATAGTCGGTCCACACAAGGGACTGACAGTTATAACTGAATATCTGAAATAGTGAGAGTATAGTGACCTCGTTATAGAGAAAGGTTGGGTATAAAAACCCCCGGAGATAACGTAGTTAAACCCTGAACTGAATGCGTGGGAATAAGAACCCACTAGAGGAATAAAGTCTTCCTCGAACTGAAGGGCATTTGAAACCCGGAAGGAATAGAGTCTTCCTCCCACTGAATGTTCCGTCGCGACGTAGATAGGAGACGACCGAGACAGGTACAGCTCCTGTAGCATGCATGGCCAGATCCAACTGGGCTCCTCATTCTCGTAGTATAGAGTTGTTAAGTGTCATATAAAGACGTTAAACAAGAACACAATGTGTATTGTCAATTATCACGTTTAGGATAATGACGTTTGTTATAAACTGAAGTTAGTGAGAGACTTGAGTACAAGTCCTCGGTATACTGAAACGCAGGTATTTAATCCACTGGTATAGTTGTTTGTATGCTGGGACATACACGATGTAGCAGCAACATTCACGCACATAAAATAATACCACAGTGTGCAAGAGTAAAACAACAGTTTACATTAATTATCTTGGTCGTTATTTCAAACAACAGATAGCACCAACGCCGGTGTAATCCGGTAGAAAACAGGTTGCAAGAATCCCATACCGTTCACCGTAGGTTGCAGTTGATTATGCCCTGGTCAACGTCTGGTCAAACAAAGTCCTAGAGTAGGATTAACTGAGAGGTTAATTTTATGTTACCCTTATATAATAATTCTATGAATCTTTTAACAAATCTCATATTGTTATTTCATGTGAGGTTATTTCTTTTAATCACCTCATGATTTTTATGTATAACTTATTTGTTATTCCTTTTTGATTTATTTATAATCCTTTAATGTACATATATGTATTAATATATTCATGTACTATATTTGTTGTTTATTCTAATTGTCTAGTGACACAACAACTTATAATTTTCTTAACTATATTTAAATGTCTTATAATGACATTATATTCTTATAATCTCATTATCTCCTTTTAACCATAAATAATATTTATTGTTTATCTTTTAATTCCTATAGACCATGTAAGTCATAGTTTTAATTCCATAATTCCTTTAATCAAAATTCTTTCTTCTAATTCCTCCAAATATCCATATAGGACCTATATTTATTTAAATCTAAATTCTTAAACTTATATTTCGGTTATTTACAAAACAAACACATTAATTCATAACTTTACATTAAATTCTAATCTCTTTATATAACTTAGTTTTAATTCCTTATTTAATTAAATTACAAAACTACCACTAATATTTTTGGACATAACTTATAAATATTATAACTTTCGAAAATTACATCTTAGCCCCCAAAAACTCGGCATAATATATACTTCTTATAATTGTAATTTAACCACAAAATCTTTTAATCTTTACATAATGTCTTATAACTATAGTTTTAATTTTAATTCTCCATAAATGCTGAATATAAATGTATAAATTCTTAAATTACCAAACTAACCCAAATTAATTCGGCTTTGGTATTGAACTTTCCATTAATTACATTATTCAACCCAAAACTTTATAATAGTTATTTAATAACTTATAAACTATAGTTCTAAATATTTAATTCTTCAAAAATTCAAAAGCGAACCTAATAATTTCCTTAATTATGAATTCGCCCCATTTTATGTTTCAAACTTTCATATCAACTTTCATAATTACATAATAGCCCAAAACTTTATAAAAAGTTATTTTAAAGCTTGTTTAAATTATCTAAAATTCATAACTTCTTCCTAACCTTATATTATATTATAATTACACCAAACAGCCCTTTAGCTCTCGGTTTTTAATATAAGTACACTAAACTTTGTAAAAATTACATTTAACCCACATAACTTAATTAATTAGTCATTTAGACACTAATAGAATTTCTTAACTCACCAAACTTTATGATATAAATTTATATACCTAAGTAGCTCATTAAATCCATTTAACACATAAACCATTCGGCCATTTTATTTGGACCATATAGTATATAAAAGTGGATTTATATGTCTAGATAATTATAAATAAATTCATAGGAGTTATATAACTCATGTATAAATTATTGTAATGTCTTATATAAATTCTAAGCTCAAAATAAGAACTTTGCCCTTGATAATTCGGCATAAAATGATTAACATAACTAAAATTTGTGACACAAAAAGTGTCTTAAGGTAAATTTTCCTTATATGTTTAGGTTATATTTTTGGCATATAAAACCATATAGCTTCGGTATTATTTAACCTAAGTGGTGTACATAATTTTTGTACAATTTTTAGAAGCTTAACAAAGCTTATAATATAAGGATTTACTTAGTAAACTTACTTCTTAACAAAGGTGGTTAAGTGCTTGAACTTCTTCTTGAATCTCCAAGCTTCCTCCTAGGTAAACTTGGTGCTCCTCTTCGGTTTATGCAAGAGGTGAAGGTGTTTAGGAGTTAGATCTTGAATAAAGATCTTAAGTAGATTTGGAAGTAGTTTTACAAGACTTTACCTTAGACTTTGCTCCTTATAATTTCGGCACTCCTAAGGTAGGTGAAGAACAAGTTTTCCTTCATCAAATGATGAAGAAAAGAGACTTAGAAGAGGTAGAACTTGGTTACACATAAAAATGTGCTTTAAGGATTTTCAAGCTTTAAAACCTACCTTGAGATGCTCCTTGGTTTAATGTTGGTTTGGACAATCTCCTTGGAGAACTAAGTGAAGCCGAACACACCTTTATGCTAGGAAGAGTTTTGCTTCAAGACTTGCCAAGAAATGCTAGGAAATTACCTTAAAGATGAAGATAGAAGTTAAAACTCCATTAATGGACTTAAGAGTTTCAAAGGAAGAAGATGAAGCTAGAAGAGAGAGGAGAGAGCTTACCAAACCGTGCAAGAAGAGGGCAAGGAAGAAAGTGAGACTCACTCACGTAAATGAAAGGATGGTTTTGGAAATTGATTTTGTTTTGTCAAATTTTAATGTCAATTGACAATTCTTTTCCTTAGTTTATTACCTAGATTATTGGCTCAATTAATGCCTCTTTTCCAGCAAGAAAACCGGCCATGTTAGAGGGCATGTGAGGTGTGACAAGGCAAGGGTTGGAAAGGGAATAATTGTGAGCTAGAAGACAAGGAAATTTAGGTAAGTTGTACTTTTGATTTTTCTAAGTTAAAGCCTTGTCTTCTTCCTCATTATGTGTGCACGATTTCAAGGCTAAAAGAGGGGTCTCAATTCGTTGATGAAGAGCCAAGGAAGAAGCTTGGAAGGTCTCTTGAATTTTAAGAAATGAAAAAGGTGGAATCTAGATCCACTTTTGCCTTTTTACATTTTGTCTTCTTCCTAGCTCACATGGCCTTGTTTCTCTTCATAATTTCGACAGCCACATGGTCAAATGAGACCTACTTACTTTGACATTAAGTAATATAACACATGGGAAGGTGAGTCACCATGTTTTAAGCCTTTTACAAACTTTAAAGGCAAATTTTTATACTAGTTTTTGCTCTAAATTTCGGCCCCTATAGAGAGCCTTGTTGACTAGTCACACCAACGATTTAGAAGGTCATTTTAACCCTTTTTAAGATTACCAATTCGTGGCATGTTAAAAACTACAAGGTATTTGCGTAAAACCGCGTTTTTGTGACACCCGAAGGTGTGTTTTTGTGCTCTAAGGAAATCTTTGGGAACCAAATTGTTTTTATGAGTTCCAAGTGTTTGTAAACACTTATTATGGTAAATAAACATATATTAGGATGTTACATTGAGTTATATGAGGTTACATCAACCCATGACATAATTTTACGGGCCATCGGGACACTCCCGGGCAAAAGGAGCGCTAAGAAATCTCCCTGTGTTTCTTGTTGAATTTTGTGAAACCACTTCGTGGGTTCTCTTTATAATGGTTATATTGATGTTAGGAGCTCAAGGAATTAATTTTATAGGAGTTCGTGCCACCCTCTACTCCTCCACTTTTCGTGCTTTAAGGAACGTGCGTGAGCACTCCCGAGCGTTTTGCGTTTTTGACTGAATATAGCTTAGGGAATATATTTATATACTATAATAATTGTATAACCATTTGGTTTGGGTTTTATAAGGTCATACAAGGTCATGTTTGACCATATGCTCCTAAGGCGTTTTAGCGTTTAAGGAGAAACGACTGTTTTACGTAACGTTCTCATGCATGGGTTTGCATGCGTACGTGAAATGATTTATAATAGGATTATTTTCCATTAAATAATGGTTTAATAATATTAATCAGATTTGGGGTATTTCAATCTACCCCCCTTAAAAAGGACTTCGCCCCGAAGTCTCATATCTAAATTATAAGGTTGTGGGGAATCAAGTTCCACTAAGTATCACAACTCAATCTAGTTTTTAGGGATCAAGTCCCAAGTCTCTATATTCCTAAGTTCACAGTGTACATCAAACACAACAGGAATACTTTGGAACAATACAGTGTAATGTAATACACAATCACTTTCCATATCAATAGTGCAGCGTCGTGCACATAAACTTTTCATTGTAGTGTGACGAGGTACACACCAACAAGTAGAAGTACGAAGTACATTCAAACACAGTGTTACATAAGAACACATACAAGACAAAATGTCACTGAAATGCACAAGAAGTGCAACAACTGAAATGCACAAAAGCAACAATTGCAATGCACAAAGGTGCAAAATGCACACTAAACTCAAAAATGAAAAAAGGCTCTACCCCCAAAAAGAAGGGGTACGCCCCCGTACCCTAGACTAAAGTGCCTAGTCGGTAAATAATGAGGGAAACTTCGCTCGCATATCAGCTTCGAGTTCCCATGTGGCCTCTTCCACATCGTGGTTCGACAAAGAACCTTCACGAGGCTCACAGACTTGTTTCGAGTCTCTCGTGTCTTTCTATCTAAGATTCTTTGCGGTGTTTCCACATACCGCATTGTTGGTTCTAAAGAGAGTGTCTCTGGTGTAGAACATGAGAAGGATGAGGCATGTATTTCTTAAGCTGAGACACGTGAAAAACATTGTGTACTTTGCCCAACTCGGCTGGCAAATCAAGTCGATATGCCACTAGGCCCACCCGCTCTATGATAGCGTAGGGTCCTACAAATTTCGGGCTTAGCTTGCCCTTCTGACCAAATCTGAATACACCCTTCATGGGTGAAACTCGTAGAAATACCTGGTCGCCAACTGCGAACTCAAGGTCTCGTCGCCTCTCATCAGCATATGATTTCTGTCTGTCCTGTGCTGCCTTCATATTGTTTCTGATCTGCTGTACTTCTGCCTGGACTTGCTCTAAGTACTCAGGCCCAATGATGACGGTCTCACTAGACTCGTCCCAGCACAAAGGTGTGCGGCATGGTCTGCCATATAAAGCCTGAAAAGGTGACATCTGTATAGAGGCGTGATAGCTGTTATTGTATGCAAACTCGATGAGATGTAATCTATCTATCCAGCTGCCCTGGAAATCCAAGGCACATGCTCGTAGCATGTCCTCTAAGGTCTGAATAGTCCTCTCTGACTGACCATCTGTCTGAGGGTGAAATGCGGTGCTAAGCTTCAACTCAGTGCCTAGTGCCTCGCGAGTAGCTCGCCAGTATCGTGAGAGAAATCTAGTGTCTCGATCTGAAACAATAGTCTTAGGTACTCCGTGATGTCTGATAATCTCCTGCTCAAATAGCTCTGCTAACTTAGGCACTTTCCAACGCCGTTGGCCACCCTTGTGACCAACAAGGCTAAGTCCAAATACAATCCTCAAATGTCACGGTCTGGAATACAGATACAACCCGAGATACTAGGAATCAATCTCAAAGTACAATACTGAAATAAAACAAATAACTAATAGTAGACTCCCAAAGCTTGGTCTACCCCACCTACACTCAGTGCGGTGATCTCCTCAACTTCAGGTACCTGAAAAATGGGGGTGCCCCCAAAGGGGCTCAGCAAACAATGCAGGTATGGAAAACGTGCAGCCCATCGTCTACCGGGCCACACCAACTACTTTGTCGAATACATGCAGTTCATTTTTATAAAGCTGTAAACAAGCATAGTCTGATAATAACAAGTATCCATACTTGGACAATAATGTCACATAGAACAAGACACAGAAGGTCGAGTTAGCTGAACTGAAATTCTTTACTGATAGTCGGTCCACACAATGGGACTGACAGTTATAACTGAATATCTGAAATAGTGGAGGTATAGTGACCTCGTTATAGAGAAAGGTTGGGTATAAAAACCCCCAGATAACGTAGTTAAACCCTGAACTGAATGGCGTGGGAAATAAGAACCCACTAGAGGAATAAAGTCTTCCTCGAACTGAAGGGCATTTGAAACCCGGAAGGAATAGAGTCTTCCTCCCAACTGAATGTTCCGTCGCGACGTAGATAGGAGACGACCTGAGACAGGTACAGCTCCTGTAGCATGCATGGCCAGATCCAACTGGGCTCCTCATTCTCGTAGTATAGAGTTGTTAAGTGTCATATAAAGACGTTAAACAAGAACACAATGTGTATTGTCAATTATCACGTTTAGGATAATGACGTTTGTTATAAACTGAAGTTATAGAGACTTGAGTACCAGTCCTCGGTATACTGAAACGCAGGTATTTAATCCACTGGTATAGTAGTGTTTGTATGCGTGGGACATACACGATGTAGTCAGCAACATTCACGCACATAAAATAATACCACAGTGTGCAAGAGTAAAACAACAGTTTACATTAATTATCTTGGTCGTTATTTCAAACAACAGATAGCACACAAGCCGGTGTAATCCGGTAGAAAACAGGTTGCAAGAATCCCATACCGTTCACCGTAGGTTGCAGTTGATTATGCCCTGGTCAACGTCTGGTCAAACAAAGTCCTAGAGTAGGATTAACTGAGAGGGTTAATTTATGTTACCCTTATATAATAATTCTATTGAATCTTTTAACAAATCTCATATTGTTATTTCATGTGAGGTTTATTTCTTTTAATCACCTCATGATTTTATGTATAACTTATTTGTTATTCCTTTTTGATTTATTTATAAATCCTTTAATGTACATATATGTATTAATATATTCATGTACTATATTTTTGTTTATTCTAATTGTCTAGGTGACACAACAACTTATAATTTTTAACTATATTTAAATGTCTTATAATGACATTATATTCTTATAATCTCATTATTCTCCTTTTAACCATAAATAATATTTATTGTTTATCTTTTAATTCCTTATAACCATGTAAGTCATAGTTTTAATTCCATAATTCCTTTAATCAAAATTCTTTCTTCTAATTCCTCCAAATATCCATATAGGACCTATATTTATTTAAATCTAAATTCTTAGACTTATATTTCGGTTATTTACAAAACAACCACATTAATTCATAAACTTTACATTTAAATTCTAATCTTTATATAACTTAGTTTTAATTCCTTATTTAATTAAATTACAAAACTACCACTAATATTTTTGGACATAACTTATAAATATTATAACTTTCGAAAATTACATCTTAGCCCCTCAAAAACTCGGCATATATATATATATACTTCTTATAATTGTAATTTAACCACAAAATCTTTTAATCTTTACATAATGTCTTATAAACTATAGTTTTAATTTTAATTCTCCATAAATGCTGAATATAAATGTATAAATTCTTAAATTACCAAACTAACCCAAATTAATTCGGCTTTGGTATTGAACTTTCCATTAATTACATTTTCAACCCAAAACTTTATAATAGTTATTTAATAACTTATAAACTATAGTTCTAAATATTTAATTCTTCAAAAATTCAAAAGCGAACCTAATAATTTCCTTAATTATGAATTCGCCCCATTTTATGTTTCAAACTTTCATATCAACTTTCATAAATTACATAATAGCCCAAAACTTTATAAAAAGTTATTTTAAAGCTTGTTTAAATTATCTAAAATTCATAAACTTAATTCCTAACCTTATATTATATTATAATTACACCAAACAGCCCTTTAGCTCTCGGTTTTTAATATAAGTACACTAAACTTTGTAAAAATTACATTTAACCCACATAACTTAATTAATTAGTCATTTAGACACTAATAGAATATTCTTAACTCACCAAACTTTATGATATAAATTTATATACCTAAGTAGCTCATTAAAATCCATTTAACACATAAACCATTCGGCCATATTTATTTGGTGACCATATAGTATATAAAAGTGGATTTATATGTCTAGATAATTATAAATAAATTCATAGGAGTTATATAACTCATGTATAAATTATTGTAATGTCTTATATAAATTCTAAGCTCAAAATAAAGAACTTTTGCCCTTGATAATTCGGCATAAAATGATATATAACATAACTAAAATTTGTGACACAAAAATGTGTCTTAAGGTAAATATTTTCCTTATATGTTATAGGTTATATTTTTGGCATATAAAACCATATAGCTTCGGTATTATTTAACCTAAGTGGTGTACATAATTTTTGTACAATTTTTAGAAGCTTAACAAAGCTTATAATATAAGGATTTACTTAGTAAACTTACTTCTTAACAAAGGTGGTTAAGTGCTTGAACTTCTTCTTGAATCTCCAAGCTTCCTCCTAGGTAAACTTGGTGCTCCTCTTCGGTTTTATGCAAGAGGTGAAGGTGTTTAGGAGTTAGATCTTGAATAAAGATCTTAAGTAGATTTGGAAGTAGTTTTACAAGACTTTACCTTAGACTTTGCTCCTTATAATTTCGGCACTCCTAAGGTAGGTGAAGAACAAGTTTTCCTTCATCAAAATGAAGAAGAAAAGAGACTTAGAAGAGGTAGAACTTGGTTACACATAAAAATGTGCTTTAAGGATTTTCAAGCTTTAAAACCTACCTTGAGATGCTCCTTGGTTTAATGTTGGTTTGGACAATCTCCTTGGAGAACTAAGTGAAGCCGAACACACCTTGTTATGCTAGGAAGAGTTTTGCTTCAAGACTTGCCAAGAAATGCTAGGAAATTACCTTAAAGATGAAGATAGAAGTTAAAACTCCATTAATGGACTTAAGAGTTTCAAAGGAAGAAGATGAAGCTAGAAGAGAGAGGAGAGAGCTTACCAAACCGTGCAAGAAGAGGGCAAGGAAGAAAGTGAGACTCACTCACGTAAATGAAAGGATGGTTTTGGAAATTGATTTTGTTTTGTCAAATTTTTAATGTCAATTGACAATTCTTTTTCCTTAGTTTATTACCTAGATTATTGGCTCAATTAATGCCTCTTTTCCAGCAAGAAAACCGGCCATGTTAGAGGGCATGTGAGGTGTGACAAGGCAAGGGTTGGAAAGGGAATAATTGTGAGCTAGAAGACAAGGAAATTTAGGTAAGTTGTACTTTTGATTTTTCTAAGTTAAAGCCTTGTCTTCTTCCTCATTATGGTGCACGATTTCAAGGCTAAAAGAGGGGTCTCAATTCGTTGATGAAGAGCCAAGGAAGAAGCTTGGAAGGTCTCTTGAATTTTAGAAATGAAAAAGGTGGAATCTAGATCCACTTTTGCCTTTTTACATTTTGTCTTCTTCCTAGCTCACATGGCCTTGTTTCTCTTCATAATTTCGACAGCCACATGGTCAAATGAGACCTACTTACTTTTACATTAAGTAATATAACACATGGGAAGGTGAGTCACCATGTTTTAAGCCTTTTACAAACTTTAAAGGCAAATTTTATACTAGTTTTTGCTCTAAATTTCGGCCCCTATAGAGAGCCTTGTTGACTAGTCACACCAACTGATTTAGAAGGTCATTTTAACCCTTTTTAAGATTACCAATTCGTGGCATGTTAAAAACTACAAGGTATTTGCGTAAAACGCGTTTTTGTGACACCCGAAGGTGTGTTTTTGTGCTCTAAGGAAATCTTTGGGAACCAAATTGTTTTTATGAGTTCCAAGTGTTTGTAAACACTTATTATGGTAAATAAACATATATTAGGATGTTACATTGAGTTATATGAGGTTACATCAACCCATGACATAATTTTACGGGCCATCGGGACACTCCCGGGCAAAAGGAGCGCTAAGAAATCTCCCTGTGTTTCTTGTTGAATTTTGTGAAACCACTTCGTGGGTTCTCTTTATAATGGTTAATATTGATGTTAGGAGCTCAAGGAATTAATTTTATAGGAGTTCGTGCCACCTCGGCACTCCTCCGGACTTTTCGTGCTTTAAGGAACGTGCGTGAGCACTCCCGAGCGTTTTGCGTTTTTGACTGAATATAGCTTAGGGAATATATTTATATATTCATATAATAATTGTATAACCATTTGGTTTGGGTTTTATAAGGTCATACAAGGTCATGTTTGACCATATGCTCCTAAGGCGTTTTAGCGTTTAAGGAGAAACGACTGTTTTACGTAACGTTCTCATGCATGGGTTTGCATGCGTACGTGAAATGATTTATAATAGGATTATTTTCCATTAAATAATGGTTTAATAATATTAATCAGATTTGGGGTATTTCAATCTACCCCCCTTAAAAAGGACTTCGCCCCGAAGTCTCATATCTAAATTATAAGGTTGTGGGGAATCAAGTTCCACTAAGTATCACAACTCAATCTAGTTTTTAGGGATCAAGTCCCAAGTCTCTATATTCCTAAGTTCACAGTGTACATCAAACACAACAGGAATACTTTGGAACAATACAGTGTAATGTAATAACACAATCACTTTCCATATCAAATAGTGCAGCGTCGTGCACATAAACTTTTCATTGTAGTGTGACGAGGTACACACCAACAAGTAGAAGTACGAAGTACATTCAAACACAGTGTTACATAAGAACACATACAAGACAAAATGTCACTGAAATGCACAAGAAGTGCAACAACTGAAATGCACAAAAGCAACAATTGCAATGCACAAAGGTGCAAAATGCACACTAAACTCAAAAATGAAAAAGGCTCTACCCCCCAAAAAGAAGGGGTACGCCCCCGTACCCTAGACTAAAGTGCCTAGTCGGTAAATAATGAGGGAAACTTCGCTCGCATATCAGCTTCGAGTTCCCATGTGGCCTCTTCCACATCGTGGTTCGACCAAAGAACCTTCACGAGGCTCACAGACTTGTTTCGAGTCTCTCGTGTCTTTCTATCTAAGATTCTTTGCGGTGTTTCCACATACCGCATTGTTGGTTCTAAAGAGAGTGTCTCTGGTTGTAGAACATGAGAAGGATGAGGCATGTATTTCTTAAGCTGAGACACGTGAAAAACATTGTGTACTTTGCCCAACTCGGCTGGCAAATCAAGTCGATATGCCACTAGGCCCACCCGCTCTATGATAGCGTAGGGTCCTACAAATTTCGGGCTTAGCTTGCCCTTCTGACCAAATCTGAATACACCCTTCATGGGTGAAACTCGTAAAATTCCTGGTCGCCAACTGCGAACTCAAGGTCTCGTCGCCTCTCATCAGCATATGATTCTGTCTGTCCTGTGCTGCCTTCATATTGTTTCTGATCTGCTGTACTTCTGCCTGGACTTGCTCTAAGTACTCAGGCCCAATGATGACGGTCTCACTAGACTCGTCCCAGCACAAAGGTGTGCGGCATGGTCTGCCATATAAAGCCTGAAAAGGTGACATCTGTATAGAGCGTGATAGCTGTTATTGTATGCAAACTCGATGAGATGTAATCTATCTATCCAGCTGCCCTGGAATCCAAGGCACATGCTCGTAGCATGTCCTCTAAGGTCTGAATAGTCCCTCTTTGACTGACCATCTTCTGAGGGTGAAATGCGGTGCTAAGCTTCAACTCAGTGCCTAGTGCCTCGCGAGTAGCTCGCCAGTATCGTGAGAGAAATCTAGTGTCTCGATCTGAAACAATAGTCTTAGGTACTCCGTGATGTCTGATAATCTCCTGCTCAAATAGCTCTGCTAACTTAGGCACTTTCCAACGCCGTTGGCCACCCTTGTGACCAACAAGGCTAAGTCCAATACAATCCTCAAATGTCACGGTCTGGAATACAATACAACCCGAGATACTAGGAATCAATCTCAAGTACAATACTGAAATAAAACAAATAACTAATAGTAGACTCCCAAAGCTTGGTCTACCCACCTACACTCAGTGCGGTGATCTCCTCAACTTCAGGTACCTGAAAAATGGGGGTGCCCCCAAAGGGCTCAGCAAACAATGCAGGTATGGAAAACGTGCAGCCCATTGTCTACCGGGCCACACCAACTACTTTGTCGAATACATGCAGTTCATTTTTATCAAAGCTGTAAAAAGCATAGTCTGATAATAACAAGTATCCATACTTGGACAATAATGTCACATAGAACAAGACACAGCGAGTTAGCTGAACTGAAATTCTTTACTGATAGTCGGTCCACACAATGGGACTGACAGTTATAACTGAATATCTGAAATAGTGGAGGTATAGTGACCTCGTTATAGAAAGGTTGGGTATAAAAACCCCAGGAGATAACGTAGTTAAACCCTGAACTGGCGTGGGAATAAACCCACTAGAGGAATAAAGTCTTCCTCGAACTGAAGGGCATTTGAAACCCGGAAGGAATAGAGTCTTCCTCCCAACTGAATGTTCCGTCGCGACGTAGTAGGAGACGACCTGAGACAGGTACAACTCCTGTAGCATGCATGGCCAGATCCAACTGGGCTCCTCATTCTCGTAGTATATAGTTGTTAAGTGTCATATAAAGACGTTAAACAAGAACACAATGTGTATTGTCAATTATCACGTTTAGGATAATGACGTTTGTTATAAACTGAAGTTAGTGAGAGACTTGAGTACAAGTCCTCGGTATACTGAAACGCAGGTATTTAATCCACTGGTATAGTAGTGTTTGTATGCGTGGGACATACACGATGTAGTCAGCAACATTCACGCACATAAAATAATACCACAGTGTGCAAGAGTAAAACAACAGTTTACATTAATTATCTTGGTCGTTATTTCAAACAACAGATAGCACACAAGCCGGTGTAATCCGGTAGAAAACAGGTTGCAAGAATCCCATACCGTTCACCGTAGGTTGCAGTTGATTATGCCCTGGTCAACGTCTGGTCAAACAAAGTCCTAGAGTAGGATTAACTGAGAGGGTTAATTTATGTTACCCTTATATAATAATTCTATTGAATCTTTTAACAAATCTCATATTGTTATTTCATGTGAGGTTTATTTCTTTTAATCACCTCATGATTTTATGTATAACTTATTTGTTATTCCTTTTTGATTTATTTATAAATCCTTTAATGTACATATATGTATTAATATATTCATGTACTATATTTGTTGTTTATTCTAATTGTCTAGGTGACACAACAACTTATAATTTTCTTAACTATATTTAAATGTCTTATAATGACATTATATTCTTATAATCTCATTATTCTCCTTTTAACCATAAATAATATTTATTGTTTATCTTTTAATTCCTTATAACCATGTAAGTCATAGTTTTAATTCCATAATTCCTTTAATCAAAATTCTTTCTTCTAATTCCTCCAAATATCCATATAGGACCTATATTTATTTAAATCTAAATTCTTAGACTTATATTTCGGTTATTTACAAAACAACCACATTAATTCATAAACTTTACATTTAAATTCTAATCTCTTTATATAACTTAGTTTTAATTCCTTATTTAATTAAATTACAAAACTACCACTAATATTTTTGGACATAACTTATAATATTATAACTTTCGAAAATTACATCTTAGCCCCTCAAAAACTCGGCATATATATATACTTCTTATAATTGTAATTTAACCACAAAATCTTTTAATCTTTACATAATGTCTTATAAACTATAGTTTTAATTTTAATTCTCCATAAATGCTGAATATAAATGTATAAATTCTTAAATTACCAAACTAACCCAAATTAATTCGGCTTTGGTATTGAACTTTCCATTAATTACATTTTCAACCCAAAACTTTATAATAGTTATTTAATAACTTATAAACTATAGTTCTAAATATTTAATTCTTCAAAAATTCAAAAGCGAACCTAATAATTTCCTTAATTATGAATTCGCCCCATTTTATGTTTCAAACTTTCATATCAACTTTCATAAATTACATAATAGCCCAAAACTTTATAAAAAGTTATTTTAAAGCTTGTTTAAATTATCTAAAATTCATAAACTTAATTCCTAACCTTATATTATATTATAATTACACCAAATAGCCCTTTAGCTCTCGGTTTTTAATATAAGTACACTAAACTTTGTAAAAATTACATTTAACCCACATAACTTAATTAATTAGTCATTTAGACACTAATAGAATATTCTTAACTCACCAAACTTTATGATATAAATTTATATACCTAAGTAGCTCATTAAAATCCATTTAACACATAAACCATTCGGCCATATTTATTTGGTGACCATATAGTATATAAAAGTGGATTTATATGTCTAGATAATTATAAATAAATTCATAGGAGTTATATAACTCATGTATAAATTATTGTAATGTCTTATATAAATTCTAAGCTCAAAATAAAGAACTTTTGCCCTTGATAATTCGGCATAAAATGATATAAACATAACTAAAATTTGTGACACAAAAATGTGTCTTAAGGTAAATATTTTCCTTATATGTTATAGGTTATATTTTTGGCATATAAAACCATATAGCTTCGGTATTATTTAACCTAAGTGGTGTACATAATTTTTGTACAATTTTTAGAAGCTTAACAAAGCTTATAATATAAGGATTTACTTAGTAAACTTACTTCTTAACAAAGGTGGTTAGTGCTTGAACTTCTTCTTGAATCTCCAAGCTTCCTCCTAGGTAAACTTGGTGCTCCTCTTCGGTTTTATGCAAGAGGTGAAGGTGTTTAGGAGTTAGATCTTGAATAAAGATCTTAAGTAGATTTGGAAGTAGTTTTACAAGACTTTACCTTAGACTTTGCTCCTTATAATTTCGGCACTCCTAAGGTAGGTGAAGAACAAGTTTTCCTTCATCAAAATGAAGAAGAAAAGAGACTTAGAAGAGGTAGAACTTGGTTACACATAAAAATGTGCTTTAAGGATTTTCAAGCTTTAAAACCTACCTTGAGATGCTCCTTGGTTTAATGTTGGTTTGGACAATCTCCTTGGAGAACTAAGTGAAGCCGAACACACCTTGTTATGCTAGGAAGAGTTTTGCTTCAAGACTTGCCAAGAAATGCTAGGAAATTACCTTAAAGATGAAGATAGAAGTTAAAACTCCATTAATGGACTTAAGAGTTTCAAAGGAAGAAGATGAAGCTAGAAGAGAGAGGAGAGAGCTTACCAAACCGTGCAAGAAGAGGGCAAGGAAGAAAGTGAGACTCACTCACGTAAATGAAAGGATGGTTTTGGAAATTGATTTTGTTTTGTCAATTTTTATGTCATTGACAATTCTTTTTCTTATTTATTACCTAGATTATGGCTCAATTAATGCCTCTTTCCAGCAAGAAAACCGGCATGTTAGAGGCATGTGAGTGTGACAAGGCAAGGGTTGGAAAGGGAATAATTGTGAGCTAGAAGACAAGGAAATTTAGGTAAGTTGTACTTTTGATTTTTCTAAGTTAAAGCCTTGTCTTCTTCCTCATTATGGTGCACGATTTCAAGGCTAAAAGAGGGGTCTCAATTCGTTGATGAAGAGCCAAGGAAGCTTGGAAGGTCTCTTGAATTTTAAGAAATGAAAAAGGTGGAATCTAGATCCACTTTTGCCTTTTTACATTTTGTCTTCTTCCTAGCTCACATGGCCTTGTTTCTCTTCATAATTTCGACAGCCACATGGTCAAATGAGACTACTTACTTTGACATTAAGTAATATAACACATGGGAAGGTGAGTCACCATGTTTTAAGCCTTTTACAAACTTTAAAGGCAAATTTTATACTAGTTTTTGCTCTAAATTTCGGCCCCTAGAGAGCCTTGTTGACTAGTCACACCAACTGATTTAGAAGGTCATTTTAACCCTTTTTAAGATTACCAATTATTGGCATGTTAAAAACTACAAGGTATTTGCGTAAAACGTGTTTTTGTGACACCCGAAGGTGTTTTTTGTGCTCTAAGGAAATCTTTGGGAACCAAATTGTTTTTATGAGTTCCAAGTGTTTGTAAACACTTATTATGGTAAATAAACATATATTAGGATGTTACATTGAGTTATATGAGGTTACATCAACCCATGACATAATTTTACGGGCCATCGGGACACTCCCGGGCAAAAGGAGCGCTAAGAAATCTCCCTGTGTTTCTTGTTGAATTTTGTGAAACCACTTCGTGGGTTCTCTTTATAATGGTTAATATTGTGGAGGAGCTCAAGGAATTAATTTATAGGAGTTCGTGCCACCTCGGCACTCCTCCGGACTTTTCGTGCTTTAAGGAACGTGCGTGAGCACTCCCGAGCGTTTTGCGTTTTTGACTGAATATAGCTTAGGGAATATATTTATATATTCATATAATAATTGTATAACCATTTGGTTTGGGTTTTATAAGGTCATACAAGGTCATGTTTGACCATATGCTCCTAAGGCGTTTTAGCGTTTAAGGAGAAACGACTGTTTTACGTAACGTTCTCATGCATGGGTTTGCATGCGTACGTGAAATGATTTATAATAGGATTATTTTCCATTAAATAATGGTTTAATAATATTAATCAGATTTGGGGTATTTCAGAATCTGACAAGAAATTGAATTTAAAAATATTCCAATGTCCAAAAAATTCGATTCCACTTTAGAAAATTCGGAAATATCATCCTTTACCCATGTGTAAAATTTCATAATCAAATTCCTTTTGGAAGCCCTTAAGCTAAAACGTCGGTAAATCTCGGTTTTTACCGGATTTTTCTATCTTTAAGGAAGCCTATATAAGGAACCTTATCCCATGATCAAAGAAGAACCTCAAGAACCCTATACTTTCAAAGAAGGCAGCCGTCTCTCTCTCTCCACGTTTTGAACCCCAGAGCCACGATCAAACACCGAAATCTCACAAAATTAACACCAAACACATTTTTCAACTCCCACAACATCATCCATCATCAAACCCCCACCAAAACAGCACCAAAACGTGAAGAACATCAAGAACAACAAGGAGTCAGAAGCTGGGTTCGAAGTTCTTCTGGATCCGCCATCAACGAGGCCTCAGAAGAATCCCGACGTGAAGAATCCTCCTAAATTCGAAGGTAAAACAGGTTGCAATTCTACTTTTCTAACTCTCCACGACCTTATTAACTCTCTGTCAAATTTTGGGTTCAAACTAACCTTTTTACGCTTCTGTATTGCTAATTACTTTTGTTTCTGCCTTGTTACTTGTTCATCAAGTTTCTTACATAATTCGACTTCAAACTGCAATCTTTCAATTACTAACGAATTGTATACCTTTCAGGCTACACGTGCATAAATTTTGAGCCGAAAACACCTTCGGGAACCACCATAAAACCCCTGTCCGTGGGTGGTCCGGGATCTCGGACCCATGGTCCGGGACCACGGACGGGTTGTCCGTGGCCACGGACACCCACGAACGGCGGCGGGATTTTAAAATTTTAAAAATTTAGGTTTTGTTAAACTATGTCCGGGCCTACGGACATCCTGTCCGTGGCTACGGACGGAAATAAAATTTGACCTAATTCTGCCTCCGAAACCCTAGTTTAGGTAATTTCAACTTTCACTTTTATTTTCAGTAAAAAAAATGCTAAAAAACAAAAAAAAAACAGAAGCTCGCGCACTTAGGTTAAAACGACTCGTAATAAGCCGTAATTAAACTAAGTAAAGGAAAAACGACTTCTAGGGGTAATGAAAGTAATTGAACCCTAATTAAGTCGAATATCAAGCCCCCGAACCCGAACTCTACCTTTCCTAATTTACTCTAGGTAAAAATTAGGTGGCGACTCACAATAGGTTCCAGTGAGCTAGCATAGGATTTAATAATTATTGTTATATGACATAGTTATTAACCTTAGGTTATAAGTGGACCTAAAACCCGACTAGATCCCAATCAACTTCATCAATATAGGATAGGGTTTAAAATCGAGGCTCACAGACTGGCGACTCTGCTGGGGACAAACTCTTAATATTAACTTGTTTAATTTTAAGAAAGAGGGCTTAACTCGAAAAGTGTTTATTTATGGCTTTATTACTTTGTTTGTTTACTTTTGTGCGCACTTTAATTTTCTGCACCTTTGCATCATATGAGAGTGAGGGTCCACTTAAACTGATTTCACCCCGGGACCCGTTTGAGGGTCCCCTGTCAGGGACTCACACCTTTTGGGTGATGTGAATAAGCGGGGGAAAAGAGGAGGATGTCGTCTAACCACATCCCCTTAATACCTGGGCTTTAGCCCCAAGCGTTTTCCTGGAAGTACCCTTACCTAGCCCATTGTTTGGTCAGTCAAAGATCCGACCGTAGACGCACACCTTCAGGTGATGTGGAAAAAGTGGGGAAGCCCAAAGAGAATAGCGTGCAAGCCCTATTCCTTTGTGGTAACCTGGGCCCACGCCCCAAGCACCTCTCCAGATCGATCCATACCCTGTTTGATTTAAGCGTTTAGTAAGGACATGTTGAATTTGTGTGGGCCTTGCCTGCTTGTATGATCGGCCCACTACCCAGCCTAGAAATGGATAGGAACTTTTTCCACATCAACTCAGCCCAACCCGAATTTACGGCTTTATTGTTTGCGGCCCAAAGGCTTTGTTTGGTTTAATATGTGAGTTATTTGGGCTTCGGCCCAAAAGTTTAGACTTAGGTGATCTCTCTCTCTCTCGGCCCAATTTGAATTATCAATTTAGTTCTAGGCCCACGAAAAACAAATCCACCTAAAGCAATCCATGAAAATCCATCAGGCCTTTCCATTTCAAGGCTCATTCTAATCTAGGAAGGCTTTTCACTCGGGCTTTGACCCAAAATCCTAGACATGGGTATCATCTTTTAGGCCCAATCAGAATTACTTGGCCCAAATTCCAATTCACATCAAGATCATGGTTTAGAAATCATTTTGGCTCATGCGCCATACTTCTAGCCCAAACATATTCTGGCCCAAGCGCCCAATTCTCAAAACATTCCGGCCCAGGAGCCACGTTCTTCAAACATTTCATCCTAGGCGCCAGTTCACACCTCATGAATCATTCCGGCCCATGTGCCTCTCTTCTAACTTATTTCGGGCCTCAGTACCTACCCACAATCTTCAAAACATTCCAGCTCATGTGCAGCCCAAACAAGTTTTAACCTAAAACTTCTTCGTGGTCCAGAATTTTAGCTCAATCCACTTTTGTTTTCCAACAGATAAGCCCGAATCCCAAGTATGGCAGAGGGAGGAAACCCAGTCAGCATGGAGGCCCAGTTTGCAGCCTTAGAGAAAAGGTACATGGCCGCCTTTGATGCCATGGAACAGAAACATAGGTCCACTACTGATAACATGGAGGCTAAGTATGTCACCATCATCGAAGAGCTGAAAAGCAAAATCAATTCCCTTGAGGTTGATCATCAGGAAAACATTTCAGGAAAGATTGTTGACTCTGGGAACGAGCGTGACTACATCGAAGTTAACTCCATTGGGGCCCAGGGTGCGCAAGGATTCGTAGGGGAAGCCGCCCCAGATCACCAACTAACTACAGAACTCAAGAAGGCTCTGAAAAGGATCGAGCGCATAGAAAAGGCTAGCAAGCCTGCTGGTTTTGATTACTCTTCTATGGCATCATACCCCGAGGTTGATCTCCCTCCAAAGTTGAAGTTACCCACACTTGCTCTATACAAGGGTGCCTCAGACCCGCAGGTCCATCTAGCGATGTTCGATAGGGAAATGTCCATCCTCAGGTTGAATGGCATGCAGAAGGCCAAGGTTTTCGCCCGTTATCTTGATGAAATACCTCAACGTTGGTACTTGACTCAGAGGATGAACACCAGAACCTATGAGGAGGTTTGTGAGGCTTTCTTGCACCATTTCGAGTATGCTAAGAATCTCGAAGTCACCAGGTCCGACCTTGCCAGCACTCGGCAGAGAGGCAGTGAATCAATGTCCGACTTCATCAAACGGTGGAGGATGAAGGCCGCCGCTATGCCTATGAAAATGGATGAGCAAGAACAGATTCGAATGATTGTGGACAATATGCAGAAGCAATACAACAACGAGCTGAGTTGCACATATTTCCCTAATTTTGACATGCTGATGGGGCAGGTAAGAGTCATGGAAGAAAAGATTCACAAAGGTGAGCTGAAGCTAGGAGAATCCAAAGCTCAGGGTATGGGTATCGAGACCTTTAAGTCAGGGTCAGCCAGAATAATCCCAGCTTCACGACAGGAGAACAATGTGCGCCAGCTCAGTGTTTCAAAGCAAAGCACCAAGGCCTCACCCCAATCCAAGAAGTTCTCTGCACCGAGACAGTTTACCGACATTGGCCGACCACTCAGTCAAGCACTCGTGAAGCTAGAAGAGTTAGACTTACTACAACCTCTCACACCTAGTCCTGGGATCACCCAAGCCGGGGAACATCTCCATCAGTTCTGCCAGTTTCATCAACTACCAGGACACAGTACTGACGACTGCAGAGCATTGAAGCACAAGATCGAAGACCTTATCGAGCAAGGGCTCCAGTTTGTCGAGTAGGCTAGAGTCTAGTTGCATTTTGCTTTCTTAATTTTTCTTTTCTATTTTGTAAGGAGTTTATGATATTTCCATTTTAATGAGGATTAGATGTTCGAATTTTAGTCTCTTGTCTTTTTGACTTACAATCTCAAGAAAATAAAAATGTTTGTTCATTTTGTACCTTCCACCAAATCATCTTTCAAAACTAATGTTCATGAAACGATCATTTTCTGGCAATCGAATAAAATGATTTGTCTTTTTGTTTCCAAAAGGATGAACATGTCCAACCAAACACCACTACTCACCCCAAAACATCCAAGCAACCCACGAAGCGGTTCAAGTCTACATTTGTCAAATTGTTGTTATAAACCCTGGATTAATACTGGGGGCAATCTGAGTTTAAGTTTGTCATCTTTCACCTTTCGTTTAAATATGCGAAAAGTCTTAGAGTGAGAATTTACAAGAGTGACTTAAGCGGAAAAACCAGGAGTGAACGAGCATGTCATTTTTACACGACTCCGGTGAGACCACATTCAAAGGTGAGGTAAACGGCATAACTCCGACCGAAGGAGATAATTTGTAAATTTACTCTTAGACCTGGGAAAAGTAACAACGAACGGATACACAACTATCAGGAATGACGAAGCACCTAGGTACAACACCACATAGCTAAAAGCTTGTAAACCCTGACATTAAACCCTAGGCACCCCCGCTGAGCCTTTCATATATCCCTTTTCGATGTTGCAAAGCTCCACAGAGCAAGCCAGCCCGTGATGAATAACCAACCCGGTGACCAAAGGAAGCGAGGAGCCTGACTCTCAGATAACGTTTTCATCAGTCCACAGAAGCAAAGCCGCTATCAGCATGACGAAGTGATCCGTAAATGGTCCCAAAGTGACACAGGATCAAAAGAGCTCACATCAAAATAGCTCTCAAAACTCAAAACCGGGAAACACAAGAACCCCGAAGGCAAAGTCAAGAAGGATCAAACAAAGAGGCAAAACCGAAGTGCCTCAAAGAAATCCAAAAGACGAAAAGAAAATGGTGTAAAGGACAACTTCAAAAGTCCAAGTCCAGAAGCTCAAAAACAACGTCAACATGAAGCAGTTAGACGACTTCAAGACAAGGAAGATGAATCTGAGAGAAGACGCAAGTTGCAGCTTTGGTCACCCACTTAAGCTCCACATACCTCAAATATCCCTCCATGGTCCCGTTGTCCTTCATCACACCCCGTGGCCACGTTATAACCTTTAAAGACTTCCGACTTGATAGTTGTGCGTCCAATCACGTGAAAGTAACAGATTAAATGCGTAAATCCATCAAATATCGAATTCAATGGTCTAGAAGTTGTGACTGTAGGTGAGGAACGAGTGCAAGCACCAAACACGCCGAGTGTAGGTTAGGAAGCACCACATAAAACATAAGCCCTGACCCTGTGAGGACGAGACTCGTTCGCACGTTTAATAAAAGAAAATACTGGGGGCAATCGATCGGAACGATCGATTGCCACGAACTCTAGCTCAGATTGTCTTAAGGGAAACATACTGGGGGCAATTGTTGGTTCCAACAATTGCTATGACAACACCAATTGGAACCCAGAGCTCAAACATCACCACCACCATCACACACCACCGGCCCGCATAAGCCCTTACCTCCACATCAAACACCACAGGCCCACATAAGACCTTATCTTTACATCATACACCGTACCCCACCGATGGCATGTTCATCTCCTAGGAGATAAATTACAAGTCCGAAGGCTATGGTTAGGAAATGATAATTTCGCTTTCCTTTTCATTAAACAGATCATTCTTCAAACACTACCACGTTTGGCACCTCTTTCAGCAATTTCTTGTTTTGGACAAATTTCTTACATACACTTTGATCGTATTTTGACATGCACATCCTCATTGCCACGTTTGGCACTTTCATAATTAACTTTCATCAAGACCATTGCATCTATTCGTATGAGACTCCTTGTCATAATTCAGGGATACAGATTCTCAGCCGAAGATACAGATTCTTCAGGGATACAGATTCTCAGCTGAAGATACAGATTCTTCAGGGATACAGATTCTCAGCCGAAGATACAGATTCTTCAGGGATACAGATTCTCAGCCGAAGATACAGATTCTTCAGGGATACAGATTCTCAGCCAAAGATACAGATTCTTCAGGGATACAGATTCTCAGCCGAAGATACAGATTCTTCAGGGATACAGATTCTCAGCCGAAGATACAGATTCTTCAGGGATACAGATTCTGAGCCGAAGGTACAGACTCTTCAGAGATACAGATTCTCAGCCAAAGATTCAGATTCACCAGAGCAGCAGAACTCACTAGAGCAGCAGAACTCACCCGAATAGAAGAACTCGACCCAACACTAATTTTCAATCACTGATAGGTAGTCAACGCCTCAGAATAGCTTGACATCATCTCATTCATTATAGGTAGTCAACGCCTTAGAATAGCTTGACATCATCTCATTCATCATAGGTAGTTAGCACCTTAGAATAGCTCGACGCAACTTGTCGGATTGCACATGTGGTCTTTTAAGATCCAAAATTTTGGGGTATCACTCAAGCATCATCTAGCCTTTTCATTTCCATTACAAAGTCTAGTTGACGGGGGGCAATCTGTTATATCCAAAATTTCAACCCCCCGGAAGAGAGTCTCTACTAATAGGCTAGTAGCGAGGGTTCCCAATTCGATCGGCACATTTCAGAGTACTAGGGACAGCTTAGTCATCTCCAGGGGCATTTTCGTAATTTTTCAAGGCTCCTAAGCCCCCTATAGGCATTCTCTCTCCTCCAAATAAGGGTCAAATCAATTCAAAATGCTTTGAAATTTTAACCCATGATAGAGGATGACATCTGAAGCATAATGGCGTTGGAATTTTGATTTTTTGAATTTCCAATAATTTTCTAGCAGTTTCTGATTGAATCTGACGAGAAATTGAATTTAAAAATATTCCAATGTCCAAAAAATTCGATTCCACTTTAGAAAATTCGGAAATATCATCCTTTACCCATGTGTAAAATTTCATAATCAAATTCCTTTTGGAAGCCCTTAAGCTAAAACGTCGGTAAATCTCGGTTTTTACCGGATTTTTCTATCTTTAAGGAAGCCTATATAAGGAACCTTATCCCATGATCAAAGAAGAACCTCAAGAACCCTAGACTCTCAAAGAAGGCAGCCGTCTCTCTCTCTCCACGTTTTGAACCCCAGAGCCACGATCAAACACCGAAATCTCACCAAAATCAACACCAAAACACATTTTTCAACTCCCACAACATCATCCATCATCAAACCCCCACCAAAACAGCACCAAAACGTGAAGAACATCAAGAACAACAAGGAGTCAGAAGCTGGGTTCGAAGTTCTTCTGGATCCGCCATCAACGAGGCCTCCGAAGAATCCCGACGTGAAGAATCCTCCTAAATTCGAAGGTAAAACAGGTTGCAATTCTACTTTTCTAACTACTCTACGACCTTATTAACTCTTTGTCAAATTTTGGGTTCAAACTAACCTTTTTATGCTTCTGTATTGCTAATTACTTTTGTTTCTGCCTTGTTACTTGTTCGTCAAGTTTCGTACATAATTCGACTTCAAACTGCAATCTTTCAATAACTAACGAATTGTATACCTTTCAGGCTACACGTGCATAAATTTTGAGCCGAAAACACCTTCGGGAACCACCATAAAACCCCTGTCCGTGGGTGGTCCGGGATCTCGGACCCATGGTCCGGGACCACGGACGGGTTGTCCGTGGCCACGGACACCCACGGACGGCGGCGGGATTTTAAAATTTTAAAAATTTAGGTTTTGTTAAACTATGTCCGGGCCTACGGACATCCTGTCCGTGGCCCCGGACTTTTCAAATTTTTGTTTTCTGTCTAATTCGACTTTTATTTTCACATAGATTAACTAGGGTCCGTGGTTACAGACATTAGGTCCGTGGCTACGGACGGAAACAAAATTTGACCTAATTCTGCCTCCGAAACCCTAGTTTAGGTAATTTCAACTTTCACTTTTATTTTCAGTAAAAAAATGCTAAAAACAAAAAAAAAACAGAAGCTCGCGCACTTAGGTTAAAACGACTCGTAATAAGCCGTAATTAAACTAAGTAGAGGAAAAACGACTTCTAGGGGTAATGAAAGTAATTGAACCCTAATTAAGTCGAATATCAAGCCCCCGAACCCGAACTCTACCTTTCCTAATTTACTCTAGGTAAAAATTAGGTGGTGACTCACAATAGGTTCCAGTGAGCTAGCATAGGATTTAATAATTATTGTTATATGACATAGTTATTAACCTTAGGTTATAAGTGGACCTAAAACCCGACTAGATCCCAATCAACTTCATCAACATAGGATAGGGTTTAAAATCGAGGCTCACAGAACCTGAAAGTGAAATGAATTGGTGCCGGACTATTCTAAGGCGTCGACTACCTAAAAGTGAAATGAAATGATGTCGAACTATTCTAAGGCGTCGACTACCTAAAGGTAAAAAATGAAGTAATGTCGGGCTATTTTAAGGCGTCGACTACCTAAAAGCGAAATGAAATGATGTTGGACTATTCCAAGACGTTGAATACCTAAAAGCGAAGATAAAATGATATGCAGATGCGGGAATAATGCTGATGATGCCGATATGCTAACGATATTGATAGTGCTGATGATGTTAATGATGCTGATGATGCTTGGATGCTTCTGGGGACCGAAACGCGTGCCATTGCTCCTGGCTGGACCCATTGTGGACTTATTGCCATTGCCCCCCAAGCTAGTGTGCATGGATAATTCCTGGTAATAACCCTGGGGACTTATTGCCATCGCCCACCATTCATTGATCCCAAAATAAGTTGACATATCACAAGAGGATTTATTGCCATCACCTCGCCAACTTCTCTATCGCCAGGTCTTGTGACGCGCCTGGATAATGCAGGTAGGTCTTATGAAACGCCTATATGAATTAGATGAATTCTTTATGATGCAATGTGTTTGATTAAAGCAGATAAGTCATATGATGAATCCTAAAAGAGTGATGTTAGGTCTTACTACGAGCCTAAAAGGATGATTCTAGGTCTTGTTACAAGCCTAAAGATGGTTCTGGGTCTTATGACGAGCCTAAAGATGGTTCTAGGTCTTATGACGAGCCTAAAGATGGTTATAGGTCTTATGACGAGCCTAAAGATGGTTCTAGGTCTTATGACAAGCCTAAGGCCTAAGGATGTTTCTAGGTCTTATGACGAGCCTAAGGATGGTTCCAGATCTTATGACGAGCCTAAGGATGGTTCTAGGTCTTGTGACGAGCCTAAGGATGATTATATGACTTATGACGAGCCTAAGGATAATTCTAGGTCTTATGACAAGCCTAAGGATGATTCTAGGTCTTATGACAAGCCTAAGGATGATTCTAGGTCTTATTACGAGCCTAAAGTTGGTTCTATGTGAAGGTGAGTTAAGTGTATGATGTAGAGATGAGTTAGGTCTTATCATGGGTCGAAATGAATGTAGAGAAGGGTAAGGGCTTATGTCGGGCCTGGAGGTTGTATGATGTCGAGGTAGGGCTTAGGACGGTGTTAAGACAAGATCCTTTAGTTTTGATGATAGCAAACCTTGTATTGTCTATCTAATGTGTTTGACAAGATTCATGATTCAGATAGACAGGTGAATAAGTGGCTTAGCACGCAAGGTTGCAAGCGCACTTAGGTCATGAGTGGCTTAGCACGCAAGGTTGCAAGCGCACTTAGGTCATGAGTGGCTTAGCACGCAAGGTTGCAAGCGCGCTCAATCCACGACATGTGCCCAACCAGTCGGGCACCTGTTTGCGAGAGCTCTGTAGAACTTCTAGCACAAACAACCAGTCAAACACCGCATGAAGATATCTCTCATGCTTAAAGATGAAAATCAAAGACAGAAGACTGCAAGGGATCGACACATTCAGAGAAAGCACATACATCCACTTAGGCAACTTGTTCACGACAAAAGGAGACGTTCATTAATGCACAAGATAACAAAGCTATAAATGAACATCATTACATAGTCGTAATGAATTCAGAAGAGGGCATTTATGAGCATTTAATGAACCAGACAAAATCAGGCAAGTGGGGCACACAAGTGGTGATCGACCTATCAAGGGGGCTGCCGCCAACTTGACCAACCATTAGGCGACACGTGGTTCCAGCCTCCAGATCAAGTTGAAGAATCTCTACAAGTCTAGTGTGGTTGCTATGTGAATAATCGAAGTTGCAGTCAACTATTAGAAGTCTAGGGGATTAATAGGACGGTAGTTACATCCTAACAACCGTGTATATATACTTGCATTTATTCCATATGTAAGCAAGCCTTTACGAGAGACAAAAAAAGAGAGAGATAATTTGGGCAAGTGTGGATCAGACTTAGGAGTGTGTGTAAGTGCTAGAGAGTTGGTGAGCTAGATAGGACTGGGTTAGAGTATCAATACATTGGGTATTTGATAGAACGACAGGTCGGGGAACGGTCGGTGAACCGTAGGCCGATAGTCAGGAGAGGGTTGACGACTTTAGGGGTAAAGTCAAACTGTCCCGGGAGTCCGTGTGTGGGGCAAGGGAGGTTGAGTGAATTTCGTGTGTAAATTCTCAATCGAAATGTGTTTTCCAGTTTAAGTTTATCTCGTGTCCATTCCTAAACTATCAAGTTTTATTATAGTCCACGATACGTCCACGACACGTCGGGGACGCATCAGGAGCGCTTGCAGGTTTCAATTGGTACCAGAGCAGAGAATGATGAGATAAAAAAGACTCGCATTGAGTTGATACTCACTCATTGGGAGCTATTCAAGATTACTTCAGCTAAAACAGCCCAAGAGATTTGGAAAACTCTTGAGGTTACTTATAAAGGGAATGATAAGATCAAAAAGGCTCGCATTGAGTTGCTACTCACTCATTGGAGCTATTCAAGAAGGAAGAAAAGGAGAGCATTTCTGAAATGCATACAAGGTTCACTAAGCTGATCAACGAAATGTTGGTGCTTGGAAGAACTATCTCTAACGAGGATCAAATTCGGAAGTTCCTCAGATCTCTTCCTCCCTCCTTTGACGGGCAAAGTCAATGCCATGCAAGAAGTGCATGATCTCTCCAAGATGTCTCTGGCAGATATGCTAGGATCTCTAATGGCTTTAGAGTTAAAACTACGACACAGGAATTCAGTTTGTTCATCAAGAGATAGAGGGAAAGGCATAGCCCTTCAAGTAGCTGAAAATGAAAGATTCGATTCAGGAGACGACGATGATGAAATGGTTCTCTATGCTAAGAGATACGTTCGAAAGTTCATAAGAAATAAAATGAGGAAAGGCAAGGAGTCCAAGGAGTCGGATGATCAAAAGAAAAACAATGACAAATGTTTTGGGTGTTCAAAACGCGGAGATCATATCAAAGAATGTCCTCAACGATCCCGAGAGGACAACGACAGGGTCAAGAGGCCTGTCCGACGATCATTCAACAAAGTACCAAAGAAGGAAGCCTTCGTTGCCGCATGGGGTGATTCTGAACGAAGTGATGACAATCAAACCTCAGACAGCGACATCTCAGAAGATGAGAAGGCTCATCTATGCCTTGAAGAAGTGTGCTTGATGGCACAAGACAATGATGTCTCAGAATCAGAAGAAGAAGAAGAAGAACATAAGGTAAACTATTCTAAACTTAGAAGGAGAATTCAAAAGGCTGAACTTCTAGGACTTAGAAAGTTTTCTCTTACATTAGTTGATCACCTAGAGGCATTAGAAACTGAAAACGATGAACTTTTGGAAGAAAATGAAAAATTGAGAAAAACCTTGGATAAAAGCAAGGTAGACAATCTCATGAGGGCACTCATGAAATTACAAAGTGAGTATAGTGAAATTCTCTCCGCTCATGAAAAGTTGAAGCATGAAAAACAACCTGAAATCGATGAATTGATTGTTGCTCTTAACACTAAAGAAAAGGAACTAGCTACCATCAAAGAAAAATATTCTAAGATAGATGTTGTTTCTAAGACACCCATGAGGAGAAGCAAACGACAGGTCAGATACCGGTCAGAGACCAGTCGTAGCGATGTCTGCAGCTTATGCAGATAACCTGGTCATCATGAATCCAATTGCTATAAAACGTGTTTTATGAGGCATTGGCAACTCAAGAAACTAGGACTGAAATGGGTAGTCAAAAATGATCTTAGAACATTTAATGGTGGAAATGGGTCCAACCTTCCTATGGACCCTAACCCCACACCACTAACGTGTTAAGTGCATAATCGAGTGAGAATGGACCCCTGCTGGTACATCGACAGTGGGTGCTCTAAACACATGATAGGAGACAAAAAGAAGTTCTTCTCACTCGAACCAGGGAGCCAAGGAACCGTCTCCTTTGGTGACAATAAGAAGGGAAAATCATCGGTGTAGGTAAGGTTGGTATTACATCTGATTATGTCATAGATAGTGTAAATCTATTTCATGGTTTATAATTCAACTTGCTTAGTGTTTCTCAAATTTGTGATAAAGGCAATTCATTTCACTTCTATCCTACACATTGTAGTATAGTAAGTCAGAACAATGGCAAAGAGTTGTTTAAGGGAAAAAGGTGGAAAAACGTTTATGTAACTAGTTTGGAGGATATTGACAGTCCTAATCTTCCATGCTTGACTACTTCAATAGATGACTCTACACTATGGCATAAAAGACTAGGGCATATTAGCACTTCTTTATTAAGAAAACTTATCAAGAAACAGTTGGTAAGAGGTCTCCCTAAGATTAAGAAATCTGAGACAAATCTTTGTGACGCCTGTGTTAGAAGCAAACAAACTAAGATTTCTTTTAAGTCAAAAAACTTAGTTAGTACATCCAAGCCACTTGAATTACTTCACATGGACTTATGTGGACCCATGAGAATCAAAAGTTTTGGAGGAAATTGGTATGTGTTTGTGATTGTTGATGATTACTCACGGTTCACTTGGACACTCTTTATTGCTTCCAAAGATGAAGTCTTTGAGAAATTTCAAGCCTTTGCAGGAAATGTCCAAGTACAACTCAACCTCAAGATCAAAGCTCTTCGGTCTGATCATGGGTCAGAGTTTGAGAATCAACAATTCATGGATATGAGTAAACAACATGGGATTAGTCACACATATTCAGCACCAAGAACACCCCAATAGAATGGGGTAGTTGAGCAAAAGAACAGAACACTACAAGAAGTAGCCAGGGCCATGCTATTAGGGAGCAATCTTCCTCAGGTCTTCTGGGTAGAAGCAGTGGCAACTGCATGCTACATCACAAATAGATCGCTCATACGACCTATTCTCAACAAAACTCCCTATGAGTTAATCAAGGGAAGAAAACCAAACATAAGTCACTTCAGGAACTTCGGTTGCAAATGTTATGTCCACAACAATGAAAAAAGTCTCCTTGGAAAGTTTGATGCCAGAAGTGATGTGGCCATCTTCCTTGGATACTCTGAAAGAAGCCGGGCATACAAGGTATACAACAAAAGGACACTGAAGGTGGAAGAAAGTGTGCACGTTGTCTTTGATGAGGCTGACGTACTCAAGATCAAGAAATCTGATGAAGATGAAGAACTTGGATTTGATCTAGTTGATCAGGATCTCACAGATAATCCCAAAGATGAATCACCGACTGAAGAAAACTTGCCCGACAGGTTAGCGATAGGTCAACAATAGGTCGACGAAGGAAACAATGATGTCGAGGATCCTCTATCTTCATCAACCATTCATCAATCTTGTGCTTTGTACAAAAATCATCTATTGGAGAATATCATATTAGACATATCCAAAGGAACTCAGACAAGAGCACAGACTCGAGATCTTCTAGCCTTCTCAACGACAGTCTCACCTATCAAGCCCAAGAACGTCAAAGAAGCTCTTTGAGACTCAGACTGGATCAATGCAATAGAAGAACTAAACCAGTTCGAAAGATGCAAAGTCTGGCATCTTGTGCTTCGCCCTACTCATCAAGGAGTACTTGGCACAAAATGGGTCCTTAGAAACAAGCTGAATGAAATGGGAGAAGTTGTCAGAAACAAAGCTCGTCTGGTAGCTCAAGGATATCGTCAACAAGAAGGAATAGACTTCCAAGAAACCTTTGCTCCAATAGCAAGGATGGAGTCTATCAGATTACTAATTGCATTTGCTGCACACAAAGGAATCAAACTCTTCCAACTTGACATCAAAAGTGCCTTCCTAAATGGGTACGTCAAAGAGGAAGTGTATGTTGAGCAACCTCTAGGTTTTGAGACATAAGAAGGAAAAGACATGGTACTTAAACTTGACAAAGCTCTTTACGGGCTCAAACAAGCACCAAGATCATGGTATGATCGCCTGTCCTCCTATCTATTGGAAAACCACTTCAAAAGAGGTAAAGTAGACAAAACTCTATTTGTTTACAACAACAAAAGAGATTTCCTAATTGTGCAAGTATATGTTGATGATATAATCTTCAGAGCCTCTGATGAAAAATATTGCAAAACGTTTGAAGCATTAATGAAAATGGAATTTGAGATGAGTGATCTGGGAGAATTGAAGTTCTTTCTAGGACTTCAAGTCAAGCAAAATGACAAAGGAACTATCATATCCCAAGAGAAGTATGTAAAGGATTTGCTAAAGAGATTTGGAATGGAGGAATGTAAGACGTTTGACACACCAATGGCAGTGAGCACCAAGATGGGCATCATGACTGGTGACCGACCGGTCGACCAGCGATCATACAGAGAGATGATTGGTTCTCTACTATATTTAACTGCTAGTAGACCTGACATTATGTATAGCGTTTGCTTAAGTGCCAGGTTTCAAGCAGATCCAAGAGAAAGTCACATCACAGCTGTAAAAAGAATCCCGTGTTACTTAAAAGGAACCATGAATCTTGGTCTCTTTTATCCTAAGTTCAATAACTATAATGTTAGAGGATTTTCAGATGCAGACTATGGAGGATCTATCACAGATAGAAAGAGCACTTCAGGGACAACATTCTTTGTTGGGTCATGTCTGATTGCATGGGGATCAAAGAAACAACAAAGTGTTGCAATCTCAACAGCTGAATTTGAATACATTGTTGCGGCAAGCTGCTGTGCTCAACTCCTATGGCTTAAGCAACAAATTGGTGATTATGGCGTCAAAACAGGTACATTACCAATTATGTGTGACAATACAAGTGCCATCTCTATTTCCAAAAATCCTGTGCATCATTCTCGTACCAAACATATTGACATTAGACATCACTTTCTTAGAGATTGTTGTGAAAAAGAATTAGTTGGTTTAAAGTATATTTCTACTGAGGACCAACTAGCTGAAATCTTTACTAAGCCATTAAGTAGAGAAAGGTTTACCAAGATTGTTCATGATCATGGAATGATATTCATTGATCACAATTAAACTGTCTTTTATTTCCCATGATATGTCACCGACATGTGAGCAACACCTGTTATATTGTCGTTCAGTAGTCAATGATCAATTTAATGCATAGAAATTATGTCAAAACCACTACTTAAAACAGATATGTCATTTTCCACAAAGTGAGATTAGGTTAGAGATAGTTCAACGTTTGGAAACGGGAAAATCGCCAACGATTGATGACAGACTGTCACGACCGCTGCCTATTATGAATAGTACCATTAGGACATGTAAGCGAGTGGACGAGGAGCGGTCGCCGACAGTTACTCAATATCTATAAAAGGGCGACGAGAGTTCCTCTCTTGTCACACTATTGCCCTCACTCTCTCTAAATCTCTTTAAGCACTCAGAACATTTTCTCTTCTCTCTTACGAACAAATTCGTGAGAGCAGTGCAAAGAACCTCGCCTCACAGCAACTCTAAAAGATCTCTATAGAAAAAGGTTCACAAGAAACTCCAGAAATCCATCGACTAGCAATGGCACCAAAATCCTCTCTCCGCAAAGCTGCACTAAGAGAATCTTCCTCAGGACAAGTGGCCGACAGAAGCTCACAGAGAATCGTCGCCCCCTCACCTTTCCAAAGATCTAAAAGATCAACTTGTGCGTAGGGTAACTGCCAAAAGCGAACTTCTATAAGAAGAGGTACATTATTTAAGCCACCATTTTCCCAAGCTTCATCATCTTATTCAAACTGAAATCCTCAAGCCAAAAATACTCCAAATTCCTACCACTACAGAAAAATAAAAAATGTCATCTCAAAATCGTTCACCAAAAACCACCACCAAACACTCCAAAGCTAAAAATCCTAAGAACCTTTCTACTGCCACAACGAGTCGCATCACTCGTGTAACTCGTGCCTCTCAACGTGCCAAAGATCAAACGAAAGCTCCACGGAAAGTCCATTCCACACCAGAGAAGGCAACTCGAAGATTGCACTTCAGTGATGAAGAAGAAGCCACTCCTTCAGCTGTCGCACGAGTTGTCGTTCAGCAGCTGGTAGAAGATGAAGCTCAAAGTGACGAAGATTCACAAGAGGAGGTCTTGCCAACAGAAAATACACAGGAAGAAGGTGTGACGGCACCAGATTCTGAAGAAGAAGCTTGTATCATACCCCAGACAATAATACCTGTCGACGAAGCCTCAACAACAGTCTCAAGAAAAGGGAAGCGACACAGAGTCGATGTCCCCAGTCAGCTATACCCTCGAGGAGCACGAGCATCTAAAAAAGGTGAAAGGTAAGGAGAAGATGGCTACACCACAACCCCTAGAGCTCGAAGAGCTCTTTCAAGATGTTGCCAGACCTTCATCACCTCAAACCTCACATCTGAAGAAACTCAAGGAACCAGAACCGACGTTGATCAAGGCAGAAAATGTCAATGACAGGTCCTGCCCTGTCTTACCAAAGACACTGGGCCTGGAATGGATGGACAAGATGGGTCTAGGAGAGATCCAAAAACTGTTGGAATACCAAGGATGGGTAGATTTCTTTCAAGAACCCATCGCCTTCTACACAGAACTGCTCAAGGAGCACATGCGCTGTCTTGGACCACTCCAAAGTGACGCAACAACGACTATATCATCTCACGGGTTCAAGACACCGAAATCACCATCTCCAAGTCTTGGATCTCCGAGACTTTTGGCATAAAATCAGAAGGATTGATCGTTCCAAAAGAAACATCATGGAATGACCTTGGACATCTGGGAGGAAGAATGGTAAACTTGCTCAACAAAGGAGCAACAATGAAGAACTTTCCTGCAGCTGAAATGTCAATACACGACAGAGTTCTCTTCAGTTTTCTCACCCACAACATCACTCCAGGAAATCAACGAACCCACATTGTCAACGCGAGAGACGTAAGGTTACTCTACGCTCTCAAGACCAAGGAGAAGATTAACCTTCCCGCTGTTATACCCAAAATTTCAACCCCCCAGAGTAGTCTCTAAGGCATACGTGTTATAAAGGGCAAAAGGGGTCAAAAAGCACCAAGGCGGGATTTTCCAAGGACATTATCGGGATTTTCTATTTTTATATGACTTGTTCATTATCTCCAAACACTTCCAAATATCATAGTCATTATGAAAGGTATTTCATGATTCTCTGATAATATTTATTCTGGAAATTCAGCTTTTAATTCATATTATAAGCTAATTTCTTTAATTAACACATGAAATAACCTCAAAATAGAAATAATAAAAGGTTTCCAAAATTAAAATAAAATTGTCACATGGTTAGCATGACTACATACAGTCATAAACCTGAAATTATTTTATTTGGTACCTTAGCCCAAAATTTAAAAGAGAAATTCAATCATTTTTGCAATTTTCTCTCTCCTATGGAAAATACCGAAATTAAAACAAAACGTCATGAAATTTTAACACAAGATAGAGGATGTTTATTAGAGACTAATGCCGTTGGAATTTCGTTATTTCGACTTTCCAATAATAAGTTATGAATTATGGGAGATTCCAGATTGCAAGATTTTTATCTAATCGGTTATTTATCAAAATAACCCGATTCCAACTCTCAAAATTCCTAAAAATCATCCTTTATCTTCAGTTAAAATTTCATAATTTATCTCGGCCTGAAACATATTTTACAAAATCAGATTCCCTTAGAGCACGAAATCAGCGTTTTAGATAAAGATCTTGCTCTATCAATTTGACCATGTTCTTTCTGTAAAAGGACCCCCAAAAAACGAACTAGGGCAGAGGAGAACGCCTCCAAAGTCAGAGAACACAGCCACAAACCTTCTTCCCACGTTTTTACACTTCCAAGCCTCAAATCAATACCGAAACACTGCAGAAATCACCCCAAAATCACCAAAAACTCATCCTTTCTTCTCCTATTGAACTTCCAAGCACCAAAACATCACAAAAACAGAAGCAAACCGTCCTTAATCATACAAGGAAGAAGAAATCAGAAACTCGGGTCGAAGCTGAACCGAATCGGCTACCAACGACGCGTTCGAAGTTTCCCGACGTGAAGGAACAACCAAATCCCGAAGCCAAAACAGATTAGAATTCGAATTCTTTAACTCCATTGATCACAATACGCTTCTGGTTGAAATTCTTATTCGAACTGACTTTTCTTTGCTTCTGAATTAAAGTTTGTTTGCGTTTCTGTCCACTAACTTGTTCAATAAGTTTCGTCCTTAATTCGTAGTAAAATTGAAAACTTTTGATCACTAACATGTTTAGAATCTTTCAGGCTACGTACCCATAAATTTTGAGCCAAAAACACCGCCGGGAACAGCCTTAACGCCGCCGTCCGAGGTCGGTCCGCACCCATGGACGCTATGTCCGGGGTCCCGGACGCTCTGTCCGAAAGCCGGACGCCCCCGGACGGTGGCGGGATATTTTTATTTTCAAAAGTTAGGGTTTTATAAAACATGTCCGGGCCCACGGACGTCCTGTCCGTGGCCCCGGACTTTTCAAAATCTCGTTTCTGTTTAAATTTGACCTTTTTGTGTAATTAGGTTAACTGGGGTCCGTGGGTTCGGACATTAGGTCCGTGGCCACGGACGGAATAAAAATTTGACCTAATTCTGCCTTCGAAACCCTAGTTTAGGTAACTTTCAATTTCACTTTAATTTTCTGTCAAAAAACGTTAAAAAATAAAAAAAACAGAAGCGCGCACCTAGGTTAAAAACAACTTTGTGGAAAGCCGTAAACGAATCAAGTAGAGGAAAAACGACTTAGGAAGGGTAATGAAAGTAATTTGAACCCTAATTAAGTCGAATATCAAGCCCCCGAACCCGAACTCTCCTTTCCTAATTTGATCTAGGTAAAAATTAGGTGGCGACTCATAATAGGTTCCAGTGGGCTAGCTTAGGTTTTAATAATTATTGTTTTGACATAGTTATTAATCTTAGGTTATAAGTGGACCTAAAACCCGACTAGATCCCAATCAATTTAATCAACATAGGATAGGGTTTAAAATCGAGGCTCACAGATTGGCGACTCTGCTGGGGATAAATTCTTAATTTTAACTTGTTTAATTTTAAGAAAGAGGGCTTAACTTGAAACATTGTTTATTTATGGCTTTGTTACTTTGTTGTTTACTTTCGTGCGCACTTTAAATTTTTGCACCCCTGCATCATATGAGAGCGAGGGTCCACCTAAACTGATTTCATCCCGGGACCCGTTTGAGGGTCCCCTGTCAGGGACTCACACCTTTTAGGTGATGTGAATAAGCGGGGGAAAAGAGGAGGATGTCGTCTAACCACATCCCCTTAATACCTGGGCCTTAGCCCCAAGCGTTTTCCTGGCAGTGTCCTTACCTAGCCCATTGTTTGGTCAGTCAAAGACCCGGCCGCAGACGCACACCTTCAGGTGATGTGAAAAAAGTGGGGAAGCCCAAAGAGAATAGCGTGCAAGCCCTATTCCTTTGAGGTGACCTGGGCCCATGCCCCAAGCACCTCTCCGGATCGATCCATACCCAGTTTGATTTAAACGCCAAGTGAGGACATGTTGAATTTGTGTGGGCCTTGTTTGCTTGTATGATCGGCCCACTACCCAGCCTAGAGATTGATAGGAACTTCTCCTACATCAACCTAGCCCAACCCGAATTGGCGGCTCTGCTTGTTTGCGGCCTAGAGGTCCTGTTTGGTTTAATATGTGGGTCATTCGGGCTTCGGCCCAAAAGCTTAGACTTAGGTGATTTCTCTTCTGGCCCAATTTGAATTATCCAATTAGTTCTAGGCCTAAAAAAAAGAAAATCCACCTGAACTTGAAATAACCCACAAGTTCTTAAAATAAAATCTTTTTCTGCTTAGCAACCATCTTCTCTGGCCCAAAGAAAGTTAGGCCCATTTGTGATTTAGGGCCCATTCCAGCCCATGTGCTTTACTCCAGGCCCAAACCCATTCCGGCCCAAGGGCTCATTCTAGTCTAGGTAGACTTCTATTTCGGGCCCTGGTCCAAAACCCTAGATCTAGGTGTTATCTCTCAGGCCCAATCAAAGCCATCTGTTTACATTTCAGTCCAAATTCCAGTTCATAGTCTGAGAGATACTCCAGCCCAAACACCTCATTCTCTAGGTATCCTGGCCCACTCGCTTTCAGCCTAAGTCTGTTTTGATCTATCTCGTGAAGCGTCATTCTCACCTTAGTATCTTTCAGCCCACTTCCTTTTGTTAGCTAATAATGGACACCTTGAACACAGGTAACTCAAGTCCTAAGTGCGGTCCAATCGACATGGAAGCCCAGCTCGCAATTTTGGAACAAAAGCACATGGCCACCATTGAAGCCATGGAGCAGAGGCATAGTGCTGCCATGGACGCCGTGGAATCTAACTACGTTGCTGTTATCGAAGAGTTGAAAGCAAAGGCTCTTTCCCTCGAGTCCGAGCGTCAAGCTCGGGATGAGTTAGTGGACAGGCTTCTCAACACCCTTTATGATTGCATTGAAGTTGGCTCCATTAGGGTCCGAGGATCGGAGGAGAATGTCAAAGAAATTGCTACAGAACTTAGGAAAGTGATCAGACAACCAGGAGCAGCAACTTGCATCCAAAGCTGCACCCGTAAGAGAACCAGGCAACATGAGGAGGACAGTGATCGACAGTCAAGAGGACCTGGTTGGGGTTGGGACAGTAGAACCCTCCCGACGGAGTTCTCGACAGAGAGAGTTTACAGACATCGGCCGAACACCAAGACAAGCACTTGAGGAGCTTCGAGGAAGATATCCGATGCAACCGCTCGCCCTGAGGCCAGGAACTACTCATTTGGGGAAGGATCTTAATCAATTTTGTCACTTTCATCAGCTGCCCGGTCACGACACTGACCACTGCAGAGCCCTACAACACAGAATCCAGGATCTGATTGACCAAGGGCTCCAATTCTAAGAACATGGTGGGGAGCGTAGGGCACGCGTGCCCAGGCATCATCAGAAGTTTGTTTTTTAGTGTTTTTCTTATTAAATGCATTTCTTTTCTTGATTAGTTGTCTTTCAACTTTTGTAGTAGTTAGTCCCCTTGAATCGTTTTCGGTAGTTTTCCTGAGTTTGTAATTTCCAACATTATTCTTTTGTTTAAAACATAGTCATGTTTCATAATTTTGGTACAAGGCATTCATTTATTCGAAAAAACTTTTTTTTTTTTTTAAAAAGAGCACTCACGTCTTTCAAGGATCACGAAGTAATCATTTTCTGACTATGCAATGGAACGACTTGTCTCTTGTTTCTAAAAATTCGAACATGGCTAACCAAACCCACAACTCACCACATAATATCCAAATAACCCACGAAGCGGTTCCAAATCCACTCCGTTTAAGTGTTGTCATAAACCCCAGGTCAATGCTGGGGGCAATCTGAGTTCAGGATCATCATCTTTAATCTTTCGTTTAAGCGTGTGAACTAGTCTCTGAGTGAAATTCACGAGAGTGTCTTGAGCGGAAAACCACGAGTGAACGAGCGTGTCATTTTTACACGACTCCGGTGAGACCACATTCAAAGGTAAAATAAACGGCATAACTCCGACCGAAGGAGATAATTTGTAAATTTACTCTTAGACCTGCGAAAAGTAACAAAGAGCGGATACACAACTATCAAGAATGACGAAGCACCTAGGTACAACACCACGTAGCCAAAAGCTTGTGAACCCTGACATTAAACCCTAGGCACCCCCGCTGAGCCTTTCATATATTCCTTTTCGATATTATGAACTCCACAAAATAACCCAGCCAACGATGAATGTCCGACCCGGTGACCAAAGGACGCGAGGAGTCCGGCTCTCAGATAACGTTCTCGTCAGTCCAAAGAAGCAACGCCGCTGTCAGCATGACAAAGTGATCCGCAAATGGTCCCAGAGTGACACAGGATCCAAAGAGCTCACATCAAAACAGCTCTCGAAGCCCAAAACCGGGAAACACAAGAACCCCGAAGGCAAAGTCAAGAAAGGATAAAGAAAAAAAAGGCAAACCCGAAGCGCCTCGAAGAAGTCCAAATGACAAAAAGAGAAATGGTGTAAAGGACAACTCCAAAAGTCCAGGTCCAGAAGCTCGAAAACAACGTCAACATGAAGCAGCCAGACAACTTCAAGACAATAAAGATGAATCCGAGAGAAGACGCAAGTTGCAGCTTTGGTCACCCATTTAAGCTCCACATACCTCAAATATCCCTCCATGATCCCGTCGTCTTTCATCACACCCTATGGCCACGTTATAAGCTTTAAAGACTTCCGACTTGATAGTTGTGTGTCCAATCACATGAAAGTAACAGATCAAATGCGTAAATCCATCAAATATCGAATTCAATGGTTTAGAAGTTATGACCATGAGCGAGAAATGAGTGCAAACACCGACCACATCGAGTGTAGGTTAGGAAGCACCACATCAAAGAATAAGCCTCAACCCTGTGAGGATGAGACTTGTTCGCACGTTTAATCAAAGAAAATGGGGGCAATCGATCGTTCCGATCGATTGCCATGAACTCTAGCTCGGATTGTCCTAAGGAAAAATACTGGGGGCATTGTTGGTTCCAACAATCGCCATGTCAACACCAATTGAAACCCAAAGCTTGAGCACCACCATCCCACCACAGACACATAAGCCCTTACCACCACACACACTCTCAAGCCCATCATAAATCACAACCCAATCCCTGGTCTATCACAAATCTGGAACACCGGCAAAAGCCTTTAGCACCACAACAAACACCACACACTTCCACCAATGGCATGTTCATTTTTCAAGAAGCAAATTGCAGATTTGAAATTTTTAGTCAGGAAATGATCATTTCACTTTCCTTTTTCAGCAGGGTTTTTCTCAAGCATTGCCAAGTTCGGCACCTTTTCCAACAGTTTCCTGTTTTGAACGAGTATCTTTCATATATTTTGATTGCATACATCTTATCATCATTGCCATGTTTGGCACTCCAGTAATCAGTTTTCATCATTTGCACGAGACCATTCTTCCTAACTCATTTTAGTTCGAGACCCAAAACAGTGCGAGGCCCTACAGTTTCCTCATTCAGTACGAGACCTAGCATCTTCATTCAGTGCGAGACCCATCTTTCCTTCAGTGCGAGACCCACCATCTTCATCAGTGCGAGACCCATCATTTTCAAGACTTTAGTACAAGACATCTTCATTCAGTGCGCGACCCAGAATTAGTGCGGAATCCAGCTTTTTCTTCATCCATTTAGTACGAGACTTCAGTGCGAGACCAAGCATCTTCATCAGTGCGAGACCATCAATTTCGTCAGTGCGAGACCCATCATCTTCATCAGTGTGATACCTATCATCATCCAGTGCGAGACCAGTACGAGACCTAGTATCATCTTCAGTGCGAGACAAGTACGAGACAGAGCGTGATCTAAGTTGGCGGGGCAGAGGCAATAAGTCCCCATCTTCATGTCAACTTCTTCGGAGAAACAACTAGTGGGCAGTGGCAATAAGTCCCCTTGGTAATCTAGAAGTTATCCCCGCACCCCAGTTGGTGGGTAGAGGCAATAAGTCCCCATAGTATACCAACAAGGAGCATTGGAACGGGTTTCGGTTCCCAGAAGCATCCGAACATCATTTTCATATCATCCATATCATTTTCATCATTTTCGTCATCTACATTTGCATCACTTTCATTTTCATCATTTTCGTCATCTACATTTGCATCACTTTCATTTGCATCATTTTCATCATCTACATTTGCATCACTTTCATTTGCATCATCTTCATATCATCCATCTGCATTATCCAGGCGCGTCACAAGACCTGGAGACAGAAAAGTTGGCGAGGTATGGCAATAAATCCTCCTTTTGCGATGTCAACTTATTTTCGGGATCCACGAATGGTGGGCAAAGGCAATAAGTCCCCAAGGTTTTTACCAGGAGTTATCCCTGCACACCGGCTTGGGGGGCGATGGCAATAAGTCCACATTGGGTCCAGCCAGGAGCATTGGCACGGGTTTCGGTCCCCAGAAGCATCCGAGCATCATCAACATTCTTGCATCTGCACATTACTTCGTCTTTTAGGTTGTCAACGCCTTAGAATCGCTTGACATTACTTCGTCTTTTAGGTTGTCAACGCCTTAGAATCGCTTGACATTACTTCGTCTTTTAGGTTGTCAACGCCTTAGAGTCGCTTGACATTACTTTGTCTTTTAGGTTGTCAATGCCTTAGAATCGCTTGACATTACTTCGTCTTTTAGGTTGTCAACACCTTAGAATCGCTTGACATTACTTCGTCTTTTAGGTTGTCAACGCCTTAGAATCGCTTGATATTACTTCGTCTTTTAGGTTGTCAACGCCTTAGAATCGCTTGACATTACTCCATTTTCATCATTTTAGGTAGTCAATGCCTTAGAATAGTTTGACATCATTTTCATCACTTTAGGTGGTCAGCACCTTAGAATAGCTCGACACAATCTGCATATAGGGACTTTTAAGATCCAAAATTTTGGGGTATCACTCAGGCATCAACTAGTCTTTTCATCTTCATTACAAAGCCTAGTTGACGGGGGGCAATCTGTTATACCCAAAATTTCAACCCCCCGGAGTAGTCTCTAAGGCATACGTGTTACAAAGGGCAAAAGGGGTCAAAAAGCACCAAGGCGGGATTTTCCAAGGACATTATCGGGATTTTCTATTTTTATATGACTTGTTCATTATCTCCAAACACTTCCAAATATCATAGTCATTATGAAAGGTATTTCATGATTCTCTGATAATATTTATTCTGGAAATTCAGCTTTTAATTCATATTATAAGCCAATTTCTTTAATTAACACATGAAATAACCTCAAAATAGAAATAATAAAAGGTTTCCAAAATTAAAATAAAATTGTCACATGGTTAGCATGACTACATACAGTCATAAACCTGAAATTATTTTATTTGGTACCTTAGCCCAAAATTTAAAAGAGAAATTCAATCATTTTTGCAATTTTCTCTCTCCTATGGAAAATACCGAAATTAAAACAAAACGTCATGAAATTTTAACACAAGATAGAGGATGTTTATTAGAGACTAATGCCGTTGGAATTTCGTTATTTCGACTTTCCAATAATAAGTTATGAATTATGGGAGATTCCAGATTGCAAGATTTTTATCTAATCGGTTATTTATCAAAATAACCCGATTCCAACTCTCAAAATTCATAAAAATCATCCTTTATCTTCAGTTAAAATTTCATAATTTATCTCGGCCTGAAACATATTTTACAAAATCAGATTCCCTTAGAGCACGAAATCAGCGTTTTAGATAAAGATCTTGCTCTATCAATTTGACCATGCTCTTTCTATAAAAGGACCCCCAAAAAATGAACTAGGGCAGAGGAGAACGCCTCCAAAGTCAGAGAACATAGCCACAAACCTTCTTCCCACGTTTTTACACTTCCAAGCCTCAAATCAATACCGAAACACTGCAGAAATCACCCCAAAATCACCAAAAACTCATCCTTTCTTCTCCTATTGAACTTCCAAGCACCAAAACATCACAAAAACAGAAGCAAACCCCTTAATCATACAGGAAGAAGAAATCAGAAACTCGGGTCGAAGCTGAACCGGATCGGCTACCAACGACGCGTTCGAAGTTTCCGACGTGAAGGAACAACCAAATCCCGAAGCCAAAACAGTTAGAATTCGAATTCTTTAACTCCATTGATCACAATACGCTTCTGGTTGAAATTCTTATTCGAACTGACTTTTCTTTGCTTCTGAATTAAAGTTTGTTTGCGTTTCTGTCCACTAACTTGTTCAATAAGTTTCGTCCTAATTCGTAGTCAAATTGAAAACTTTTGATCACTAACATGTTTAGAATCTTTCAGGCTACGTACCCATAAATTTTGAGCCAAAAAAACCGCCGGGAACAGCCTTAACGCCGCCGTCCGAGGTCGGTCCGCACCCACGGACGCTATGTCCGGGGTCCCAGACGCTCTGTCCGAAAGCCGGACGCCCCCGGACGGGGCGGATATTTTATTTTCAAAAGTTAGGGTTTATAAAACATGTCCGGGCCCACGGACGTCCTGTCCGTGGCCCGGACTTTTCAAAATCTCGTTTCTGTTTAAATTTGACCTTTTTGTGTAATTAGGTTAACTGGGGTCCGTGGGTTGGACATTAGGTCCGTGGCCACGGACGGAATAAAAATTTGACCTAATTCTGTCTTCGAAACCCTAGTTTAGGTAACTTTCAATTTCACTTTAATTTTCTGTCAAAAAACGTTAAAAAATAAAAAAAACAGAAGCGCGCACCTAGGTTAAAAACAACTTTGTGGAAAGTCGTAAACGAATCAAGTAGAGGAAAAACGACCTAGGAAGGGTAATGAAAGTAATTTGAACCCTAATTAAGTCGAATATCAAGCCCCCGAACCCGAACTCTCCTTTCCTAATTTGATCTAGGTAAAAATTAGGTGGCGACTCATAATAGGTTCCAGTGGGCTAGCTTAGGTTTTAATAATTATTGTTTTATGACATAGTTATTAATCTTAGGTTATAAGTGGACCTAAAACCCGACTAGATCCCAATCAATTTAATCAACATAGGATAGGGTTTAAAATCGAGGCTCACACCCGCCATGAGTCTCCTCACTCTTGATGAAAGCAGACATTTCAACCAAGGGTTAGTACATGGGGGAGTGGTAACAAAGGCTCTAGTGGAAAGTGGAGTGGACACCGACGGGGTCCATGAGTGTACGCGAACCGCTCAAGACAGCATCTGCTCGGAGATGTTGTCAAAATTGGGTATAAAAACTAAGGGAGATCAGTTAGTGGTTGTCCAGAAGCAAACCAAAAGTGAGGGTTCAAGGTCAGAACCTCGTCCAACGGCAAGAGCATCAGCACTCAAGAGGAAGAGGAGTCTCTCACCGGTCCACGACACATTGGGGACCAGTCTGGATACCTCGACTAGATATTCTGAAGAGAGTGAGAGTTACTCTCACAGATGTGTAGGCCGTCTCCTCTGAACCAAGTGTTCATAACATGGTTCAAGGAGCAATAGATTTTATAGATTCTCACATAGCCTGAGTGTTCATTGTCTCATAGAGACTCGAGTGAAACCGTGAGAGTTAGAGTTAGGATTAGATTTTTTTTTCCATCAAATGTTTTATTGTGCCTTTGACTATCTGTTTCAAAGTATCTTTTGATATCAATGAGAATGCAACTGGTTTTTGTATACTTGAATGCTTATGATAGGTACGAAATAATTTATTGTATTGCCTGCTTCTTCCTTGATTAAAAACTGTAAAATGATCTGAGATATTTAGTCCCATCCATTCCACTAATCCTATCTCGGACCTTGACACCTAAAAAGCCTACAAACATAGCCCACAAGACGTAGCACCTCATTTAATGCCACTCACCGATCAGTCGTTGAGCATATCCAAAATGTCTATAAAAACTTGCTCACTCCATCCACCACTCAAACCCAGTCCTTCGCATATCACACAATGGCACAAACTCCACTAAGTTCATCTAGCTCAAATGAGCAAACCATTCACTCCACCATTCGCAAGTTCATGGCCACAAAACATCCAAAGAAATACGTCGCCCAAAGCTATGTTGAACCAGACTCCGATTCACTTACAACTTGGTCTATCACCTCAAGTGTCACTCTATCACATTCACGTTCTCTACACTGCATGGAGTTCACCATAGATTCTGATGAGTCCGACCTTTCTACCACACCTGAATCACCTTTGATCAATCCTACCACAGCCAAACGTTCTTGGATCAAAGCCGCTTTTTTGGAGGATGAACCTTTGGGCCCAGAAGATTATGAATGGGATACCCAACTATGTCACTCCATCAAGATTATCTTGATCATGTTTTGTAGTTTATACTCTATGGAATGTCATGACCTTTACAACATCTTACGTCGTGTAGTTGCTCCCTATTTTGCTGTATGACAAAGGGGAAAGAAAAGTATATGTACTTGTGAGAGTACTTGTGTGAGCCTCGATTTTAAACCCTATCCTATGTTGATTAAAGTTGATTGGGATCTAACCGGGTTTTAGGTCCACTTATAACCTAAGATTAATAACTATGTCATAAAACAATAATTATTAAAACCTAAGCTAGCTCACTGGAACCTATTATGAGTCGCCACCTAATTTTGACCTAGGGTAAATTAGGAAAGGAGAGTTCGGGTTCGGGGGCTTGATATTCGACTTATTTAGGTTCAAATACTTTCATTACCCCTTCTAGGTCGTTTCTCCTCTACTTGGTTTAGTTACGGCTTATTACGAGTCGTTTTTAACCTAAGTGCGCACCTCTGTTTTTTAATTTTTTTAGCATTTTTGGATAGAAAATTGAAGTGAAATTAAAAGCTACCTAACCTAGGGTTTCGGAGGCAGAATTAGGTCAAATTTTGTTTACGTCCGTAGCCACGGGCCCCATGTCCGAGACCACAGACCCCAGTTAACCTAATTGTACAGAAAAGTCGAATTTAAGGAAAAACAAAAATTTGAAAAGTTCGGGGCCACGGACAAGCTGTCCGTGGGCCCGGACATTATTTAGAAAAAACCTAAATTTTGAAATTTTAAAATCCCGCCGCCGTCCGTGGGTGTCCGTGGCCAAGGACAGGGGTTTTCTGATGGTTCCCGAGGGCGTTTTGAGCTCAAATTTTATGGGTGTGTAGCCTGAAAGATTATGAACACATTAGTAACTGAAAGAATTCAATTTGAAATCAAAATTAATACGAAACTTAGCAAACAAGTAACAAGCCAGTAACTGAAACAATTAGCTATACAGAAGCGAAAAAGAGTTAGTTTGAGCCCAAATTTCGAGGCAAGATAGATAATACCGTAGAGAATTAGGAAAGTGGAATTTCTACCTGTTTTTACCTTCGGGTTCACAATGATTCTTCACACCGGGATTCGTCGAGTGCCCCGTTGATGGCAGACCCGAAAGGTTTTCGAACCAAGCTTCTGGTTGCTGGTTGTTCTTGCGGTTCTTCATGTTTTGGAGGTGTTTTTATAGGGTTTTGATGATTATTGGTGCTTTGGGGATTGGAAAACGAGTTTAGACGGTGATTTCGGGGGATTTTCGGTATGATTCGGGTGGCCCGGTGTTGGAAAACGTGAGAGGGAGAGAGGAGGTTGTGCTTCTGACTCCCTAGGGTTCTTGAGCATATGAGATTCTGATTTTATCAAAAAACCTATCCCCTTATATAGACTTTCTTAAAGATAAAGAAAATCTAGTAAAAAGTAAGATTTTTTGATATTTTAATTAAATGACTTCCCAAAGGAATTTTGCTGTGAAATTTTAACCACATGTCAAGGATGGAAATTATGAATTTCCTGAGGTGGGATCGAATTCTTTAAATGTTGGAATATTTTTAAATTGAATTTCTCATCAGATTCAGTCAGAAATTGCTAGAAAATTATTGGAAATTCAAAAAATCAAATTTCCAACGCCATTATGCTTAAAATGCCATCCTCTATCATGGGTTAAAATATCAAAGCATTTCAAGCTGATTTGGGCATCTTTTGGAGGAGAGAGAAAGGTTATAGGAGGCCTCAAGAGCCCTAATAATTACGAAAACACCCCTGATAATGACGAAGCTGCTCCCCATGCCCTGGGACGTGCCAATCGAGCCGGAATCTCTCACTACTTGATTGAAATGCCCCTCACAACACCAAAACCTCATAGACCCCAACCAGGGGGGTCAAAATTTTGGGTATAACAGATTGCCCCCGTCAACTGGACTTTGTAATGGATGTGAAAAGTCCGGTTGATGCTTGAGTGATGCCCCAAAATTTTGGACTCCACAGAATCCTCCATGTTGTGCGAAACCGCGTTGACTACGTCCAGCTATTCGGAGGCGCTGACTACCTAAGCAACAAAACGTTGTCGAGCTGTCCTAAGGCGCTGACTACCTATAAGTGAAAATGCATCAAGCTATTATAAGGCGCTGACTACCTGTAAAAGAAACGGTGCAATGTCAAGCGATTCTAAGGCGTTGACTACCTAGGATGTGAAAGCTGGATGATATGCAAATGCAAGAATGCTGAAATGCTAAGGATGCTGATGCTGACGATAATGCTGATGATGTTGATGATGTTGATGATGCTGATGATGCTGATGATGTTGATGATGCTCGGATGCTTCTAGGGACTGAAACCCGTGCCAATGCTCCTGGTTGGACCCAATGTGGACTTATTGCCATCGCCCCCCAAGCCGGTGTGCAGGGATAACTCCTACTAAAAACCCTGGGGACTTATTGCCTTTGCCCACCATTCGTTGATCCCAAAAATAAGTTGACATCGCAAAAGGAGGATTTATTGTCATCACCTCGCCAATTTTCTGTCGCCAGGTCTTGTGACGCGCCTGGATAATGCAACTAGGTCTTATGACGAGCCTATATGAATGAGATGAATGCAATGTGTTTGATGGGAGTGAGTAAGCTAAAAGGTAATGCTAGGTCTTACTACGAGCCTAAGGGAATGCAACTAGGTCTTATGACGAGCCTAAGAACGGTTCTAGGTCTTATGACGAGCCTAAGGATGGTTCTAGGTCTTACGACGAGCCTAAGGATGGTTTTAGGTCTTATGACGGGCCTAAGGGTGGTTCTAGGTCTTATGACGAGCCTAAGGAAGGAACTAGGTCTTATGACGGGCCTAAGGAAGGAACTAGGTCTTATGACGGGCCTAAGGATGGATCTAGGTCTTATGACGGGCCTAAGGAAGGATCTAGGTCTTATGACAAGCCTAAGAAAGGATCTAGGTCTTATGACGAGCCTAAGGAAGGAACTAGGTCTTATGACGGGCCTAAGGATTGGTTCTGAGTGAAAACGTGTTAGGTGCATGATGAATGTAGAAGGACTAAGGCTCATGGCAAACCTGGAGATGGTAGGGCTCATGACGGGCCTGTGGGTGTTTAAATGTGAAGGAAGGGCTTAGGACGGGCCTGTGGATATTTGAATGTGGAGGTAGGGCTTAGAACGGGCCTGAGTGATATGAGAGGGTTTTAAAACCTTTAGGTTTCAGGTTTTTGGGCCTCCATCGGTGTTGTTGTTGCAATTGTTGGGCCCAACAATTGCCCCCAGCATTTTTCCTTAAGGCAACCTGAGTTTTTTTTTTTGGGATTTTTGGCAATCGATTGGAACGATCGATTGCCCCTAGTATTTCCTTTGATTAATTGTGCAAAAACAAGTCTCACTCTCACAAGGTCAGGGTTTATCTTGATGTGGTGCTTTCTATCCTACACTCAAAGTGTTTGATGCTTGCGCTCGTGCCCTCCTTCTGGTCAAAACATCTCAACCATTGAATTTGACATTTGTTAGATTTACGCGCTCAACCTGTTACTTTCATGTGATTGGATACACAACTACTAAGTCATAAGTCTTTTAAGCGTATAACGTGGCTATGGGGTGTGATTAATGACAACAGGACAATGGAGGAATGTTTAGGATGTGTGGAGCTATAAGGGTGACCAAAGCTGCAACCTGCACCATCTCTCGGACTTGTCTTCTTTGTCTTGAAGTCGTTTGGCTACTTCGTGATGACTTCGCTTATGAGCTTGGAACTCGGGTTGTTCCTTGCACCTTTTCTCCTTCTTCCAATTTTGGATTTCTTCGAGGCTTTTCAGGTTTGCCTTTCTTTGAATCTCTTTTCCTTCGGGGTTCTTGTGTTTCCCGGTTTTGAACTTTGGGAGCTGTTTTGATGTTAGCTCATTTGGATCCTGTGCCACTTTGGGGCCATTTACGGATCGTTTCGTCATGTTGGTAGTAGTTTTGCTTCTTTGGACTTGTGAAGTTGTTGTTCGAAAGTCGGGCTCCTTGCTTCCTTTGGTCACCGGGTCGGTTGTTCAACATTGACTGGCTTGTTTGTGGAGTTTGTAATGTTGTAAAGGAGGATGTATACGAAAAGCTCAACGGGGGTGCCTAGGGTTTAATGTTTGGGTTCACAGGCTTTTGGCTGTGTGGTGCTGTACCAAGGTGCCTTGTCATCCTTAATAGTTGTGTATCCGTTCTTTGTTACTTTTCATAGGTTTAAGCGTAAATTTATAAATTATCTCCTTCGGTCGGAGTCATGCCATTTACCTCGCCTTTGAATGTGACCTTTCTGGAGTCATGTAAAAATGACACGCTCTTTCACTCTTGGTTTTACCGCTCAAGGCACTCTCGCGAAGTGTACACTCAGGGACTTGTTTGCACAAAATAAACAAATGTTATCGTTCCTTAACTCAGGTTGCCCCCAGTATTGTTGTGGGGTTTACTTGACAAACCTTAGAATGCCCAAGTTAGTTATAGAGGGTGATTGCATGTGTGACGGTAAACGATGGTGGTGAGTGGTGATGGGGTGATTGCCGAGTGATTTATTTTTTGTTCTTTTGGCGGCAGCAGTTTTGTTTTTATGTGTCTGATGAAATGGTAGAAATGATGGAATGCTGTGACATGTGTGGTGACCGTAATGGAGGTGGTGAATGCATGGATGGGAAGGTGGTTTTGTACAAGGCATACGAGAGCAAAAGCTCTGTTCACAACGCTTAAGGTACACCCTACAATGGATGACGGTTTAATTCATCTAACCTACAGAAGAATGCAAGGCTTCCAAGAACGAAAAACCTTCTTCATTAATGCTTCCTAGAATGTTACAAGACAAAATGAAGATTGACATAAGGATGAACCTAGTAATGAAAACATGCTTATGCAAAGAACTTCTTGAGCTTATTCAAATGGACTAATCCCGGGAGCTCCTCTCCGGTGCTAGCTAGAACTAAACTTGCTGCACCATATGAGAACAGTTGCTTCACCAAGTATGGCCCCGACCATTTGGGTCTGAACTTCCCCCTTGGATCTGGTAGATCAGCCCTAAGTTGCTTTAGCACAGGATCCCCTTCTTGAAGTCCTCATTATTTGACCCTTTTATTGAAAACTCGAGCCATTTGCTTTTGGTAGACCTGGATACACTCAAGAGCTCGCAACCTCTTCTCGTCCAAGAAAGCCAAACTGTCAAGCCTTTTCTCCTCCCACTCAGACTCGGGTATTTGCAGCTCGCTCATGACTCGTAGGGCCTTTATCTTCGTCTCAATGGGCAGCACTGCCTCAGTCCCGTAAACCAGGGAGTAGGGAGTAACCCCAGTGGCTGTCTTTACTGATGTCCTGTAACCCCAAAGAGCCATCGGTAGCATGAACGACCAATCCCGGTAGGTATCGACCATTTTGGCTAGAATCCTCTTGATGGTTTTATTTGCTGCCTCAACGGCCCCGTTTGCCTGTGGGCGGTAGGGCGAGGAATGATGGTGTCAGATTCCATATTTACTCATGAGTTGCTCAGTTTCGGCCTTGAACTGAACGCCATTGTCTGTAACAATTTCGAAAGGCACACCATACCTGCAGATAATCTCACTTTCAATAAACCGTGCTGTCTGTTTGGCCCCCAATTGGGCAAAAGATTTAGCCTCCACCCACTTGCTGAAGTAGTCGATCGCCACTAGGATGTAACGATGGCCATTCGATGCCTTGGGATGTATATCTCCGATTATATCAATTCCCCATGAAGCAAAGGGCCAAGGCGATGCCATATGATGTAAGGGTAGAGCTGGGAGGTGTTTTAGATCTGCATGGATTTGACATTTCTGGCATCTTTTGTCGTACTGTTGACAGTCATTTTCCATGATAGTCAAATAATATCCGTGTCTCAGAATCTTGCGTGCCAAGGTGTGCCCACTCATATGAGTCCCACATACTCCAGCATGGACTTCATTCATTGCCACTCTTGCCTCAATTTGTGAAAGGCACCTGTGAAGGGCCCCGGATGGCATCCTTTTGAACAGCCGCCCTGCCACTATCGTGTAGCCAAGAGCCAATTTCAGAATTGCCAAACGATCTTGCTTGCTGGCGTCCTCTGGGTATATTCCCTTTTCTACGAATTTCTTGATGTCCTGAAACCATGGTTCTTCGTCCACCAATATTGCATTTATGCGAAAAGAAGGTTCGTGCTGAAGGGTCACTTGGAAAAGGATATGCTACGCATCCTCTGGCATCTCAAGAGAAGAGGTGAGGGACGCCAGGGAATCTGCAAAGGCATTATGCGATCTGGGAACATGGGTGAAGCTGATGCTTCTGAAGGCCTTTTCGAGCTGCACTAGATGACGGTGATACGGCACTACCTTCTCATCTCTAACTTCCCACTCGTTGTTGATGTGGCACACAACCAGGAAAGAATCTCCGAAGACTTCAATATCCACTACCGCCAAGCCCAGCGCCGTCTCGAGGCCCAGGATGCAGGCTTTATACTCAGCCATGTTGTTAGTTACTTTGTAGCCTAACTTGATAGAGGTAGGTAATCGCAAACCCTCCAGCGAGATGAGCAGAATACCCACTCCATAACCATTCCTATTGGCAGACCCATCAAAATATAATCTCCATACCCCTTTCTCTATTGTCATCACGTGTTCATCAGCAAAATCGTCGTTGCAACACGATGCTTTGGCAATTGGATTGTCAGCCAAGTGCTCCGCTATTACCGACCCCTTAATAGCTTTTTGCACGCAGAACTTGATGTCGAACTCCAACAGCAGAAGGGACCACCGTGACAAACGACCGGTTAGAACTGGCTTTTCTATCATATACTTGATTGGATCCATCCGAGAGATCAAATGAATTTCACTCCCTAACAAGTAATGTCGAAGTTTCTTTACTGCCCACACGAGTGCTGCACAGGTTTTGTCGATGGAGGAGTACCGAGTTTCTGCGTCCACCCATTTCTTGCTAAGGTAATAGATGGCGTATCACGAGGCGGGTCACCCTGGTTCTGAGCCAATATAAGCCCCATGGAGAATTCATGGGCTGCCAAGTAGAGGATCAGAGGCTTCCCCTCGATCGGCGGCTCCAAAACAGGTGGCTCCTGCAAATATTCCCTAACCCTCTCAAATGCTTGTTGGCTTTGTTCGTTCCATTTTTTCGGAGCATCTTTCTTCAAGAGTTTGAAGATAGGCTCACAGATTTCACTCAGATTTCGGATGAAACGGCTGATGTATTGCACCCGTCCCAGAAAGCTTCTAACCTCCTTTTCAGTTTTTGGTGGCTTGCAGACGTGTATATCTGAGTGGTTAAACTGGTGTAAAATTAAAAGAAAAGAAATTAAAACTCAAATTAAACGTCGGGCTGCAAACAAATCCCGGTCGTGGAGTATAGAAAAGTGTAAGAGACCGGATTATCGAACCGTGGACTTATAGTGAGATAAGTAGTACCTAAGCGTGTCACAAGAGGGGGTTTAATTGACTTGTTTCTGAAAAGTAAATAACAGATTATTAAGTGAATGAAGATGAATTAAACGGAACTTCGGGTTCAGGTTAATATGATTTAATTAATTGTGCTATCTCTACCGGTTTAATAAAATAATTTGGCAAGATTCCTGTTATTTTCTTAAGGTCCGAAAAACTCATAAGAACTCGTTTACCTGTAATGCAAGGTCCGATGAAAACTCAAGCAAAGCGTGTAAACGGCAGAGGAGTGTGAGGAATTTTATTCTTGCAACATGTATTAACTTAAACGATGAAAATAAGTTCTTACAGTTTTACGGCTTAATTAACCCATCTGTTTCTAACCGATGAAATTAAAACAGACTTAGTAAGGCTTTTTAATAATCGATGAAATTTATTAAAAAGGGAGAGAAACAAACTTTAATCGTAACAAACTGAATTTATTTTAACCGGTAGAAATATATTACACACTAACAACCATAATTAAAACCTTGCCCGGAGCAAATCCTCCTTAGCCTGACATATTAACTGGTAATAAGTCAGACAGAGGTTGGACGTAATACAATACGAGATGCGTGGATGATGAATGGAGAAAATGAAGAGGAAGAAGAGTGGGAGCATACGTAGGATTTTTGTAACTGAAATGAGGATTTGAGTGTTGAGTTTGGGGTGGAACGTATGTATTTGATTGAAGTAGCAGTGGGCTTTTTATAGAGGAGAGGAAGAAGAAGAACGACTGCAGACAGAGGTGGAAGAGCATTGATTGCTCATGGGACAAACGCGTGAAGAGTAGATGGATAAGTTGCAGACAGGTTCGACGACGGGCGAAGTCGACGAGGTCGACGAGCGAAGAAGAAAACTGTTGGCGACTGATTTTTCAGTCACGACCGCCTAAGCAACCGCCTCAAACTAGGCGGTTTTATAAGTGGTCCGCCTGAACAACCGCCTAAAACTAGGCGGTTCCCTTGTCCTCCGCCTTTCCTTCACGTCCGCCTGCAGTCCGCCTTGACAACCGCCTGCAGTCCGCCTTGACAACCGCCCTGGAGTCCGCCTGTCTTTAGGCGGTTGCAATGTGTGTGTCCGCCCAATATGGGGCGGTTGCCCATGCGGACACAAGTGGTCTTGACCTATTTTTCTTCAAACTTTAACCGGCTCTAGATTCTTCGTTTGGACTCCGTTTTCTGAGCCGTTTGCGTCTATGCGTTCGTCTCCTCGTCTACTTTACTCCTGGCTTGGTTTTCCTCATGTTAAACCAATAAATTTGTGAGATAAACAATAAAACATAAACTAGAGGAAAACTAACCGAAGTGGAGAAATGAGCAAGAAAAGTGCTAATATTATATATGAAATACACCTAATAAACATGCTCATTGGACACTTATCACACCCCCACACTTATCTTTTTGCTTGTCCTCAAGCAAAACCATGTACCTAAGCAAGTAGGAAATGCTCAATACTAACAAATATTATTATGAAGGGTAGGATAAACATGATCTTTTTAACTTATTGAGGAGTGTGAAAAATCAACTGCTGGTGGCATAGGTGTGCTCAGGGTAAAAATAAAATATAGAGTTTCGGGGTATGATCTAAGGTACTTCAATGTTTCTTTTGTTTAGGTGACTCTGAGAACTTTTACCATGGCCAACTTCTCTCAAGAATGGGCATTGAGGAGAAAACAAAAGGAAAATAGATTTATGCATTTGTTTCACTTTTGCATAAGAATGAGAAAGATAACATCAAGCCTTTGTATTTAAGAACACTCAACTCTCTTTGTTGGTTACCAATGGTGTCTCGCAAGTCCCTTATTTTTTTTTCTTTCTTTTTTTTTAACAGAGAAGCACCCCTTAGCAATCCCTAAGAGAGAAGACAGAAAGAAACCCTGAGCAATAAAATCCAACCATTTGCAGATTATTTGGTCACACCGCATATAAAATGCTCCTCAAAAGTAATCAAATTTTTAAAATTTGTACCATTTATCCCACAATTCATAATAGTATTTGTTTTTAAAGAGAACAACCTACATTAGCAGGGTACATAATTTTAATTTTTGAACAAATGCAAGATAAGCAGAGAGATTTAAACAATTAAGCACAAAATGCCCTGAAAAGGCTCTTCCCCCACACTTAAGCTCAAGCAATGCCCTCATTGCGTAGATGGAATAAATTAAGGGCATGCAATTAATAAAGGAAAGAGTGTACTCCCCAGATTTCGTAGAGTGTGTAGAGCTCCCCCACACTTGAGTGCAGCTGTGGAATGTCATGAAATGAACCTGTAAAGATTCTACACAGCCAGAAGAACTCAAGTAAAACCTGCATTTTATTATGACATAAAAAGGGAAATATAGTACAAAAAGGAAAACATTAAATTTAAAGGAAAGAAAAGATAGATAGTGGGTTGCCTCCCACCAAGCTGCCCGGGTTTAACGTCTCTAGCTAGACGTATTTGACCAAGCTTTAGGTTGGAGAAGAGTTTGAGGGCGAGGTATCTGAACTGCTGTTGTTAAGAAGTTTGTACACTTTTGTAAACTTATGATGTAGAGATGTTGTCTGCTGTTCCTTTGGGGTGGAGGCTTCCTCGCATTCCTGTAAGAAAGAAATTGCGAACAAGCATTATTATTTTCAAGAATTCCGGCATACCTTTTTAGACGGGATCCATTGACTTTGAAGCTTTCTCCTTTTTGATTCTGGAGTTCGTAAACACCAAAAGGAGTGGTTCCAACAACTTGGAATGGGCCAGTCCAGTGAGACTTGAGTTTTCCAGGAAATAGTCTCAATCTGGAATTATAAAGCAGCACCCCGTCGCCAACCTTAAAGTCACGTTGGTGGATCATTTGGTCATGATGTTTCTTGGTGCGCTCCTTGTATATTGTCGCACTACGGTATGCCTGATCTCTTAACTCCTCGAGTTCAGAGAGTTGAAACTTCCGCTTTTCTCCTGCGGCTTCTAAATCGAAGTTTAGGGCCTTGAGTGCCCAATATGCCTTATGCTCCAGCTCTACAGGTAGGTGACATGATTTCCCATAAACAAGCTTAAAAGGAGACATCCCGATGGGAGTCTTGAATGCAGTGCGGTAAGCCCAAAGCGCATCATCTAGCTTAAGTGCCCAATCCTTTCGTGATGAGTTAACCGTTTTCTGGAGAATCCATTTTAACTCACGGTTCGAAACTTCTGCTTGGCCGTTTGTCTGGGGGTGATAAGGTAGAGCTACCTTGTGACGTACCCCGTACTTACCCATAAGTGCTTCGAATGAACGGTTGCAGAAGTGAGATCCTCCGTCACTGATGATAATTCTAGGCACGCCAAAACGGGTAAAGATGTGCTTCTTAAGAAATTTGGTTACTGTCTTTGCATCAGCATGATGACAGGGTATGGCTTCTACCCATTTCGACACGTAATCCACTGCCACTAAAACATATTGGTGGCCCTGCGAGGAAGGGAACGGTCCCATGAAATCAATGCCCCAACAATCAAAGAGCTCCACTTCTAGTATTCCCTGTTGTGGCATTTCATGTCTTCTAGATGTGTTACCCATTCTTTGACAATTATCACATTGTTTGCAGAATTGGTAAACATCTTTGTGAAGGGTCGGCCAATAAAATCCTGAGGCCAGGATCTTAGCAGCGGTCCTTGTGGGTCCATGGTGACCTCCGGCTTCCCGTGAGTGACAAAAATGTATGACGCTTGAAACCTTATTTTCTGGGAGACACCGGCGAATCAACCCATCAGCACAGACTCGGAACAAATACGGATCTTCCCAGAAATAATGCTTTGAATCAGAAAGAAATTTCTTCTTCTGGGGGTAAGATAGATCATAGGGTATTGTTCCAGAGACTAGATAATTGGCCAGGTCCGCATACCATGGCTCTTGCACTTTGGTGATAGAAAAAGCAGTCTCATCGGGGAAGAATTCGTTGATAGGCACACTATCAGTAGGAGTGACTAACCGGGAGAGATGGTCAGCGACGACATTCAATTTTTTGCTCTTGTCCTTGACTTCGATGTCAAACTCCTGTAGTAGAAGAATCCAGCGCAATAAGCGAGGCTTGGCTTCTTGTTTTGCAAATAGATATTTGAGAGCGGAGTGGTCTGTGTGCACTATGACTTTGCTCCCCCATAAGTACGACCTGAACTTGTCAAGGGAGAACACTATAGCCAGAAGTTCTTTTTCAGTGGTCGTATAGTTTTTCTGGGTGTCGTTTAGTGTCCTGCTGGCATAAGCAATCACTCGTAGAATCTTCTCTTTTTCTGGCATAGAGCTGCCCCACGGCGTAGTCACTTGCGTCACACATGATCTCAAACGGAAGAGACCAGTCAGGTGGTATGACAACAGGTGCTGATACCAATTTTTGTGTTATAGTTTTGAAAGCAGCTGAACACCTTTCATCAAAATGAAATGGGGCATCTTTCTGTAGCAGGTCGGTCAATGGTTTGCTGATTTTTGAGAAGTCTTGTATAAACCGCTGATAGAATCCTGCATGCCCTAGAAACGCTCGTATGTCTTTAACAGTAGTTGGTGCCGGTAACTTCTCGATAACCTCTAACTTGGCTTTATCCACCTCTATTCCTTTTGCTGATATTTTATGTCCAAGGACAATTCCGTCCTTGACCATAAAATGACATTTCTCCCAGTTTAAAACGAGATTTGTATCCTCACACCGTCCTAGGATCAAATCAAGTTGTGCCAAGCATTTATCGAAACTAGAGCCATAGACCGAGAAGTCATCCATAAAGACCTCTATGCTCTGTTCGATGAAATCGGCAAATATTGCTTGCATGCATCTCTGGAAGGTAGCAGGGGCATTACATAGACCGAAGGGCATTCGTCTGTATGCAAAGGTACCGTATGGACAAGTGAAGGTTGTCTTGTCCTGGTCCTCTGGTGCGATTGGTATTTGGAAATACCCTGAGAACCCATCTAAAAAGCAGTAGAACTCTTGCCCTGCTAGTCGCTCCAACATCTGATCGATAAAGGGGAGAGGGAAATGATCCTTCCTGGTTGCCAAGTTTAAGCGCCAATAGTCGATACACATGCGCCAACCTGTGATCTTTCTTTGAGGGATAGCCTCACCTTTATCATTAATAACAACTTCGATGCCCCCCTTCTTCGGGACAACTTGAACAGGACTGACCCATGGACTGTCAGAAATTGGATAAATGATGTTTGCATCAAGGAGTTTCAGAACCTCCTTTCGAACTACCTCCTTGAGGTTAGGGTTTAATCGGTGTTGAGGTTGCCTGATAGACTTGTAGTTTTCCTCCATATAGATATGGTGCGTGCAATAGGAGGGGTCAATTCCTTTGATATCAGCAATAGTCCACCCGATCGCCGTTTTGTGTTTCTTCAATACCTCGAGTAGCCTTGTTTCCTCCCCGGAATTCAGAGAAGAGGAAATAATGACAAGCAAATGGTCATCTTCAGCTAAGAAGGCATACTTGAGTTTAGAAGGTAGCTCTTTAAGCTCGAGCTCTGGTGGTTGTTCTATTGATGGAATTGATTTTTGAGGTTTCCTGTCGAGTTCTTCGATTGGTGGCCGGTAAGCTAGATAACCAGTTTTTCCTTTTTCCATATACGCCAGCATGGCGTCGACTTCCGGATCCTCCATCTCTTCTTCTAGAGAAATAAGTAATACTTGCTCTAGTGGTTCAGCTTCAGCTTTCGGGATGGGGGATAGGGAATACATATCCTCATCTGTAGAAAAATCGCCATCTTCCTCCTCATCATCTGTTAATCCCACTGTCTTAGCATGAGGAGAAAAGTTAGAACTCTTCTTCATCATTTTCTGCATGTCGAATTCGATCGTTTCGTCCTCGTACCGCAGAGTGATTTTCCCATCGTGGACGTCAATGATGGCTTTGGCAGTACTTAGAAACGGTCGACCCAGAATCAGGGGAACCTCAACATCATCCTCAATTTCTAGAATGACGAAGTCAGCTGGAAAGATAAAGTGAGTCACTCCAACTACCAGATCCCTTACTATGCCCATGGGCTTGATCTCTGATCTGTCTGCTAGTTGGAGTTTGAAAGGAACCGGTTGCATTTCTCCTCCTTTTACTTTCAAGAAGGTGGCATATGGCATGATATTAATGCTGGCTCCTAGGTCGCATAGACCACTTCCACAGTCTACCCCACCAATAAAACACGGGATTACGGGATTTCCCGGATCTGTTTGTTTGGGAGGGAGTGCTCGAAGAAGGGCTGCAGAGCATTCTTCTGTGAGGTGCACTGTTTCTTTCCCAGGTTTCTTCTTTTTCTTTGTCAAGAGATCCTTTAGAAATTTGGCGTAATTAGGCATCTCTTGCAAAGCATCAAGTATAGGTATGTCGAGAGTCAGTTTCTTGAAAATGCTCAAGAATTTGGAGAACTGCTCATCTAGGTGTTTCTTTTTCATCCTGTTTGGGAACGGGAGTTCACTGTTTTTAGGAGTGGAAGTTGGGATGTCGATGGTAACTCGAGATGGAGGTGGAGTTGCAGGAGTAGGAACTTGGATTTCTGAGGGAGGTGAAGCTGGTTTGGTAGTTTCTTCAACATTGATATAGGCCTCTTCATGATTTTCTTTTTCTTTTCCTTTTCTGGTGGCAAGTTCCCTACCACTCCTTAAGGAGACTACACACAAGTTTGTTGATTGAAATGTGCCATCGTCTATAAGGATTGAATTCGCTTGTTCTTTTGGATTGGGGTTAGTCTGTGAAGGGAATTGACCAGGTGGCCTTTGTTGAGTGAGTAACTGTTGAATCTGAGATTGCAAGGCTTTTTGGTCTTTGCGCAAAGCTGCGACCTCTTCTTGCGTATCTCGGGATTTACCCATCATCGCCTTAAACATCTCTTGCATTTGAGACATATCAGACTCAGGATTCGAAGGAGGTTGAGTCGGTCGACTCGAAGAAGCTTCATTGCCATAAGGCTGTTGTTGATATTGCCTTTGGCCTCCTTGGAAATTGGACTGAGGTCTGTAATTTTGAGATGGTTGAAGGGTATGTGGGTTTTGGATATTTTCTGTGTTTGAGTAGCGAAGGTTAGATTGCATGTTACGTTGCCAAGGTTGTCTGTACCCTTGATTGTTGGTGATGTAGTTTGCCTCCTCTGCTGCTTTTAATTCTTGTAGCTGAGGGCATTGTTCGTAGTCATGAGGCCCACCACATTGTGTACAAGAAATAACAGGAGATGATTGGGACAAAGGTGCATAGCCTGGAGGGGTTGTAGATGATCGGGAAATCATCGACTTAGCTTGCTGGGGGTAGGAGTTCATAGCCATCTGCTCAACCACTTTCTGCAGAGTACTCACTTTTGTTGCCTGCTGAGCATTGCTTTCCATGAGTTGCTCATGGCTTTTCATCAGCATGTCAAACTTGTTATCACTTTCCCCAACATGGTATAAACCTGGAGTACCGCTCCTTGATCCACCGGAGGCCCAGTCTCTGATTTCTTCACAGAGACTCCATGCTATTCAGGAATTGTGCTCCTGGCTTTTTCAGAATATCGGCCCCTAACGAGGACAGTACCATTGTTCTGCACGGACTGATCAAGCCTTTGTAGAACAATTGTGATACTTGCTCTTTCGTCAGACCATGGTGAGGACAAGTAAGTAGTAGTCCTTTAAAACGATCCCAAGTTTCACAAATATTTTCCGACCCAGGTTGCTTGAAATTATAGATTTCAGCAATCATCTCCAATGTTCGGCTCGGGGGTAGGAATTTATCGTAGAACTTGGTGGCCATGTCATCCCAGGTACCGATGGTACTTGGTGTCAGGCTATGATACCACTTGCTCGCGTTTCCCGTCAGGCTGTGAGGGAATAATGACAATCTTGCATACTGGAGTACTGCGTCGGTCGCAGTAAGACTATTGGCATGTTGCAAGAATTTTGTAACATGTAACAGGGCTTCGTCCGGACTGGTGCCATCAAACATGCCCAACTCTTTCACACATCAGATTTGATGATATGGCTTCAGCTTCTGCCACTCATCGTATTCGGATGGGCTAAGGTGAGGAAGGATGATAGCAGGCTGTTGTCCTTGGATAGACGGCCTGTTGATATTTCGAACTGTCGCTGGTGTAGATGCCATGTCATTTTCCGGGTCAGATTTTTTCACTGTGGTGGTAATGTATTGTTGAGTTCGGTTCTGCCTTAGAGTGCGCAGAAAGGTTCTCTCGATCTCTGGATTGTAACCAACCGTGTGATTATTAATATTTTCTGGGAGGCTGTTTGACCTGGTAAAAGGCATTCACCACTCAAAACAGAGAAAAGAAACTCGTTATGTGTTAGAATAAATAAAAATGTTAGGAATTAGTTGACAGAAATTTTAAGTTAGTAGTTAGAGACAATGGAAAGAAATGACAGAAAATTAAAATGACAATAGAAAGAAATGACAGAAAATTAAAGTTAGTAGTTAGTATACTGGAAATTGAAGGACAATGGAAATTAAATGTTAAGGACAATGGAAATTAAATGTTAAGGACAATGAAAATTAAATGTTAAGGACAATGATATAAAGAGTTAGTAATTAGATGTCAGAAGTCAGAAGTCCGAAGTCCGAAGTTAGATGTCCATAATTAGACTAACAACAAATTAATATTAACAGATTATTATAATATAACAGGTGAATTAACCGGGGCTTAGGGACTAGAATAAATCAAGTCCCCGGCAACGGCGCCATTTTGCAGACGTATATATCTGAGTGGTTAAACTGGTGTAAAATTAAAAGAAAAGAAATTAAAACTCAAATTAAACGTCGGGCTGCAAACAAATCCCGGTCGTGGTAGTATAGAAAAGTGTAAGCGACTGGATTATCGAACCGTGGGACTTATAGTGAGATAAGTAGTACCTAAGCGTGTCACAAGAGGGGGGTTTAATTGACTTGTTTCTGGAAAGTAAATAACAGATTTAATTAAGTGAATAAGATGAATTAAACGGAACTTCGGGTTCAGGTTAATATGATTTTATTAATTGTGCTATCTCTACCGGTTTAATAAAATAATTTGGCAAGATTCCTGTTATTTTCTTAAGGTCCGATGAAAACTCATAAGAACTCGTTTACCTGTAATGCAAGGTCCGATGAAAACTCAAGCAAAAAGCGTGTAAACGGCAGAGGAGTGTGAGGAATTTTATTCTTGCAACTTGTATTAACTTAAACGATGAAAATAAGTTCTTACAGTTTTACGGCTTAATTAACCCATCTGTTTCTAATCGATGAAATTAAAAACAGACTTAGTAAGGCTTTTTAATAAATCGATGAAATTTATTAAAAAGGGAGAGAAACAAAACTTTAATCGTAACAAACTGAATTTATTTTAACCGGTAGAAATATATTACACAGCTAACAAACCATAAATAAAACCCTTGCCCGGAGCAAATCCTCCTTAGCCTGACATATTAACTGGTAATAAGTCAGACAGAGGTTGGACGTAATGACAATACGACATGCGTGGATGATGAATGGAGAAAATGAAGAGGAAGAAGAGTGGGAGCATACGTAGGATTTTTGTAACTGAAATGAGAGATTTTGAGTGTTGAGTTTGGGGTGGAACGTATGTATTTGATTGAAGTAGCAGTGGCTTTTTATAGAGGAGAGGAAGAAGAAGAACGACTGCAGACAGAGGTGGAAGAGCATTGATTGCTCATGGGACAGAACGCGTGAAGAGTAGATGGATAAGTTGCAGACAGGTCGACGGGCGAAGTCGACGGGCGAAGTCGACGAGCGAAGTCGACGAGCGAAGAAGAAAACTGTTGGCGACTGATTTTTCAGTCACGACCGCCTAAGCAACCGCCTCAAACTAGGCGGTTTTATAAGTGGTCCGCCTGAACAACCGCCTAAAACTAGGCGGTTCCCTTGTCCTCCGCCTTTCCTTCACGTCCGCCTGCAGTCCGCCTTGACAACCGCCTGCAGTCCGCCTTGACAACCGCCCTGGAGTCCGCCTGTCTTTAGGCGGTTGCAATGTGTGTGTCCGCCCAATATGGGGCGGTTGCCCATGCGGACACAAGTGGTCTTGACCTATTTTTCTTCAAACTTTAACCGGCTCTAGATTCTTTGTTTGGACTCCGTTTTCTGAGCCGTTTGCGTCTATGCGTTCGTCTCCTCGTCTACTTTACTCCCGGCTTGGTTTTCCTCATGTTAAACCAATAAATTTGTGAGATAAACAATAAAACATAAACTAGAGGAAAACTAACCGAAGTGGAGAAATGAGCAAGAAAAGTGCTAATATTATATATGAAATACACCTAATAAACATGCTCATTGGACACTTATCATGGCTGCATGTCCCTGATTGCTGTAACTTTGTCCGGGTCAACCTCAATCCCTTTGGCGTTATCATGAAACCAAGTAGCTTCCCACTGGTTACCCCAAAGCTACACTTTTCAGGATTCAGGCGCATCTTGTATTGTCGGATGCGCTCAAAAAACTTTCTGAGGTTAACTAAATGATCGGTTCTTTGTTTGGCCTTCACAATCATGTCGTCCACAAAGACCTCAACTTCCTTATGCGTCATATCATGAAGGATTATGGTTGCAGATCTCTGATAAGTGGCACCCGCATTCTTCAGCCCAAAAGGCATTACATTCCAACAATAAGTTCCCCACTGTGCGTGAAAGATGTTTTGGCCTGATCTTCCCTCGCCATTTTTACCTGATTGTACCCAGAGAATCCATCCATGAACGAGAAAAGCTCATGCCTCGAAGCTCCGTCAACCATGACATCAATGTGTGGTAATGGGAAACTGTCCTTTGGGCTGGCCTTATTGAGGTCTCTATAGTCAATGCAGACCCTAATTTTCCCATTTTTCTTCATTACCACAACAATATTGGCGAGCCAGAGGGGATATTGACAACTTTAATGAAGCCGACCTAGAGCAGCTTCTCTATCTCCTCTTTCATCTTAACCTGCAGCTCTGGCTTCAAACGTCGCAACTTCTGAATTTTAGGTGCCACATCAGGATATGTCGGGATGTGGTGCTCTGCTATCTCCGGGTCTATTCCTGGCATATCGGCGTAACTCCAAGCAAAGACATCTTCGAATTCTCTAAGCAGACCTATCAGCTCATCTTTTTCATCCTTGCTCAATGATACACCCAGTTTAACCATCCTGGGGCTATCGGATGTCCCCAGATTAACTTCGGTGGTGTCTTCTATTGGCTGCGCCTTAGGGACCTTTGTTTCCAGCTCACTCAAGATTCCCTCATCATCAAGCTCTACGGGAGTTTCCGAAGACTCACTACTGGCATGGTTGAATTCTTCAAGAGGGTTGACCACTGGAGAGGCTTCTAGCGAATTGACCTGGGCTTCCAAACCTTCTTTCACAGAAGCATGCTTCGCCTCAAGCCACGTGAGGTCACTACTGGGATTTGCCAGATTAGACATGTCAAAGTCCCCGGGTTCGCCCCTGATTACCTGTTTCGATTTTCCCCTGGTTAGCAAAGGTTCAAGGGTCGGCGTCCATCAAGACTCTAGGTTTGACAATGGCCTCCCGTACGTGCAAACAAGGATCATATAGGTTCAACATGTCCTCACTTGACGTTCTAACCAATTTGGGTGTGGATCTATCCGAAGAAGTGCTTAGGGCATGGGCCCGGGTCGCCACAAAGGAATAGGGCTTGCACGCTATTCTCCTTGGGCTTCCCCACTTTTTTCACATCACCTGAAGGTGTGCGTCTACGGACGGGTCTTTGACTGACCAAACAATGGGCTAGGTAAGGATACTGCCAGGAAAATACTAGGGGCTAAAGCCCAGGTATTAAGGGGGTGTGGTTAGATGACACCCTCCTCTTTTCCCCCACTTACTCACATCACCTAAAAGGTGTGAGTCGCTGACAGGGGACCCTCAAACGGGTCCCGAAGTGAAATTGGTTTTCGTGGACCCTCGCTCTCATATGATACAAGGGTACAAAAATTAAAGTGCGCACAAAAGTAAACAACAATATAATAAAAGCCATAAATAAACATTTTCAAGTTAAGCCCTCTTTCTTAAAATTAAACAAGTTAAAATTAAGAATTGTCCCCAGGAGAGTCGCCAGTCTGTGAGCCTCGATTTTAAACCCTATCCTATGTTGACTAAAGTTGATTGGGATCTAACCGGGTTTTAGGTCCACTTATAACCTAAGATTAATAACTATGTCATAAAACAATAATTATTAAAACCTAAGCTAGCTCACTGGAACCTATTATGAGTCGCCACCTAATTTTGACCTAGGGTAAATTAGGAAAGGAGAGTTCGGGTTCGGGGGCTTGATATTCGACTTATTTAGGATTCAAATACTTTCATTACCCCTCCTAGGTCGTTTCTCCTCTACTTGGTTTAGTTACGGCTTATTACGAGTCGTTTTTAACCTAAGTGCACACCTCTGTTTTTTTTATTTTTAGCGTTTTTTGACAGAAAATTAAAGTGAAATTAAAAGTTACCTAAACTAAGGTTTTGGAGGCAGAATTAGGTCAAATTTTGTTTACGTCCGTAGCCACGGACCCAATGTCCGAGACCACGGACCCCAGTTAACCTAATTGTACAGAAAAGTCGAATTTAAGGAAAAACAAAAATTTCAAAAGTTCGGGGCCACGGACAAGCTGTCCGTGGGCCCGGACATTATTTAGAAAAAACCTAAATTTTGAAATTTTAAAATCCCGCCACCGTCCGTGGGTGTCCGTGGGGACCATCCGTGGGACAATCCGTGGCCACGGACAACCCATCCGTGGTCCCGGACCATAGATCCGAGGTCACGGACCACCCACGGACAGGGGTTTTCTGATGGTTCCCGAGGGCGTTTTGAGCTCAAATTTTATGGTTGTGTAGCTTGAAAGATTATGAACACATTAGTAACTGAAAGAATTCAATTTGAAATCAAAATTAATACGAAACTTAGCAAACAAGTAACAAGGCAGTAACTGAAACAATTAGCTATACAGAAGCGAAAAAGAGTTAGTTTGAGCCCAAATTTCGAGGCAAGACAGATAATACCGTAGAGAATTAGGAAAGTGGAATTTCTACCTATTTTACCTTCGGGTTCACAATGATTCTTCACACCCGGATTCGTCGAGTGCCCCGTTGATGGCAGACCCGAAAGATTTTCGAACCAAGCTTCTGGTTGCTGGTTGTTCTTGCTGTTTTTCACGTTTTGGAGGTGTTTTGTGGGGTTTTGATGATTATTGGTGCTTTGGGGATTGGAAAACGAGTTTAGACGGTGATTTCGGGGGATTTTCGGTATGATTCGGGTGGCCGGGTGTGTAAAAGTGAGAGAGAGAGAGGAGGCTGTGCTTTCTGACTCCCTAGGGTTCTTGAGCATATGAGATTCTGATTTTATCAAAAAACCTATCCCCTTATATAGACTTTCTTAAAGATAAAGAAAATCTAGTAAAAAGTAAGATTTTTTGATATTTTAATTAAATGACTTCCCAAAGGAATTTTGCTGTGAAATTTTAACCACATGTCAAGGATGGAAATTATGAATTTTCTGAGGTGGAATCGAATTTTTTAAATGTTGGAATATTTTTAAATTGAATTTCTCGTCAGATTCAGTCAGAAATTGCTAGCAAATTATTGGAAATTCAAAAAATCAAAATTCCAACGCCAGTATGCTTAAAATGTCATCCTATATCATGGGTTAAAATATCAAAGCATTTCAAGCTGATTTGGGCATCTTTTGGAGGAGAGAGAAAGCTTATAGGAGGCCTCAGGAGCCCTAATAATTACGAAAACGCCCCTGATAATGACGAAGCTGCTCCCCATGCCCTGGGACGCGCCAATCGAGCCGGAATCTCACTACTTGATTGAAATGCCCCTCACAACACCAAAACCTCGTAGACCCCAACCAGGGGGGTCAAAATTTTGGGTATAACAATTTGTGAGACTATGTCTATCATCCTTGTATTATGTATCATCTGAATGAAAACTTTATCTACTTTGGTCATAGTATAACATAAAAGCTATCACTTATTGTGCATAAAAGCTTTCACTTATTGCTATTATTCGTTAAAGTTTTTCATTCTTAAAACTCTTAACAAACTCAGGGGGAATCCCTCACAGGGGGGATCCCTCTCAGGGGGAATCTCTCAGTTTTTTAATTGCCAAGTACATATAAGTGTATAGGTTGCCATCATCAAAAAGGGGGAAATTGTTAAGAGAAGATCCTTTGGTTTTGATGATAGCAAACATTGTATTGTCTATCTAACGTGTTTGTCAAGATTCATGATTCAGATAGACAGGTGAATAAGTGGCTTAGCACGCAAGGTTGCAAGCGCACTTAGGTCATGAGTGGCTTAGCACGCAAGGTTGCAAGCGCGCTCAATCCATGACATGTGCCCAACCAGTCGGGCACCTGTCTCCGAGAGCTTCGTAGAACTTCTAGCACAGACAACCAGTCAGACACCGCACGAAGATATCTCTCATGCTTAAAGATGAAAATCAAAGACAGAAGACTGCAAGGGATCGACACATTCAGATAAAGCACATACATCCACTTGGGCAACTTGTTAATGACAAGCTCACAACAAAAGGAGAAGTTAATTAATGCACAAGATAACAAAGCTATAAATGAACATCATTACATAGTCGTAATGAATTCAGAAGAGGGCATTTATGAGCATTTAATGAACCAGACAGAATCAGGCAAGTGGGGCACATAAGTGGTGATCGACCTATCAAGGGGGCTGCCGCCAACTTGACCAACCATTAGGCGACACGTGGTTCAAGCCTCCAGATCAAGTTGAAGAATCTCTGCAAGTCTAGTGTGGTTACTATGTGAATAATCGAAGTTGTAGTCGACTCCTAGAAGTCTAGGGATTAATAGGACGGTAGTTACATCCTAACAACCATGTATATATACTTGCATTTATTCCATATGTAAGCAAGCCTGTATGAGAGAAAAAGAGAGAGATAATCTGGGCAAGTGTGGATCAGACTTAGGAGTGTGTGTAAGTGCTAGAGAGTTGATGAGCTAGATAGGACTGGGTTAGAGTATCAATACATTGGGTATTTGATAGAACGACAGGTCAGGGAACGGTCGGTGAACCGTAGGCCGATAGTCAGGAGAGGGTTGACGACTTTAGGGGTAAAGTCGAAACTATCCTAGGAGTCCGTGTGTGGGGCAAGGGAGGTTGAGTAAATTTTGTGTGTGTAAATTCTCAATCGAAATGTGTTTTCCAGTTTAAGTTTATCTCGCGTCCATTCCTAAACTATCAAGTTTTATTAGAGTCCACGATATGTCCACGACACGTCGGGGATGCCTCAGGAGCGCTTGCTGGTTTTAGACGGGCTTGAGGATGTTTGATATGGAGGTAGGGCTTAGAATGAGCCTGAGGATGTTTGATGTGAAGGTAGGGCTTAGGACGAGCCTGTATGATATGGAGAGGGTTTGAATTTTTGGCTTTATGTTTTTGGGCTTTGGACTCTTGTGCTTCAATCGGTGTTTTTATTGCAATTGTTGGAACCAACAATTGCCCCCAGTATTTTTCCTTGAGGCAATCTGAGTTTTTAGAGTTCGTGGCAATCGATCGGGACGACCGATTGCCCTAGTATTTTTCTTTGATTATCTGTGTGAAACAAGTCTCACTCTCACAGGGTCAGAATTTATTTGCGGTGGTGCTTTCTATTCTACACTCGATGTGTTTAGCATCTGCACTCATCCTTTCTTTTCGGTCATAACATATTGATCATTGAATTCGATATTTTTTTTATTTATGCCTTTGATCTGTTACTTTCACTTGATTGGATACGCAATTATTAAATCGGAAGTCTTTAAAGCTTATAACGTGGCCATGAGGTGTGATGAATGACAATGGGACCATGGAGGAATGTTTGGAGTATGTGGAACTATAAGGGTGACCAAAGCTACAACTTGCTACTTCCTCCAAATTCGCCTCTTCCCGTCTTGAAGTTGTTTGGCCACTTCGTGATGACTTTGCTTGTAACACCCCAACCGCTAATTCTTCCATTATCCTCTTACCGTCCTCATAGTTACTCTACACGCAGCGGATACTTACGTTCTCCTGGCGGGTGATACAACGCCGTTAGCCATTCCACGACTAACAAGGCTACTACTACTTACTGTAACGGTCTGGCGATTAAGATATACTGAGTAACAAAATACTTACACACTTCCAATACTTACTTACAACTTTGATTACCGAGTATCCAATCGTATATGAATTACATTCCATTTCTACAAGACTATCCCAAAAATTATGAGTTTGTACATCTACTCATTCATGCTAAAGTTAACAAGTTTAATTCTCCAAAAAGGGTGTACCACATGGTACACCGGCTACTCAAAAAGGCGTCAAGCCGTGTACAACTCGGTACACCATTCAAGTCTACTAACTACTCCAAAAAGAAATCAGCACGGTCCTTACTCGACCTTCAGATCTCATGGGTACCTGTAAAATAAAAACAGTGCCCCAAGGGGCTCAGCTAAACGCTGCATATGATATGAAATCCGCATACCCCGCGTACTAGCGAGGGTACGCCGACTATTTAGTCGAATACATTCGGTTCATTTTATTCATGCCTACATGATTTTATACACAATATTACAATTACATCACAGAGCATACATACATTCATTCAATACACACACGAAAGACGATACAAGTCAACCATTCGTACTTACCGGAATACGGAGATACACTTCTCCAATACATATGCAGGGCTTGTTAGCTTCTTTACTCACCCAGGTTAATCGGGTGTACTTACTCTTTTACTCGTGGTCAATGACTTACACTAGTCAAGACCATTACTCATACAATTACTTTACTTACTTACTTACTTACTCAAGTCAAGTCGGTATGACCTCCGGGCAGGGACTACTATATCCCACCACTGGGCTTTAGGGTGGCTCACTATTCCAGGATGCTACCCATTTAAGGGGTTTGGTCCATGGAAAAGATTAAGGCCAGGATTCGGATCCAACCTCTTGTGTCTCCTTATCCTCACGCGTGGCCGAAACTATATCGGACTTCTACTCATTCCATTTTTACCAATTACTCAAGTTAGAAGTTAGGTAGTTAGGAATTTGTAGAAGTCATTACTTCCATACCAAAGGTTAATACACTTACACCACGAATTACACATACACTTCATTCTCATCCATTCATTTCATGAATTATACAAACTAAATGTTCAAGTAGTACAACAAGAACAATATAGCTCAAACACAATTAAGTGCAATAAAAGTCCGATTCGTGTATTTATCTTATTTAGGCGATCACATAAGCACACAAATCAGAGTAACCAGATTAGGATACAGGGCATGAGAAAATCATACTGTTCACCGTCGTACTCGAACTCTGATTTTCCTTCGGTGTTCAACTATTCGAGTCCTATACATACATAGAGTTGTACAGTCAATGATCTATTATTGACCTAACTCATTCCTTTATTAATACTCCCAAGGTATACTTACTAGTTCTTACATTTCGTACTTGATTATGCAAATCATTCCTTTCTCATTATTTTCTTAAACTTGCTTTCTTACTCATATACATACTTTCTCTCTATTTAATGATATTAATGGTGCATTACCAAAGTCTCATATACATATATATACATATACATATATACATATATGATTACCATTTTTTTTGGGGCCCGACCGACCCATGTGTGACCCGACCGACCCAAAACCCCTCTGGGTCGGTCGAAGTTAGAAAGAAATCGGCCCTGGAATTCATCTGGACCAACCCACGACCGACCCATTCCTCCTGGGTCGGTCGAAGTCAGAAACTTTGACATTGAAAAATTCTCTACCCGACCGACCCACGACCGACTCACCCGTCTGGGTCGGTGGAAGTCAGAAAGTTTACGTCCCAGTAGTTTTAGTCCGACCAACCCACGACCGACTCAACCCTCTGGGTCCGTCGAAGTCAGAACTGTCCTACTGAATTTGTTTCAACTTCATTCTCTTACCCATTTCTTCCCAATCTTTCCCAAGGCATTCCCCACATGTTTAACACTCATTTTAATGCTCTAAACTTCTCTAAACCACCTACTAACCTCATTACTCATTTCCATTTTAACTTACACAATTTTTCTCACTTTCATTCCAGCACTTATATCAGTTTTTGTTTCTTAAATGCTACAGATTTTTAAAACAACTTTTACTAGCCATTACTTCCTCTACCAATGCCACTCCTAGCATTCCAAATGCATTACCTTACATCCTAGTTCTTCCCACTACTTAACTCCCTTTTCAAATCTGTTTTTAAAGTGATAAACTGCTCACATAAGTTCTCAAAACACACCTAGTTACTACCTAGGTTATTCCCTCTTCTTACACAACTAAGTCTTCTAATTTCTAGACAAATTTGGACAGAGTCTCCCCTATAATTTTCACTTTGCCCACATACCATTTCAGCTCACGATTCATTTACAATCACCACATCATTCTACACACTACAACACAATAATTCTGCACTTACCTATTCATTTCCCATGGTTTTCCCAGGTTTTAATCATCATTTACAAGCTTCAAAACAGTTTTATTCCCTTCTCCATTATACTACAACATGACTACTACTCAAAACAATATAAATTACTCATTTAAAGCCTTTAAAATCTGTTACACTAAGGCATTAAAATCTGTTACATTAAGCACACAAACTAGCTCAAGGTAGGAACAATTACCTTGTTGTTTTCTAGTTTTTGCTTTCTTTCTTGCTTTCTCCTTCTTGCTTGCTCTTTCCTTCTCCTTTCTTGCTCTTGTTTCACCCAATAAATAATGCTACAGCCACACATACACTACATTACTTAGAAATCAATCTTTACTAACCTAGGGTTTATACACTTGTTTAAGATTTAACAAGAGGCATTACCTTCCAATGGATAGATGGAGTTTTGGACAGCAAGAGTGAAATACCCCTAACCTTTAAATAATTAAATAATGATAAATAAGTATTATTTAGGGGAGTATTAAACCTTAATAAAAGTATATAAACACTTGGGCGTTAAAACGCACCAAAACTCCTTAAGGTCGAAAACGAGCGTTAAAACCGGACCCTAAGCTAAACAAGTTATATAAACTAAAAACTCCATATGAAGTTAATCAAGCATCATTTTATGACCTTTAAAACACAAGTCCTCAGTTAGAACTGAGTAAAAACACAATATATGCCCGGGAGTTCCCTTAAGGGCCCCTAAGGCCCGAAAGTCCCGGAAATACTTTATTAAATAAAGTAAAGCATTACACTTCATTAGAAATATACAATAACACTTTAATGAACATTTAAGATGAAGTTCTCAAGCTAAAACTCTCAGTTAAACACAAAGTACTCGGGAGAATTTCTTAACGCTCCTTTTTACCCCGGTTAGCCCGGGAATTGTGTTTTGAGTTGATATAACCCCATATAACTCAATGTAACACCTTAACATATTATTATTGACTATAAAAAATGTCAATAAACACTTGGAACTCATAGCGACTAATTATTTTCCAGAAAATTATTAAAGCACAAAAATGCACCTTCGGGTGTCACAAAAATGCGTTTTACGCAATTACCTTGAAGTTTTTGAGGAGCCACGAGTTGATAATCTTAAAAGGGGATAAATTGACCATCTAAATCAGTTAATGCCAGTGCTAAAATCATAGCAAAACCAAGGCCGATTTTTGAGTCAAAAAGGTACCTAAAATCAGCATTTTTACCTTAAAACTTTCACCTCTTACCATAGTAAATGTACCAAATAAATGCTGGAACCTATTACACATATTATTAGGATCTTAGTACAATATAGTGTAACAAAAATCAAATTAAAAATCAATCCCATTTGGTCCCCATATTAGGCGCCATTTAGGGTATAAATGGACTAGTTTTAGTTCAAAAAAATTTGTCTTATGGAATGGTGACTCATCTAGCAAGTGCTATATGATTATGTATAAAATAAATCAGTCAATTTAGACCTCCTTTACCGATTTCCCCTGCAAGAAAACAATGAAGATTAGCTTATATTAAGATAATGGAATTAAAATGCAAATCTAGTCATACTTTTGACTAGGCAATTAAACAAAGAAAACAAGTTGCTCAATTGGCATGTGGGTGCCGATTTGATAAGAAGAAAAAGGGGAGTATAATTGCTACTAAATTAATCAAATGGAACATGTACCTAACTAGCATAAATCTATGTCTAATATAAACAAATCAAAAGTCTTTGTAGCAGCCCTTGACTACCGAAATCAATCAAGAATAATGGGGTTTGATTGCCTCATTAATTATTCAATAAAACACAAACCTAACAAGCATTATCTCTTGTCTCAAATCAAACAAAAATCAACTGTTATCTACCACCTAAGCAACTGAGAATCATAAGGAAAAGAAGGAAGAAATTAACATGTTAATTGACTTAGAAAATTCAAAGAAGACAACTACCTACCATAACTCTTGTCTTCTAGTTTCAATCATCAAACAAGTCTCCATTATCTTCTTGCCAATCAGCCGTAAGTCTAGTCTAAATTGAGAGACTTTGTAGTCAATTATGAAATCAAATAATCAAAAACAAATCATAGAATAATGCTATGTTACATGACAATAATTCCCATTTGATTCCTCTCTTGTCTTACATTAATAACCTACGTGAGCTTGTCCTTCCTTCCTTGCTCATCCAACTGAATTGGTAAGTCCTCAAGCTCTCTCTTTCTTCTCCTTTGCTAAGTTAATTCGTTAGAGCTTCTAAGCTCCATTAATGGTGTTATAAGTCCTAACACCATTTTAATGTAATTTCCTAGTTAAATCTCCTAAGTCTTGAAGCAAGAAATCATCCTAGCAACTTCTACAATTTTCGCCAAGCATAAGTGTACCAAGGAGGTTCCTAGATTCAACAACAACACAAGGAACAACAAGATCAAGTTAAGGTATATTTTTATGTTGAAAATCCTAGCAAAATACCTTAAGCAATTTTCAAAATTTAAGAGCTTCTAAATCCATATTCTCTTCATTATTTCATGAAGGAAACTAGGATCTACAATCATCCCAAGGTGTACCAAAATACCTTGTTAAATTCCTAAGGTAAACTCTTGTGAAATTACTCCAAATATTATTTATAAATCCTTGTTAGAAGTCTAACAAATGGATCTCCTACATATGTACAAGGAGGCCGAAATACCTTCATCAAAATAGCATTTGAGGAGCTTGGAATTCAAGGAGAAATCAAGTACAAGAATTATCTTGATTTAAAGAGTAAGTTTATATAATTAAGGTTTATTAAGTTTAAGTTTGATTTAAGCTTCAAACCTTGGTATAAAAATTATGTATAACCCTTAGATAAATTAAGGCCGAAAACTATGGGTTATATTGTCAAGAAAATACTTTATAACATATAAGGTAAGATTATTACCTTAAGGTATATATTTGTGTCACAAAAATTAATTATGTTACACAATAACTAAGCCGAATGGTCTAGGGATTTAATGTTCTATTTTGAGTTTATAATCATTCTAAGTCATTAGCATAATTTTAGAAGTGTTATATGGCTTAAATACATTTATATATACATATTATAAAGTATAAATCAAGTTTTAAAACCATATGGTAAAACATAATTAAAGCCGAGAACAATATGTGGTATTATATATAAGTGTATTAACTTATATTATAAATTATGGGAACATTAAAAATAGCTACAAGTATTTAAATGACTAGTTTATAAAGTTATGTGGTTAAAATGTAAATTTTGTAAAGTTTGGAGTGCTTAATGTAATTACCGAGAATAAAAGGGTGGATTTGGTATATTTATGGTATAATATAAGGTAGGAATTAATATTATGAATTTTGGTGAATTTAAATAAGTGTTTAAGTGATAAAATAACATTTATAAAGTTTTGGGGCTATTTTGTGATTATTGAGAAGTTAGGGATATAACCGAGAATATACATGACTTTATGGGTATATTAAAGTATTAATTATGAAATTAAGTCTTGGTCAAAGTGTTGACCAAAAACTTTGGGTTAAAAGGATTTATACCATAAAATATTAATTCTATAAAAGTTTTGGGATGAATATGTAATTTATGAAAGTATATATGTAAAAACCAAATTGAATATGGGCGGAAATGTAATTTGCAAAAATATATGGGTCTTTTCGGTAATTAAGGGGGATTAAATATTAAAACTATAGTTTATGAATTTATATGTAACTTGTATAAAGTTTTAGGGTTAAATTGTAAATAAAGGAAAGATATTTATTAAAACCGAAACTATATGTGGTTATATGATAATTGCGAGAATTAGTGGGCACAAATTGTAATTTCCAAAAGTTTATATGGTTAATTAGTAAATTATAAAAGTTATATGGTTATTTGATAATTTATAAAAGTTGTTGGGTACAAAATATAGATACCGAATTATTATGGTTGGTTTTGCAATTTAATAAAGAAAGAATTAAGATTAAGTAATATAATGTATATTATGGAGTATAATATAAAGTTTATAAAATAAAGGTGGTTATAATAAAAATAACCAAATGATATAATAAAAAAAATAAGTGGAAACAATTATGAATATATAATTAACGAGGTAAGGATATACATATAATGGAAATTCATTATCACATGTGAACACCACATAAAATAATGAACTGTTAAATTACCTAGACCCACTGTTAAATAACAGGGGGAAATAAAAGACATACAGGGTTAGTATACTACGAGTATAAACTCTACAGTGACAGCACTGTAATATTTAGTGAATAGTTATATTAATATTACCCGTTATTGTATGTATAAATAACAGCGTACGGGAAAGGATTACTAGAGCGTGCACTGTCAAGCTAGCTGTTATCCCGGTGAACGGTATGTTAATTGTGTGGTCTGAATGTCCTAAGGATTATCCTAAGGTTCAGACATTGTGTGTTAATTGTTTAAGAGCGATATCTGTGATTTTATGTACATGATATTGTATACTGTATTGCTCAACACTGTTGCCTTTATCTTTACGCGAACGTCTTATGACTGGAAGTTTATACATCTAAACTGGAACAAGACTAACTGACCTACAGGTATTATTAAACCTAACTGATGGTCAACTGTTATAGTCTTAACTCAAGGATTGATTATTGTATCAGTGACAAAAGGGCTAACTTATAAAGAGAGGAATCCAGACTGTTTCGACTTTCTGGTTGTGCATCGTGATCACTACGAGAGACTTCAATGAGGAGTCACTCAAGGGAATCCATTGTCCACATTCGACGATGGCGGAGGGCACTACCGTTGGTGCACAGGTTCGACCGGATCGGTCAATATATTATCAAGGGCCATAAGGTCAGCTGGTAACGGTTCCATTGGAACCCAGGGGACTACTGTCCATTAATAAGTTTTAAAGGGTTGTCTTAACATGACGCCTAAGGTGGAAATTAATTGAAAAAGTTTAGGTGATTGGTTAAAGGACAAGGGCCAGGTGGCCAACTAACAAGTACAGTTTAATACGCGTATCTTGTTGATTACTATTATGGATTGCTGGTGTTTGAATATTGGTTGTGGTTATTATTATGCATTGATGTTTGCAGGTGGACAATTGTGTGATTGATTGATGTTACAGTTATTTCTGTTATTATTGTAAACCGGTATATCTTGTAAAGAATCTAATATCAAGATGGCTAAAATGACTTAAGGAATCTAGATGACTTAGGACTACATTTAGCATACCAGCATTTCGATTGCTGAGCCCTTCAATGGGTAAAACATTTCAGGTTGCTGAGGAAGACACAAACCGGAGTGCGGGGAACAGGGTAGCTGCTGTATTTTAATAAACACTCTTAAGTTTTATTTGGTATTGTAATAAGGAGTTTGTTGTATTCAGTTAGCTGCTCATTTAGTTTGAATTTGGTCTGTAATAATTAGAGTGCTCAGTATCTATTCATCACAGCATGAGGAGTTAAGGTTGTTGGATGGAGTAGGGATGCCTTGTTACTCACAAGGGTGAGTAACAGCGTGTAACACCAAAGTTAGATAGTTTTTATTTTCCGCTGCGACGTTATTTATTTTGCTACGACTTGCGACATTTATTTCAGGTTTAGGATTAGGGGTGTTACAAAAAGTGGTATCAGAGCAGAGTACCGCTCTGATGAAGGATACTGAGTCAAGAACATGAGCATAGGAATATTGGGATACGGGAAATGTCTGTGAGGATTCGTGACCTAGAAAAAAAAACCCTAGGGATATTTTTATTGCTAATAGTTAGTTTTATTACATGTTTATGATTGTGTGTGTAATACGGTGTAGCACCGAGTAGTAATAATAGTGTACTATACTATAGATGTCTGGAGTTGGAAGACCACGTGGAGGCGGCAGAGGACGAGGTGGAGCAGCACCAGCAGATGTCCCGGAAGTACCAGGCCTAGCAGCAGCCAAGGCAGCTTTCGCGCAGCAGCTAGGAGCTCAACTTACGGGAGCCATACCCCACCCGCCGCAGTCCAGGGAAACCAACTGGTTGAAGAGTGTTGCAGATGCTAGGGTACTGACTTACTCAGGGGAACCAGACCCCGCCGCACTGGAGAAGTTCATTGTAGAGCATCAGAAGGCCTTCAGAGCTGTGAGAGTACCAGAGAACCAGAAGGTCGACATCACCGCGTACAACCTGAAGGACAGCTGATATATGGTGGCGGTCTGTGGAGGGCCACCATAGAGCTACACCGGACTTTGGATGGACATCGTTTGTGGAGGTACTGCGGGAGAAATACTACCCCAAACATTTAAAGCAGAGGAAAAGGCAAGAGTTCGAGACCTTAATCCAGGGGAGCCAAACAGTCGACCAGTACTACACACGATTTATCAGCCTGCTAGATTGTAGACACCAAAAATTCTCACCCCATAAAGCAAATTCCGAAATAATAAGAGGGGTCGTTGCCTTTCTTTTTCAAAACATATTAGCGTGCGTGCTAAGACGAAACCATCATTTTATAATCTTTTTCAAAGCATTTCAGAAAAAACATAATTCTTCAATAATGAATTTCCATCGACAGTCCAGTTTCAAGGTCGTCCCCTTTTGTTTATTCATTTATTTTACTATATTTTGTTTGTGTTATATTCTATTTATTATTTTACTTTATTTTATTTTTATTCATCTATCCACCTTTTCTTATATTTTATTTTATTCTACTATCAACATTGGTTTTTATTATCATTTCAGTTCACTTCTATTTAGACACTTTTATTTTCATCTTACGAACCCAATCCACACTTAGTTGAACTCCAGCCTAACCCAGGCCCTTAAACCCATTCCAGCACCTAGTATTGGACCTACCAAGCCCAAACAAAAACACAAAGCCCACTCATAAACCCTAGAACCCACCCTTTCTCATGAAAACCCTAGTGATTCTTGACTTAAGAGTGAACACCGGTCGCCTCCTTCTCCTAGGCTCGGCTCTCGATGATTTCTCTTCTTCATCTCCAAAAAAACCAGAACCACGACACACACCAGAAACCGACCACCACCATCTCCTTCGTCTTTCGAATCCTTCTACTTCGCCCAGCCGCCTTCCTCTCCTTCAACTTCATCTTCTCAATCGACTGAAAACAAAAAACACATACATACTCCTGCTTCTATTATTCACGCCAATTTTCTTGCAACCCAAACTGCCGAACAATCCATTCTCTTCCTCACGGTTATTCGTGACCCAAACTGGAGACTGTGAAACATACAACTCAACACCTGCACCCATCTCTGCATTCACACGGGACTCCATTTTTGACCTGCCCTACTACTCTTTCGACTGCCATGGAGTTCTATTTGATGACGATTTCTCTACCACGTTGAGATAAGGCTGGAGGCTCCTCGTTTTTCCTGTCCCGCATGATGAAAACCCAGGTCGTTCGGGTTAGATTTCCTATCTGGTTATCCCTCTTCTTTGATTGAGCTCGCGAAACGGAAAACCGGATTCCACTTTAGTCGATTTCACTTCGAATCTGGAATTTCCACATCTCTTCTTTTCGATTTGTTGCTACATTTGAATTATGGGTTCGCGAGGATTTTGACGATTTTGAGGAATCGTCTTGTCTATCTATTGAATCGTGAGTTTGTTTGCTGGTTTGGCACTGGCTGGATATCTGGTGGCGGAGCTGGTTTCTGTTGATGATCGGTTTCTCCCTTCTCTTCTTCTTCTGATTTTCGATCACATCTGAGTTTGATTTGAGAATACTAATCTGAGTATATCTTGTTTTCACGTTTGGAATCGGGAAATACCTGGGCTGACACTGGTTGAGTCTCTGATAAGTAGTGGTGGATTTCGCTGACGGGACGATCCGCCCTTTCCGGCCTTGGGTTTGTGTCGTCTCCATCTCACGGGTACCTTACCCCAGTCGTAAGTTTTCTTTTGTTTAACGGGTGAATCAATTTGAGATCTACTTCCAACTGATTTTCTCTGTTGCTCTGAATTGTGTGATGGCGGGAGTAGATTAGCTTAATCTACTGCCAACTGGTTTTCTCCATTGCCCTGGATTGTGGGGTTGATTTATGAGGTGTTGAACAATCGTACTCGATATTGACCAGCTATGTTGATTTGTGAATTGCTTACTCATCTGGTTAGATTGATGGATGAAGGCTTTAATTAGTTATCTGCTTGGCTTGAGAAATCTATCTCTGCAATTAGGAAGTTTGTCGCCTCCTTTCCTGCTACCATTAAGCTTCCACCCGGTCTGACTGTACGTACCTGGTGAATTCTTTTCCTCCCTTCCGTGGGGATCTTGGTTACCTATTTAACGGACTCTAGCTTAGTTCCATCGATCATTGATGTTGGTCTGGATCATGGGAGGCTCGTTTTGTTTGTATCTTACTTCAGTATATGGTTGGTGTCACCGATCGATAAAACTCCAACTATGCAATCAATTTGACTTCTGCACATTTGTTGTTATTCGTTTACTCACTACTATGCTCTATGACTTGCCTGAGGTACATGTATGCGATTAAACATTGGCTGCGGTTTTGCTTGACACGGGCTACGGTCACTTGGCTTGGAGTTTGACATTGGATTACACAAACCGACCATACTGATGCGTTTGGGCTTAATGCCTCTTCATTGGGTTTGGAAAATTCTGTCTTTTGACTGTTACTATAACCCTTGCGCATAGATCTGGGTTTGGAAATTGATTTGAGACTAGCATGAAACTTGTTCCAAAGTGCTTAGATAAGAACACGAATCGAGTGATAGTTACCCGAATGCTATAAATTGTGCATAAATCACTCATTGGCTGGATGGTCCTTATTAATTTTTCATCTTAGAGGGAAATGATATAAACCCTCCTAGGTATGATCCCACATGACTCACAACCTCACCTCTTTGATACTACACTTCGGTTTGAGTCTCAATCTAAGATGACGAATTAATTTGAGTAGCAACCCCAATGCTTGATTTATTTTATGATTCATAGCATTCGTTGGTAGTTTGAAACTCTTTTCTATGTTCTCGGTTAGGGTGTGGGAGATGATTAGATTGCCCCCTCTCCTCCCATTGAGAGGGGCCGTATGATCCCATTGCACACACCCTAACCCCCTTACATTTCATTACTAATTAATCTTGTATCTCTTTGTCTGTGTTCCATGGCATGTACGTATTTCTTGAGGAACGAGGAATTGCTCGGGGATTAAGGAGCTGAACCTTGGCTTGGACTACCGGGACTCTCCCATCAAACATAAAAAAAAAAACGGTTGGTGTATCTCTTCGGATCCCCTTCAGCTCGAGTGAGGCGGTGTCGATGCGACCCCCCGTAGCAGCTTGTTTTTTTTATTATTCAAAACTTTAATTCTTATCATGAATTGTAACTTGTCTATTAATTGTGTTGCCTAATATAGTTTTGGATTTTTAATTTTGTACATTGTATGATTGTTGTCTTCCGACTATCTGTTGTACATATTCTTGACTGCTTGCCTTTACATGTTCGATTCAATAATGCATTGGCCGTCTTCATTTATTTGTCAACTTTGTATTATAAATTGATAGATCGGCTTAGCACAGGTGGCCATAGAATAGCTTTTAGGTTTGCCCACTTATTTCTGGACACTTCGAGTCCAGTTTAGAAAAGCTTCTAGGTTCGGGGAAGTTCCTCACTCAAACCGGCCGTAGAGTTTGGTCGGTGTGGAACTCCCTTCCTTCATAACATTTTCCAAACAATCCGTAATTGTCAGAATAAAATTAACAATCAATCGATCATCCAATTCCAAATCAATTTAAAGATCCAATGAGTCAAATCCCACTCCAAAGTCAATCTCTCTCACACTCTCTCAAACCAACAACTCCAAATCAATCTCTCTCACACTCTCTCACCAAACACACTCCAAAGTCAATCTCTCTCACACTCTCTCACCAAACACACTTCAAATCAATCTCTCTCACCTCTCTCACCAAACACACTTCAAGTCAATCTTTCTCACACTCTCGCACCAAACACACTCAAAGCAAGCGCGGCCACACGCGCTCACCAAACACACGGCAAAGCAAGCGCGCGCACACCGCGCACCAAACACACGCCAAAGGCAAGCGCGCGCACACGCGGCACCAAACACACGGCAAAGCAAGCGCGCGCACACGCGCGCACCAAACACACGGCAAAGCAAGCGCGCGAACACGCGGCACCAAACACACGGCAAAGCAAGCGCGCGACACCGCGCAGCAAACACACCAAAAGCAGGGCGCACACGCCGCACAAACACACGCCAAAAGCAGGGGCGGCACACGCGCGCAGCAAACACACGGCAAAGCAAGCGCGCGCACACGCGCGCAGCAAACACACGCCAAAAGCAGGGGCGGGCACACGCGCGCAGCAAACACACGCCAAAAGCAGGGGCGGGCACACGCGCGCAGCAAACACACGCCAAAGGCAAGCGCGCACACGCGCGCACCAAACACACGCCAAAGCAAGCGCGCGCACACGCCGCACCAAACACACGCCAAAGCAAGCGCGCGCACAGGCGCGAACCAAACACACGCGCAAAGCAAGCGCGCGCACACGCGCGCACCAAACACACGGAAAGGCAAGCGGGCGCACACGCGCGCACCAAACACACGCCAAAGCAAGCGCGCACACGCGCACCAAACACACGGCAAAGCAAGCGCGCCACACGCGCGCACCAAACACACGCCAAAGGCAAGCGCGCACACGCGCGCCAAAACACACGGCAAAGCAAGCGCGCGCACACGCGCGCACCAAACACACTCCAAATCATTTTCTTTCACACTCTCTCTCACAAACACTCCAAAATCATTTTTTTCACACTCTCTCATCAAACACACTTCAAATCAATCTCTCTCACACTCTCTCATCAAACACACTCCAAAATCATTTTCTTTCACACTCTCTCATCAAACACACTCCAAAATCATTTTCTTTCACACTGTCTCATCAAACACACTCTAAATCAATCTCCTCACACTCTCTCACCAAACACACTTCAAATCAATCTCTCTCACACTCTCTCACCAAACACACTTCAAATCAATCTCTCTCACACTCTCACCAACACACTCTAAAATCAATCCCTCTCATACTCACTCATCAAACACACTTCAAATCAATCAATCCCTTTCATACTCACTCATCATACGCTCTCCAAAATCAATCCTCTCATACTCACTCATCAAACACACTTCAAAATCAATCCCTTTCATACTCACTCATCATACGCTCTCCAAAATCAATCCTCTCATACTCCAAAACCAGATATCCTTCATGAATTCTTCGAAATCAAAGCTCTTTGCACTCAACATTAAATACTCTTCATACACTCATTAGACACACTTCAACCTCACAAAGCATTTGAAATGCTTCCAAAAGTTCTAACATCAAACTTCAAACTCCTTCCAAACTCCAATTGTCTCATAGATTCAAATCATCTTCCAATCCCAATTTCATAGGGTCCAACCCGGCCCAATTTCAAAGGTCCAATCCGGCCCACATTTCAAGGCCCAAATCCGGCTCATTATCTCCATTCGATCCCGGTTTAGTTTCAAATCCAATTCAACTTCAATTCCAATTCAATTCAATTTCAATCCAATTCAATCCAACTCCGATCCAGAATCAATTCGATTTCAATCCAATTCAATTCAAATTCTTTTCATTCCCAATTCAATTCAACTTCATTTCAATCCCGAATATTTCTAAACATCATAAATCTCAAATTCTGGAAAACTTCAATCTCCTTGAAGTCAAGCATCTCGAATCTCTAACCGTCTCAACAGCTCAACAGACTCGACCGACTCTCAGCAGCTCAACAGACTCGACCGTCTCAATAGCTCAGCAGACTCGAACGTCTCAGCAGCTCAACAGACTCGACCGTCTCATCAGCAGCTCAACAGACTCGACCGTCTCAGCAGCTCAACAGACTCTACCGTCTTAACAGCTCAACAGAGTCGAATGTCTTCGCAGTTCAACAGATTCGAACATCTCAATAGACTCATCAAATTCAAACACCTCGAAAACCCTCAGCTCCACAAAAAGCCGAACCCCTTGAAATTGGTAATCCTTTCAAGCCCCAAATGTCTCACAGACCCGAGCGTCTCACAGACGTCATCATTTTAGGATTTCGAATATCCCACAGAGTCGAGCACCTCAAACTCCAAAACAAACTCGACAATCCATCAAGCCCCACGAAATGGCCATAAAACCCCATTGACCCCTCAAAGACCCAAAAGGTCAAAATCCTAATTCCTTCAAAAACCCCAAAACTCCCAAATCCCCAAAGGTCACTGAACTACGTAAGGTCTGATCTCAACAGGGAGTTGAGTACGTAGGCAACCCACACAGGGTGCGACCCCACATCAATCAAAATACCCTTTTGCACTCGACTATCTCCCCTCCAAACAACAACTTCTAACCCTCGATCACCTCAAAAAGCCCAGCCATCCTAAAGGTCACTGAACTACGTAAGGTCTGATCTCAACAGGGAGTTGAGTACGTAGGCAACCCACACAGGGTGCGACCCCACATCAATCAAATACCCTTTTGCACTCGACTATCTCCCCTCCAAACAACAACTTCTAACCCTCGATCACCTCAAAAAGCCCAGCCATCCAAAAGGTCCCTGAACTACGTAAGGTCTGATCTCGACAGGGAGTTGAGTACGTAGGCATCCCACACAGGGTGCGACCCCATTTCAATCCAAAAACCCCTTTCCCAACTCTAAGGCGGTATTCATGTCTGTCAAACATTCAAATCACCTCTGACTCCCCCACAAACCCTCGACTTCTTCAACTCTCAAAATCAGACTCCAAATCTTTCATTCTATACTCATTCGAATTCATCAATGCCCCTTCTTGGCACTAGCTTGGCAGAAAGCTCGCCTCATCCTCTCTTTCATCCTAATCTTATCCTTGGCTCTTAAAATGAATCTCTTTAATAGGGTTTTGAAAGAAGACAATCCCGACAATTGGAGACCGAGGTTTTCCTCGGGCACCAATCCGAAGTCGTGGTCATTGCCACTTCTAAGGGGTGTAACCCAGTGCGAACCACACCCAAAAAAATCTCTGGTATGATCAGATAAGCCCTATCCATAGGCAACAAAGCACAGAGTCAATTAACGGTTCTTAGAACCCGATCTTCCTTCCTAGTATTCTTAGGTTAAACTAGGTGGCGACTCTAGTAAATTCCGCCCTTCGGGCATAAGTCCGCGTGGAGCCCATTGAGAGCGGGTGTAGTGCACACTTGCACTCTCCCTTATGCTTTCTGGGAAAGACGGACGATAAAGTAGGTATTTGAGGGCTGCCATGAATAACGGGTTTTCACCCCCACAGAATGGCATTTTAGGATCTAGGCTTTTCAGTCGAGAATCATATTTAGATAGACCCCCCCTCATACCGAAAATCACCCTCCACCCTCCACGGAATGTGACTCTGCTGGGGAAAACTTGAGTAAGTTTTTCTCATAAACTTGGTCAAGGAACTGAACTCCATTCAAAATTGTCGGGATTCCCCAACTTCTTTCAAAACCTTCAAGAGATTCATTTCAAAGCCACTAGGACTACTCTACTCCACACTTAGAGTGCTACGACGACACGATAGTTAGGATGAAAGTTCAGTTAGTTTGAAATTGGCCTTAAGTGCCACATGTGTGCTTTGACCTTTGCATGCTTCACTTTTGTTTACTATTGTGTGTTTACTGTCTTATGTTTACTGCCCTTCATTCATGATATAATTGCTTATTTACGGTTTTGTAAATGGGGCCTTCGTAGAAAGGAGCCAACCCATTGTTGCATCGGGTAGTTTAGGAACATGCATTCCTCTGTGTCACCTTTACTATCTACGGGCGGGATTAACAATTGGTCCACAATTGATTCCCTCTGAGTATGGGTCCTTCGTAGTTAAGGAGTAAACCCACGAGGTGGTATGGCCGTAGTTGTCTACACCTTGAAACAACTCAGGATCCTTTCAAACACCTTTTCGAGTCAAAGCCAGCATGTAGTAAGCTATGAGCCTTCAGTGTCCAGCTGCCTTGTCCAGTGTCTAGGATGGGTTTTATGGGTAGTTGCCCCCTTGTATGCCGCCTGTCTGACCACCCTTTTGCCTTACCCTGAAGATTGCATGGGCTCAGTTCTCCATGATTCCTCTGCACCACGGGTGTCTTTAGAGCCCAATGTCGCGCTACAAATTCATAGAGGATCCCATATTTACGGATACCCATACATGACACAGCGTAGCCAGCGAATAATTTGGACTTTAGACACACCTTATCGTGCAGACGAGGGGAGACCGGACCCCATGCAGTACTTCCCCAAGTTTCCTGAAAAGTGAGTATGTTGTGATAATCCCCGGCCGTGGCTCGTGTGACTGTATCACTTCGGGTATCCTGACCTTTCGAACTTAAGCACTCCGGACTTTCTTGATGACGTGCCCCACAAGGCATAACAGAGATAAATCCCGAGAGATGAACAGTGAAGGGACGACGGTTCCCCCGGTGGTATGGAAGCATTGATTGACCTGAAAGGTGATTATCCCAATCATTCACACTCAGCTCCACATAAAATCAGCCACGATTTTCACTTTGCGCTTATATCTATGTGTGATCACGTTTCAAAAATTAGCAAAAATCAGAAAATGAATCATGTCGATTGCTCTAATGAAACATCTTCAAAGTCGTCCATTTCAAATGATTTCAAAAAACAATGATTTTCAAAATTGTTATTTCCAAAACAGTTTTCAAAACCAGATTCAATCAAAGTCTTCCAGAAAACAAACTTTATCAAACAGCTTGCAAAAAAACAAATTTCAAAAATCTACTGTTTACAAATTATTTTCAAACACTACTTCCCATGAATTTCATTTCAAAAACCTACTTTTTACAAACGAATTTCAAACAACATTCTTCACCAACTTTGTTTCTTAATGGTTTTCGAAAATAGTTTTCAAAGTTGATTTTCACAAATGTATTTCAAATATGATTTAGTCCCCATGTTGCGACCTGCTATTTTTGAAGCTCAACCCACCTTCAAGAGCAACGGTTATTACTGTGGAGCGTACTAATCATTTCGTGTTTTCATAACAGTGGTGGATTTTCACAATGATTTTGTGCTCGATCATCCACCTTTCCTTTCTCAAACATATCCCTCATTCCTTCAACGGAGCAAGTGAAGCAACATGAAGATCAACTAGCGGATCAAGCCGAAAGCTAGAGGCGCACCTGCCCGTGGAGCTAGCCGAGCGACAGGAAGACCAGCACCAACCGTTCAAATACAATATTAGAGTTGCACTAACCCGGATCAAGCGACGTGAAGATTAGGAACACCTGTTCGAGTTCAAACTGTTGAGAGTTAGAAGAACACCAACCCGTTCTGTATGATCACAATACCACTTCGAAGCAAGAGCCCGAAGACGAAGCGGAAGAGTTCAGAAGGAGTTTAGCTCAAAATTCCCCCCTTTAATGACTTTTAGAATTGATGTATAGGTTTTCCCCTAGCATTCTTTTCTCTCTTGTCCATTTCTGAATAGATTAAAACATGTATAGGTTTACACATTCCCTTTGAATTTATTTAGATCAAAGTGTATAGGGTTCCCCACTCCCTATTTTATTTGCGAATGATCGAGCATCAAAATTTCTATTGAGAAAATCCACCACTTTGAAAACACGTGTTTTCAAAATTGTTTTTCTAAAACTTGGTTTCTTTTGGCATGCACGAATAAAGAGAAGAATGAATAAGGAACGACTCCTCACAGTTATATATCATTCATTAACTTTGATTTATGGGGCGAGAATTCACGGTATCTACAGAAGGCATCCCCTGAACAAACACATCAATAAATACAACCAAGCAAGAGGCAAAACCGCATGCATTGCATTCATTACAAAAAGTCCCATGCATTCTCGGTCAGTCCAAATTCGTCAAACATACACAAATCCCTATCCACCTCAGAAAAATTCATAATCATGTGTTTCATTGTCACCACACCACACACCAGCTTTCATCCCAAAATCTTAACCTCCAAACTAATCTTCAGAGGGATAGTGGAGAACACCGGGAGCTCAAGCCTTTTCCAAATCCATAATCGTCGTGGGCATCAGTGACCAGATTGAGAGAAAAAAGATGCAATCATTTCCATGTTGTGGGGCTACCATGCGGGAGTTGTTACTCCCTAAAATCCAAATCTAGGAGTCAATCACCAACCCGACCTCACTCGAGAGCTACTTCTCTGACAGCAACCCTGACAAGTCGACCACCTTCAAGGCCAACGATGATGGGATGAGCTTCATGAACTGTGAGCTGAATTTGACTCAAGCGAGACTAGTCATAACCGTACCATTCATGCATTGCATCCAAAAACAAAACAAAAAAAAAAAAAAAAAAAACATTCAATCAACCATTTTCATTCACCATTTTCAGCATTTCATGCATCCTATATGTAGTAGTTCCATATTACCACAATACATCGCATGGTAGATAATCGCATTTGCATACCCCCATATCGAAATGACATCTTTGGGAAAATTGTGAGAGATTGATTGAACATAGTGCGTGAACCACTTAACTCTTGACCCATCAGTGAACACACGGGTCTAATTAAAATCAGCACCACAGACCAAGTGAGTAGTGTGCGAAGAGCGGTATTTTCCCTTGAATTCTGAATGAGGATATTGGACAATCCACCGAGCGATGAGGGCGGATAGAGCGAGTCCATAGAGGTAAAACCATGAGCGACATGCGCATTTCTTCTGCACATGGAGAGGCATAACTTTGAGTGAGATCAATGTCGATAGCTAGTCACGAACTGTGATTCATGCAAAGATCCGAGAAGTAATAAGAAAATAATCATTGACTAATGAGGATGACGAGGCACTTAGGAATAAAATCCCCACAAAACCAAAGAGCTTTAACTGCCCTCTATATAATCCCTTAGTGAGCCCCTATGAGCCTTTCATGAAAAACCCTTTCTTCAAAAAAAAAAAAAAACTCCACAACATGCCACCCCACATATACTTGCCTGCCCTTGCAATAGAGGATCTCAAAAGAGCCAGAGCCATAGCCCCTCCCCACCATCTTTCACAAGAACAACAAACAAAAATGTCCATAGAAATCAGTGAGTCAATGCAACTCCAAAGTCAAACACCGAAAAGAACTCCGAAAATGTTCAAAAAGATCGATGAGTCAATGCAACTCTAAAGATGAAAGCCAAAATACAAAGCAGAGAATGTTTGAGAAGTTGATGAGCCAAACGCAATTTCAAAAATGCAAAAATGAGAAGAAATTTCAAACCGTACATCAGAAGAAGCAAGAAGGAGAAATCCAAACCAAAGGGACCAATGATGTCCCGAAGAAACCAATAAGGGGTTATCAAAACCCGTCTAATCATTCCACCCATGGCGAAGGTGAAACATATCCTCTATTGCACAAAAGCTCCACAATTCTCAAATAAATCCCACAGTCCTGTGTGACACACATCATACTCCACAGCCCCGCTATAACCCCATAAAGACCTCTAACTCATAAGTCAATGAGCGTTAACTGAAAGTATCGGATCTGAAACATGAATCATAAGTTTTGTACTTGTTATCAACATGAGCGAATGAGTGTGACCTTACCCCACGAGGTCTTATGAGTGCGAGTGAATCTCCAATCTAAGCACCAAATCATAAACAACCTACCCCATTGCAGGTGAGAAATTTGTAAGGATCGGAAAGTCCAAAACCTCGAAAAGAAATTCTAGGGGAAAATACTGCTCCGAGCATCGAGAGTATCATTGCACCATTAGCACACACAGCTACGCTCACAAGAGATTGACCCGCATCCCCCCATGAGAGGAAAGTGATTCACACATTCCAGTTCAGCAATCACTTAAAATCGAACTGAAGATGTCTTATATTCATAAGCCTCATATTAATAGCAATAGGACCGTACCTTCTCTCCAAAATCTGCATACGCATTTTGCATCTCCTCTAGCATTAGTATTGCATGCATCATAACCACTTCATTTTCAACATCCGACTGGTAAGAACACCTAGTCTCGCTGAAAGCCGACTTCAGCTGCCGTTGTTGAAGCGGAAATTTGATGTCAATTGGAGCCATCCGGGCCATTATCGAGCTATATCTAGCCCCTTCGGAGCCATCCCAGGCTATCACCAAGCTACATCGAACCATTCAAGAGCTATCCGGAGCCACATGAAAACCACCCCGGAGCCATGAGAGAATAGTAACTGGAGCCATATGGGAGTCATCTTCAGACATCGAGACCATCTCTAGAGCTACACATGGGCCATCCCAATAGTTCGAAAGCAATACGAGAGCTTCCTCAAATCATGTTGGATCCATTTCGTCACCAAGCCCCTACTTGCAGAGTTTCGAACTACGTATGGTCTGATCTCAATATGAAATTGAGTACGTAGGCAGCCCGCCCAGGGTGCGACCACTTCACAGGCAAAAGTTCCCCTTTCTTCCTCGCCATCACCAATGGAGCCATCTCATAGCCCTTCCCCGAGCCATCCTGAGCCACCCTGGAGCCATCCTGAGGAAATCCCGAAGTCATAACCGAACCGAAGCCATCCATCCATGACCAAAAAGTTATCAACCACATCAAAATGCATCAACCACAACACAATCCACCAATCGCATCAACCCACCATTCAACTCAAAATCCAAAACAAATTGAAACCCACCAACCATCCCGAAAATCTCAATCCGAATCAAAACCCACCAACCATCCCGAAAATCTCTACCTGAATCAAAACCCACCAACCATCCTGCAGAATGGATTTATCGTGAGTTATTAGCACTGGAGAAATTGATAAAAAAAAGAAATTAATACTCAAAATATCCGTCGGGCTGCAAATAAAACCCGGTCGCAGTAGTATAGAAGACAGAAGCGGCCGGGGTCAAACCGTGGGACTTATAGCGAGATAAAATAGTTCCTAAGCTTGTCACAAAAGGGGGAAAGTTAATTGACTTGCTTTAGAGAAAATATTAAGCAGATTAAAATTACTGAATGCAGATGAATTAAATGGAACTCCGGGTTTAGGTTTATATAATCTGATTAATTATGCTATCTCTACCGGTTTAATATATTAGTTTGGCAAAATTCCTGTTATTATCCTAAGGACTAAGTCATAGACCCTTAAGAACTCGTTCACCAGAAAATGCTCGGTCTAATCAAGGTTCGAGCAATACTATGTAAACGGACGTTAAATTCGAGGAATTATAATTGCATCTGAAAATACTAACCTATTAAATCATAATAAGCTTTCTCCAGATTTACGGCTTAATTAACCTGTCTATTTATCACCTGGTCTGATCAAAATAGACTTAGGAAAGCATTTTAATAAATTCATGTAATTTATTAAAATGGTGAGAGAAAACCTTTAAGCGTAACAAACTGTATTTATTTTAACGGTAGAAATATTGATCACATAATTAAACAAACCATGATTAAAAACTTTGCCCGAGCAAATCCTCCTTAGCCTGACATATTAAAGACAGAATAAGAAGAAGAGGAATACATCTGAGAAGATGTTTATTTCCGCTCCGCTATCTTATCTGCTAATATTTTTGACAGAGGTTGGACAGGATAACGGTATGAAGTGGAATGATTTATGGGATGAGATGTAGTATGGAATTATGTGGATGAAATGAGTGATTTTATGGAGAGTTTTATGGTATTTTTATGGAAAGAAAATGGCATAAGTTTGGGGTGGAACGTGTGTGTTTTTGTTTGAAGCAGCAATGGTATTTTATAGAGGAGAGGAAGAAGAAGAACGACTGCAGACAGAGGTGGAAGAGCATTGATTGCTCAGGGGACAGAACGCGAAGAGTAGATAGATAAGTTGCAGGTCGAGGGCGAAGTCGACGAGGGAAGTCGACGAAGAAAAACTGTTATGCGCGAGATTTTAGTCGCGTCCGCCTCTGCGTCCGCCTTAATCCCGCGCGGACGTCTCTGTCGACTTGCTGTCCGCCCGGCCTCTTCTTCTGTCCGCATGACCGTCCGCCTAAGAATGAAGCGGACGTCTCTGTGAGTTCCGCCTCCCTGTCCGCTCGACTTCAACGCGGACGTCTCTGTTCTGTGGAACTCTCTTACGTCCGCCTAAATACCATGCGGACGCATGGGCGGATACGAGTTCTTGACCCATTATCTTGTACGAACTTTGACCGGCTCTAGATTCTTCGTTTGGATTCCGTTTTTCGAGCCGTTTGCGCCTATGTGTTCGTCTCTTCGTCTACTTCACTCCCGGCTTGGTTTTCCTCATATTAAACCAATAAATTTGTGAGATAAACAATAAAACATAAACTAGAGGAAAACTAACCGAAGTGGAGAAATGAGCAAGAAAAGTGCTAATATTATATATGAAATACACCTGTAAATCATGCTCATTTGGACACTTATCACACCCCCACACTTATCTTTTTGCTTGTCCTCAAGCAAAACCACGTACCTAAGCAAGTAGGGAATGCTCAATACTAACAAATATTATTATGAAGGGTAGGATAAACATGATCTTTAAACTTATTGAGGAGTGTGAAAAATCAACTGCTGGTGGCAAGTTCCCTTCCACTCCTTAAAGAGACTGCACACAAGTTTGTTGATTGTAATGTGCCATCGTCTATAAGGACTGAATTTGCTTGTTCCTTTGGATTGGGATTAGTCTGTGAAGGGAATTGACCAGGTGGTCTTTGTTGAGTAAGTAACTGTTGGATCTGAGATTGCAAGGCTTTTTGGTCTTTGCGCAGAGCTGCGACCTCTTCTTGCGTATCTCGGGATTTACCATCATCGCCTTAAACATCTCTTGCATTTGAGACATATCAGACTCAGGATTCGAAGGAGGTTGAGTTGGTCGACTCGATGAAGCTTCATTGCCATAAGGCTGTTGTTGATATTGCCTTTGGCCTCCTTGGAAATTGGACTGAGGTCTGTAGTTTTGAGATGGTTGAAGGGTATGTGGGTTTTGTATATTTTCTGTGTTTGAGTAGCGAAGGTTGGATTGCATGTTACGTTGCCAAGGTTGTATGTACCCTTAATTGTTGGTGATGTAGTTTGCCTCCTCTGCTGCTTTCAATTCTTGTAGTTGGGGGCATTGTTCATAGTCATGAGGCCCGCCACATTGCGTACAAGAATTAGTTGGAGATGGTTGGGATAGAGGAGCATAGCCTGGAGGGGTAGTAGGTGTTCGGGAAATCATCGACTTAGCTTGCTGGGGGAAGGAATTCATAGCCATCTGCTCAACCACTTTTTGTAGAGTACTGACTTTTGTTGCCTGCTGAGCATTGCTTTCCATGAGTTGCTCATGGCTTTTCATCAATTGGTCGAACTTGTTATCACTCTCCCCAACATGATATAATCCTGGAGTACCGCTCCTTGATCCCGGAGGCCAGTCTCTGATTTCCTCACAGAGAGATTCCATGCTGTTCAGAAATTGTGCTCCTGGCTTTTTCAGAATGTCAGCCCCTAATAAAGATAACACCATTGTTCTGCACGGACCGATCAAGCCCTTGTAGAACAATTGTGATACTTGTTCTTTCGTCAGACCGTGGTGAGGACAAGTGAGTAGTAGACCTTTGAAACGGTCCCAAGTTTCACAAATATTCTCCGACCCTGGTTGCTTGAAATTATAAATTTCAGCAATCATCTCTAATGTTCGGCTCGGGGGTAGGAATTTGTCGTAGAACTTGGTGGCCATGTCGTCCCATGTACCAATGGTACTTGGTGTTAGGCTATGATACCACTTTCTCGCGTTTCCCGTCAGGCTGTGAGGGAATAATGACAATCTTGCATATTGAAGTACTGCATCGGTCGCAGTAAGACTATTGGCATGTTGCAAGAATTTTGTAACATGTAACAGGGCTTCGTCCGGACTGGTGCCATTAAACATGCCCAACTCCTTCACACATCGAATCTGATGATATGGCTTCAGCTTCTGCCACTCATCGTATTCGGATGGGCTGAGGTGAGGAAGGATGATAGCAGGCTGTTGTCCTTGGTTAGACGGCTGTTGATATTTCGAACCGTTGCTGGTGTAGCTGCCATGTTAGCTTCCGGGTCAGAATCTATCACTGTGGTGGTATTTCGTTGAGTTCGTCTCTGCCTTAGGGTGCGCAGAAAGGTTCTCTCGATCTCTGGATTATAACCAACCGTGTGATTATTAATATTTTCTGGGAGACTGTTTGACCTGGTAAAAGGCATTCACCACTCAAAACAGAGAAAAGAACTGGTTATGTGTTAGAATAATAAAAATGTTAGGAATTAGTAGACAGAAATTTTAAGTTAGTAGTTAGAGACAATGGACAGAAATGACAGAAAATTGAAATGACAATGGAAAGAAATGACAGGAAATTTTAAGTTAGTAGTTAGAGACAATGGAATATTAAAGGACAATGGAAAGAAATGACAAGGGAACGAAATGACAATAATATAAGATGTTAGGAGTTAGATGTCCAATGTCCAAGTCAGATGTCCGAGATTATATGTCCGAAATTGGATTAACAGTTTTTTTTAATTTTTTTTTTACTAAATTAACAGATTATTATAATATAACAGGTGAATTAACCGGGGCTTAGGGACTAGATTAAATCAAGTCCCCGACAACGGCGCCATTTTGCAGAATGGATTTATCGTGAGTTATTAGCACTGGTGAAATTGATAAAAAGAAAGAAATTAATACTCAAAATATCCGTCGGGCTGCAAATAAAACCCGGTCGCAGTAGTATAGAAGACAGAAGCGGCCGGGGTCAAACCGTGGGACTTATAGCGAGATAAAATAGTTCCTAAGCTTGTCACAAATGGGGAAAGTTAATTGACTTGTTTTAGAAAATATTAAGCAGATTAAATTACTGAATGCAGATGAATTAAATGGAACTCCGGGTTTAGGTTTTATATAATCTGATTAATTATGCTATCTCTACCGGTTTAATATATTAGTTTGGCAAAATTCCTGTTATTATCCTAAGGACTAAGTCATAGACCCTTAAGAACTCGTTCACCAGAAAATGCTCGGTCTAATCAAGGTTCGAGCAATACTATGTAAACGGACGTTAAATTCGAGGAATTATAATTGCATCTGAAAATACTAACCTATTAAATCATAATAAGCTTTCTCCAGATTTACGGCTTAATTAACCTGTCTATTTATCACCTGGTCTGATCAAAATAGACTTAGGAAAGCATTTTAATAAATTCATGTAATTTATTAAAATGGTGAGAGAAAACCTTTAAGCGTAACAAACTATATTTATTTTAACCGGTAGAAATATTGATCACATAATTAAACAAACCATAATAAAAACCTTTGCCCGGAGCAAATCCTCCTTAGCCTGACATATTAAAGACAGAATAAGAAGTAGAGGAATACATCTGAGAAGATGTTTATTTCCGCTCCGCTATCTTATCTGCTAATATTTTTGACAGAGGTTGGACAGGATAACGGTATGAAGTGGAATGATTTATGGGATGAGATGTAGTATGGAATTTATGTGGATGAAATGAGTGATTTTATGGAGAGTTTTATGGTATTTTTATGGAAAGAAAATGGCATAAGTTTGGGGTGGAACGTGTGTGTTTTGTTTGAAGTAGCAATGGTATTTTATAGAGGAGAGAAGAAGAAGAACGACTGCAGACAGAGGTGGAAGAGCATTGATTGCTCAGGGGACAGAACGCGAAGAGTAGATAGATAAGTTGCAGGTCAACGGGCGAAGTCGACGAGGGAAGTCGACGAAGAAAAACTGTTATGCGCGAGATTTTGTCGCGTCGCCTCTGCGTCCGCCTTAATCCCGCGCGGACGTCTCTGTCGACTTGTTGTCCGCCCGGCCTCTTCTTCTGTCCGCATGACCGTCCGCCTAAGAATGAAGCGGACGTCTCTGTGAGTTCCGCCTCCCTGTCCGCTCGACTTCAACGCGGACGTCTCTGTTCTGTGGAACTCTCTTACGTCCGCCTAAATACCATGCAGACGCATGGGCGGACACGAGTTCTTGACCCATTATCTTGTACGAACTTTGACCGGCTCTAGATTCTTCGTTTGGACTCCGTTTTTCGAGCCGTTTGCGCCTATGCGTTCGTCTCTTCGTCTACTTCACTCCTGGCTTGGTTTTCCTCATATTAAACCAATAAATTTGTGAGATAAACAATAAAACATAAACTAGAGGAAAACTAACCGAAGTGGAGAAATGAGCAAGAAAAGTGCTAATATTATATATGAAATACACCTGTAAATCATGCTCATTTGGACACTTATCACATCCCAGAGCCGTTGCTCACAAGGGAATCACAAATCAAACCGGAGCCATCTGACCGCGCTGGAGCCATCCGATCATACCGGAGCCCTCGGATCATATCGAAGCCACCCAATCATATCGAAACCATCGAGTTCTCAAAGTCACTCATTCAAAAAAAAACATCCATTCAAAGACCGACCACAAAATCACCAAAACGAAAACTCAAGAGCCATACCGGAGCCATCTCAAAACTCCGGAGCCGAGAGTCCTACAAAATCCCGAAACTATAGTGCACATCGGGCGAGACTGCCAAAACAAAACCGAAACACAAGTCCCACACTGACAAAGTCAAAGGCGACATTGACAGAAAGCATTCGACCATCACATCCCTCACAGAAGCAACGAAACAACATCCAATCCCAAATCAATCCACAACCAAAGTCATCCTCAAATCGACCACTCAAAACAACGAGTTTCGTACAACTCAATCAAAGTATTATAGGCCTGTCATAAGTCCTATAGCTAGATGTCAAGAGGTCTAGTTGAGGCTCGTCATAAGTCCTCGTACTTTCAATTGCATTCTAGGCCCGTCATAAGTCCTAGAGCTAGACACCGAGTTCTAGTTGAGGCCCGTCATTAGTCCTCATGCATAACCCTTATTCCGATTGTATTCTAGGCCCGTCATTAGTCCTAGAGCTAGACAGCGAGATCTAGTTGAGGCCCGTCATTAGTCCTCATACATTTCGAAGATGCATTCTAGGCCCGTCATAAGTCCTAGAGCTAGACACCGAGTTCTAGTTGAGGCCCGTCATTAGTACTCATGCATAACCTATATACCGATTGTATTCTAGGCCCGTCATCAGTCCTAGAGCTAGACACCGAGATCTAGTTGAGGCCCGTCATTAGTCCTCATACATTTCGAAGATGCATTCTAGGCCCGTCATAAGTCCTAGAGCTAGACACCGAGTTCTAGTTGAGGCCCGTCATTAGTCCTCATGCATAACCCTTATTCCGATTGTATTCTAGGCCCGTCATTAGTCCTAGAGCTAGACACCGAGATCTAGTTGAGGCCCGTCATTAGTCCTCATACATTTCGAAGATGCATTCTAGGCCCGTCATAAGTCCTAGAGCTAGACACCGAGTTCTAGTTGAGGCCCGTCATTAGTCCTCATGCATAACCCATATACCGATTGTATTCTAGGCCCGTCATCAGTCCTAGAGCTAGACACCGAGATCTAGTTGAGGCCCGTCATTAGTCCTCATACATTTCGAAGATGCATTCTAGGCCCATCATAAGTCCTAGAGCTAGACATCGAGTTCTAGTTGAGGCCCGTCATTAGTCCTCATGCATAACCCATATACCGATTGTATTCTAGGCCCGTCATTAGTCCTAGAGCTAGACACCGAGATCTAGTTGAGGCCCGTCATTAGTCCTCATACATTTCGAAGATGCATTCTAGGCCCGTCATAAGTCCTAGAGCTAGACACCGAGTTCTAGTTGAGGCCCGTCATTAGTCCTCATGCACAACCCATATACCGATTGTATTCTAGGCCCGTCATTAGTCCTAGAGCTAGACACCGAGATCTAGTTGAGGCCCGTCATTAGTCCTCATACATTTCGAAGATGCATTCTAGGCCCGTCATAAGTCCTAGAGCTAGACACCGAGTTCTAGTTGAGGCCCGTCATTAGTCCTCATGCATAACCAATATACCGATTGTATTCTAGGCCCGTCATTAGTCCTAGAGCTAGACAGCGAGATCTAGTTGAGGCCCGTCATTAGTCCTCATACATTTTGAAGATGCATTCTAGGCCCGTCATAAGTCCTAGAGCTAGACACCGAGATCTAGTTGAGGCCCGTCATAAGTCCTCATGCATAGGTTGATTGATCATATTCTAGGCCCGTCATTAGTCCTAGAGCTAGACACCGAGTTCTAGTTGAGGCCCGTCATTAGTCCTCATACCATCAGTCACCGCAATCTGGGGCCCGTCATAAGTCCCCGTGCACCCGCACCCATAAGAGCAAATCATAAGCCGTGGTGAGAATTTTTGGCGCCCCGTCAACCTTGATCCAATTCTGCAAGCCTTGCCTTCTTGCAGAATTGAATCAAGGGGAGCCATCAGTAGACACCAAAAATTCTCACCCCATAAAGCAAATTCCGAAATAATAAGAGGGGTCGTTGCCTTTCTTTTTCAAAAATATTAGCGTGCGTGCTAAGACGAAACCATCATTTTATAATCTTTTTCAAAGCATTTCAGAAAAAACACAATTCTTCAATAATGAATTTCCATCGACAGTCCAGTTTCAAGGTCGTCCCCTTTTGTTTATTCACTTATTTTACTATCTTATTTTGTTTTTTTATATTCTATTTATTATTTTACTTTATTTTATTTTTATTCATCTATCCACCTTTTCTTATATTTTATTTTATTCTACTATCAACATTGGTATTTTATTATCATTTCAGTTCACTTCTATTTAGACACTTTTATTTTCATCTTACGAACCCAATCCACACTTAGTTGAACTCCAGTCTAACCCAGGCCCTTAAACCCATTCCAGCACCTAGTATTGGACATACCAAGCCCAAACAAAAACACAAAGCCCACTCATAAACCCTAGAACCCACCCTTTCTCATGAAAACCCAAGTGATTCTTGACTTAAGAGTGAACACCGGTCGCCTCCTTCTCCTAGGCTCGGCTCTCGATGATTTCTCTCTTCATCTCCAAAAAAACCAGAACCACGACACACACCAGAAACCGACCACCACCATCTCCTTCGTCTTTCGAATCCTTCTACTTCGCCCAGCCGCCTTCCTCTCCTTCAACTTCATCTTCTCAATCGACTGAAAACAAAAAAACACATACATACTCCTGCTTCTATTATTCACACCAATTTTCTTGCAACCCAAACTGCCGAACAATCCATTCTCTTCCTCACGGTTATTCGCGACCCAAACTGGAGAATGTGAAACATACAACTCAACACCTGCACCCATCTCTGCATTCACACGGGACTCCATTTTTGACCTGCCCTACTACTCTTTCGACTGCCATGGAGTTCTATTTGATGACGATTTCTCTACCACGTTGAGATAAGGCTGGAGGCTCCTCGTTTTTCCTGTCCCGCATGATGAAAACCCAGGTCGTTCGGGTTAGATTTCCTATCTGGTTATCCCTTTTCTTTGATTGAGCTCGCGAAACGGAAAACCGGATTCCACTTTAGTCGATTTCACTTCGAATCTGGAATTTCCACATCTCTTCTTTTCGATTTGTTGCTACATTTGAATTATGGGTTCGCGAGGATTTTGACGATTTTGAGGAATCGTCTTGTCTATCTATTGAATCGTGAGTTTGTTTGCTGGTTTGGCACTAGCTGGATATCTGGTGGCGGAGCTGGTTTCTGTTGATGATCGGTTTCTCCCTTCTTTTCTTCTTCTGATTTTCGATCACATCTGAGTTTGATTTGAGAATACTAATCTGAGTATATTGTTTTCACGTTTGGAATCGGGAAATACCTGGGCTGACACTGGTTGAGTCTCTGATAAGTAGTGGTGGATTTCACTGACGGGACGATCCGCCCTTTCCGGCCTTGGGTTTGTGTCGTCTCCATCTCACGGGTACCTTACCCAGTCATAAGTTTTCTTTTGTTTAACGGGTGAATCAATTTGAGATCTACTTCCAACTGATTTTCTCTATTGCTCTGAATTGTGTGATGGCGGGAGTAGATTAGCTTAATCTACTGCCAACTGGTTTTCTCCATTGCCCTGGATTGTGGGTTGATTTATGAGGTGTTAAACAATCGTACTCGATATTGACCAGCTATGTTGATTTGTGAATTGCTTACTCATCTGGTTAGATTGATGGATGAAGGCTTTAATTAGTTATCTGCTTGGCTTGAGAAATCTCTTCTCTGCAATTAGGAAGTTTGTCGCATCCTTCCTGGCTACCATTTAAGCTTCCAACGGTCTGACTGTATACCTGGTGAATTCTTTTCCTCCTTCCGTGGGGATCTGGTTACCTATTTGAAACGGACTCTAGCTTGGTTCCATCGATCATTGATGTTGGTCTGGATCATGGGAGGCTCGTTTGTTTGTATCTTACTTCAGTATATGGTTGGTGTCACCGATCGATAAAACTCCAACTATGCAATCAATTTGACTTCTGCACATTTGTTGTTATTCGTTTACTCACTACTATGCTCTATGACTTGCCTGAGGTACATGTATGCGATTAAACATTGGCTGCGGTTTTGCTTGACACGGGCTACGGTCACTTGGCTGGAGTTTGACATTGGATTACACAAACCGACCATACTGATGCGTTTGAGCTTAATGCCTCTTCATTGGTTTGGAAAATTCTGTCTTTTGACTGTTACTATAACCTTGCGCATAGATCTGGGTTTGGAAATTGATTTGAGACTAGCATGAAACTTGTTCCAAAGTGCTTAGATAAGAACACGAATCGAGTGATAGTTACCCGAATGCTATAAATTGTGCATAAATCACTCATTGGCTGGATGGTCCTTATTAATTTTTCATCTGGTACGATCCCACATGACTCACAACTCACTCTTTGATACTACACTTCGGTTTGAGTCTCAATCTAAGATGACGAATTAATTTGAGTAGCAACCCCAATGCTTGATTTATTTTATGATTCATAGCATTCGTTGTTGGTAGTTTGAAACTCTTTTCTATGGTTCTCGGTTAGGGTGTGGGAGATGATTAGATTGCCCCCTCTCCTCCATTGAGAGGGGCCGTATGATCCCATTGCACACACCCTAACCCCCTTACATTTCATTACTAATTAATCTCGTATCTCTTTGTCTATGTTCCATGGCATGTACGTATTCTTGAGGAACGAGGAATTGCTCGGGGATTTAGGAGCTGAACCTTGGCTTGGACTATCGGGACTCTCCCATCAAACATAAAAAAAAAGGTTGGTGTATCTCTTCGGATCCCCTTCAGCTCGAGTGAGGCGCGGCGTCGATGCGACCCCCCATAGCAGCTTGTTTTTTTTATTATTCAAAACTTTAATTCTTATCATGAATTGTAACTTGTCTATTAATTGTGTTGCCTAATATAGTTTTGGGTTTATAATTTTGTACATTGTATGATTGTTGTTCTTTCGACTATCTGTTGTACATATTCTTGACTGCTTGCCTTTACATGTTCGATTCAATAATGCATTGGCCGTCTTCATTTATTTGTCAACTTTGTATTATAAATTGATAGATCGGCTTAGCACAGGTGGCCATAGAATAGCTTTTAGGTTTGCCCACTTATTTCTGGACACTTCGAGTCCAGTTTAGAAAAGCTTCTAGGTTCGGGGAAGTTCCTCACTCAAACGGGCCGTAGAGTTTGGTCGGGTGGAACTCCCTTCTTCATAAAATTTTCCAAACAATCCGTAATTGTCAGAATAAAATTAACAATCAATCGATCATCCAATTCCAAATCAATTTAAAGATCCAATGAGTCAAATCCCACTCCAAAGTCAATCTCTCTCACACTCTCTCACCAAACGCACTCCAAAGTCAATCTCTCTCACACTCTCTCACCAACACACTTCAAACAATCTCTCTCACACTCTCTCACCAAACACACTCCAAAGTCAATCTCTCGAACACTACACCAAACACAAAACAAATCAAACAATCTCTCTCACACTCTCTCACCAAACACACTTCAAGTCAAGCTCTCTCACACTCTCTCACCAAACAACTCCAAAGGTCAATCTCTCTCACATCATCTCTCACCAAACACACTTCAAAGCAATCTCTCTCACACTCTCGCACCAAAACACACTCAAAAGTCAATCTCTCTCACACTCGCTCACCAAACACACTTCAAATCAATCTCTCTCACACTATCTCACCAAACACACTTCAAATCAATCTCTCTCACACTCTCTCACACAAACACACTTCAAATCAAATTCTCTCACACTCTCTCATCAAACACACTCCAAAATCATTTTCTTTCACACTCTCTCATCACACACACTCCAAAATCATTTTCTTTCACACTCTCTATCAAACACACTTCAAATCAATCTCTCTCACACTCTCTCATCAAACACACTCCAAAATCATTTTCTTTCACACTCTCTCATCAAACACACTCCAAAATCATTTTCTTTCACACTGTCTCATCAAACACACTCTAAAATCAATCTCCCTCACTCTCTCACCAAACACACTTCAAATCAATCTCTCTCACACTCTCTCACCAACCACACTTCAATCAATCTCTCTCACACTCTCACCAAACACACTCTAAAATCAATCCCTCTCATACTCACTCATCAAAACACACTTCAAAATCAATCCCTTTCATACTCACTCATCATACGCTCTCCAAAATCAATCCTCTCATACTCCAAAACCAGATATCCTTCATGAATTCTTCGAAATCAAAGCTCTTTGCACTCAACATTAAATACTCTTCATACACTCATTAGACACACTTCAACCTCACAAAGCATTTGAAATGCTTCCAAAAGTTCTAAGATCAAACTTCAAACTCCTTCCAAACTCCAATTGTCTCATAGATTCAAATCATCTTCCAATCCCAATTTCATAGGGTCCAACCCGGCCCAATTTCAAAGGTCCAATCCGGCCCACATTTCAAGGCCCAAATCCGGCTCATTATCTCCATTCGATCCCGGTTTAGTTTCAAATCCAATTCAACTTCAATTCCAATTCAAATTCAATTTCAATCCAATTCAATCCAACTCCGATCCAGAATCAATTCGATTTCAATCCAATTCAATTCAAAATTCTTTTTCCCATTCAATTCAACTTCATTTCAATCCCGAATTTTCTAAACATCATAAATCTCAAATTCCGGAAAACTTCAATCTCCTTGAAGTCAAGCATCTCGAATCTCTAACCGTCTCAACAGCTCAACAGACTCGACCGTCTCAGCAGCTCAACAGACTCGACCATCTCAATAGCTCAGCAGACTCGAACATCTCAGCAGCTCAACAGACTCGACCGTCTCAGCAGCTCAACAGACTCGACCGTCTCAGCAGCTCAACAGACTCTACCGTCTTAACAGCTCAACAGACTCGAATGTCTTCACAGTTCAACAGATTCGAACATCTCAATAGACTCATCAAATTCAAACACCTCAAAAACCCTCAGCTCCTCAAAAAGCCGAACCCCTTGAAATTTGGTAATCCTTTCAAGCTCTAAATGTCTCACAGACCCGAGCGTCTCACAGACGTCATCATTTTAGGATTTCGAATATCCCACAGAGTCGAGCACCTCAAACTCCAAAACAAACTCGACAATCCATCAAGCCCCACGAAATGGCCACAAAAACCCATTGACCCCTTAAAGACCCAAAAGGTCAAAATCCTAATTCCTTCAAAACCCCAAAACTCCCAAATCCCCAAAGGTCACTGAACTACGTAAGGTCTGATCTCAACAGGGAGTTGAGTACGTAGGCAACCCACACAGGGTGCGACCCCACATCAATCAAAATACCCTTTTGCACTCGACTATCTCCCCCAAACAACAACTTCTAACCCTCGATCACCTCAAAAAGCCCAGCCATCCTAAAGGTCACTGAACTACGTAAGGTCTGATCTCAACAGGGAGTTGAGTACGTAGGCAACCCACACAGGGTGCGACCCCACATCAATCAAAATACCCTTTTGCACTCGACTATCTCCCCTCCAAACAACAACTTCTAACCCTCGATCACCTCAAAAAGCCCAGCCATCCTAAAGGTCCCTGAACTACGTAAGGTTTGATCTCGACAGGGAGTTGAGTACGTAGGCATCCCACACAGGGTGCGACCCCATTTCAATCCAAAAAACCCCTTTCCCAACTCTAAGGCGGTATTCATGTCTGTCAAACATTCAAATCACCTCTGACTCCCACAAACCCTCGACTTCTTCAACTCTCAAAATCAGACTCCAAATCTTTCATTCTATACTCATTCGAATTCATCAATGCCCCTTCTTGGCACTAGCTTGGCAGACAAGCTCGCCTCATCCTCTCTTTCATCCTAATCCTATCCTTGGCTCTTAAAATGAATCTCTTTAATAGGGTTTTGAAAGAAGACAATCCCGACAATTGGAGACCGCGGTTTCCTCGGGCACCAATCCAAAGTCGTGGTCATTGCCACTTCTAAAGGGTGTAACCCAGTGCGAACCCACACAGAATCTCTAGTATGATCAGATAAGCCCTATCCATAGGCAACAAATCACAGAGTCAATTAACGGTTCTTAGAACCCGATCTTCCTTCCTAGTATTCTTAGGTTAAACTAGGTGGCGACTCTAGTAAATTCCGCCCTTCGGGCATAAGCCCGCGTGGAGCCCATTGAGAGCGGGTGTAGTGCACACTTGCACTCTCCCTTATGCTTTCTGGGAAAGACGGACGATAAAGTAGGTATTTGAGGGCTACCATGAATAACGGGTTTTCACCCTCCACAGAATGGCATTTTAGGATCTAGGCTTTTCAGTCGAGAATCATATTTAGATAGACCCCCCTCATACCGAAAAATCACCCTCCACAACCAGGAGTCGACTACTCCGACACTATGAAGATCCAAAAGTTTAGGGGAGGTTTGCAATTTCGCATCCAGGGCGTGATGGGAGCAATACAATTCACCACCTTACAAGAATGCTACGACGCCGCATCGGCAACCGAGTTAATGATTCAGTCCAGGGAGGAAGCACAGGGAAAGAAGAGGAAGAATCCTGAGGGAGAAGATGGGGGAGCAACCTCAGGCGGTTACAACAGGAAGGGAAAGTAAGGAACCTTTGATTAAGAATGAGTTACCATTATTACCTACACTTAGTTCTGGTCATTAACCTTAAAACCTGCAGTAGGAAATTCTTTGACAAGAAGAAGGGGCGGAAGGACTTCCACGGTCAGAAGATGAAGGAGCAGGTCCCTCGTCTGACCGGCCCAGCCATTGATGCACAGCCACTTAGATCGGCACCACCTAGGGGTAAGGATACCCACCTCTCGTTTAACCAAACATTTATTAGCTATACCTTTACTAAACCATGTTGTATAAACAATAGGCAATAAGCCAACCCAGCGCCACTACTACTGTAAGCGCTGTGGAGGTGATCACCCAGGAGTAGACAGCGCAGACAGGAAGGTGGAGTGCCGCTACTGCAAAAAGGAAGGCCACCAGGAGTATGAATGTTTTTCCAACCCAGCAAGCCGAGTATACAAGGGAGCTAGAGGGATTCAGAGGACACCAGCTACAGAGACTGAAGGACCCAGAGGAGGTCAGGTACCACAGACTAACACCTATACTAGGGGACCGGGAGGACAGCCATCCTCATCCGGGAGTCAGAAGGGGAAGGAGATAGTTCCAAGTTAAACACCTTGTACTCAGTGGGAACTTCAGGCGCTCAGCGCGAAACCGGTAAGCCTAGGACTTAAATCAAAGCATGATGCTATGTATGTGTGTTTACAGTTATTCAATCGTTAAGACTTGTATGTGTTTTGTGTGAAATAAAAATTTAGAGAGGTCTAACTTAGGGAACCTCTCACCTAATAGGGTACTTTAACATTTGTTTTCCCATACCTGTGAGACCGAGATCACCTGAGCCTATGAGCGAAGGTCGGGAATATCCAGAGAGAGAATGCCAAGTACTTCGACCCGGCATGATCCTACTCAAGAATATTTAACTCTAGATGAACAAATAGCTATTGTAAATGAATGTAGAACCTCGGGAATAGGCCTTGGAGGATTTTACACTCCAGGATATGGTAGTGGGTCAAAACTTAAATTATATATGATGTGTATGGGAAAGGATTGGGATCCACAAACTAGGTTGTATCAAGTAGCTAGAAAAATAGATGGAACACGAGTTCCTAGGATACCCGATAGTTTTCAAACTTTGGTGACAGAAGCGGTCAAGATTGCACAACAATTAGAGACCAACCCTATGCCAGACATGAAAGCAGATATTTGCATTGCAAACTTCTATGAAAAAGGGGGAAAACTTGGATTACACCAAGACCGAGATGAGACATCTGAGTCAATTACCAAAGGGATACCAGTTGTATCATTCTCCATAGGAGACGATGCTGAGTTTTTATACGGTGATCAGAAGAGGATGGACAAGGCGAGAAAGATTATCTTGAAGTCAGGAGATGTATTAATATTTGGTGGAGAATCTAGATCAGTATACCATGGGATAAAGAGCATTAAGTTGAATACAGCCCCATCAATCTTAGTAAATACTACCCATTTGAAACCGGACGGTTAAATTTGACATTTAGACAATATTGATGTAATTATGGAGCTTGTATGTGAGAATCATTGAATTAATGAATGGCATTTTAATACCTTTGAGACATGCACTATCTTACGAATTGTTAACCCCAGCCCACGAGTCTAATGGAGGAGCAGTGCTGAATGTATTGGACAAGACCGCGGCCAAGGATAAGGGAAATGTTATCATGGGAACCTTTACAGTAAATGGCGTGAGTGCATCGATACTGTTCGATTCAGGAGCGTCCCATTCCTTTATATCCTCTACATTAGTAGGGAAGTTGGAGACAACCCTTGAGCCTCTCTCAGATTTACTAGTCACATTACCGACGAAGGAGAGAGTGAGGTGCACGAAACTACACAAGGGAGTTCAGATTAACATCATGGATGAAGAGTTTCATGCGGACTTGATCGAGTTAGATAATTTGGGTTTTGATATCATCATGGGCATGGATTGGCTTCAGAAGTACAAGGGACGACTACATTGCGCAGAACATAGATTACTCCTGAAGAGCCCGAAGGGCAAGACAATTTCATATCGCAGTATTCCAAAAGAGCCTACTTTCAAATTAGTATCTGCTATCACATTGATGAAGAAGGTGAAGAAGGGGCAGCCAGTCTATTTGTGCTATGTTCAGGACATGAGGCAGGAAGAGAAGACACAGTCAAACATACCAGTCGTTTCAGATTTATTCCCAGAAGAATTACCAGGGATGCCACCCAAGAGAGATGGAGTTCTCCATCGACTTATTACCAGGCACAGGACCTATTGCTAAAGCACCATACAGAATGGCACCAGCAGAAATGAAGGAGCTAAAGATCCAGTTAGAGGATCTACTTGATAAAGGTTATATCAGACCAAGTGCATCACCATGGGGTGCACCAGTTTTGTTCGTGAAGAAGAAGAATGGTAGCATGCGACTATGCATCGACTACAGGGAGCTTAATGCAGTCACGGTGAAGAACAAGTACCCGTTACCACGGATTGATGATTTGTTTAACCAATTAAGAGGCGCTACAGTTTTCTCGAAGATTGATCTAAGATCAGGATACCACCAGATACGGATAGCTGATGAAGACATAGAGAAGACAGCTTTCAAAACACGCTATGGGCACTACGAGTTCGCAGTTATGCATTTGGATAGTCGAACACCCCAGCAATATTTATGGATCTGATGAACCGACTATTCAGAGAGCAGTTAGACTCATCAGTGGTTGTATTCATCGACCATCCTAGTCTATTCAAAGACCAAGGACGAGCACGAGGTGCATCTGAGGCAAGTTTTGCAGACGATGAGGGAGAACCAGTTGTATGCCAAGCTTTTGAAGTGTGATTTTTGGCTAGACAGTGTATCTTTTCTAGGGAATGTTTATCAGCCAGCGGTATATCTGTAGATCCTGCAAATATTGAGGCAGTTAAGACTTGGCTGAGACCGAAGACAGTGACAGATATCCGTAGTTTCTTGGGATTAGCTGGTTATTATCGCAGATTTGTGCAAGACTTCTCCAAACTGGCGAAACCAATGACGAGCCTGATGAAGAAAGATTCTCCATTTATATGGACAGCTGATTGTGAGCGTTCCTTTCAAACACTGAAGGACCTACTAACGTCGGCACCGATACTCACCATTCCAGAGGGAACCGACGGATTCGAAGTTTATTGTGATGCTTCAGGCACAGGGATAGGGTGTGTACTTATGCAGAATGGAAAGGTTGTTGCTTATGCATCACGACAGTTGAAGAAGCATGAAGAGAACTACCCGACTCACGATCTAGAATTGGGAGCAGTTGTTTTTGCACTGAAGATCTGGCGACACTACTTATATGGAGTGACAGTGACAGTTTATTCAGACCATAAGAGCCTTCAGCATTTATTCACACAGAAGGAACTTAACATGAGACAAAGGCGATGGGTCGAGTTTTGAAGGACTACGACATCGACCTCAGGTACAAAGAGGGCAAGGCAAATGTAGTTGCTGACGCCCTGAGCCGTAGAGCTCATTCTTTATTTGCCATGACAGGAGACACCGGCCTCATCGAGGAGGTACGTTGTGCTCAGGAAAATGACCAATACATGAAGAATACCAGGTAACAGTTGACTGACGGTATCTTTGAGAGGCAAATATGATTTTGTACTTAGTGAAGAAGGGTTAATCAGACTGAATGGCCGTTTGTGCATTCCAGAGTCCAGCCCAGACTTGAAGGAAAAGATTTTGCAGGAAGCTCATTGCTCATCCTTATCAGTACACCCAGGGTCATCGAAGATGTACAAGGATCTGAAACTACATTTATGGTGGAGTGGTATGAAGAAAGATGTTGCAGAGTTTGTGGCCAGATGTATGACGTGTCAGAAAGTGAAGTTTGAACACCGGAGACCGGGCGGTTTAGTACAGCCGATGCCCATTCCACATTGGAAGTTCGAGGATATATCCATGGATTTCGTAGTAGGTCTTCCACCGACTAGAGGAGGTGCTAACATGATATGGGTCATCGTCGACAGACTGACAAAGGTAGCTAAGTTCATTCCTATCAAGGACACATGGAAAGTTCCCAAACTGGCGGATATTTTCCAGAGAGAGATCATTAGACACCACGGCGTACCGAAGTCTATTGTGTCAGATAGAGATTCCAGATTTGTTTCCAGATTTTGGCGGCAGGTCCAGGAGGCATTGGGTACGAAGCTGAAGCTAAGTACAGCCTTTCATCACACAGACAGATGGTCAGAGTGAAAGAACGATTCAAACGTTAGAGGACATGCTTAGAGCTTGTGCCATGGATTTCCAGGAAAGCTGGATAGATCGACTACATCTGATCGAGTTTGCGTACAACAACAGCTATCATGCATTCATCCAGATGCCACCATTTCAGGCATTGTACGGCAGACCATGCAGGACACCACTATGTTGGGACGAGGCAGTGAGAACATCATCTTAGGGCCAGAATACCTAGACCAGATGAAAGAAGATATTGTGCAGATATGCAAGAACATGAAGATAGCCTAGGACAGACAGAAGTCATATGCTGATGTCCATAGGAGAGACCCCGAGTTCGCAGTAGGCGATCGAGTCTTCCTTAGAGTTTCACCTATGAAAGGAGTTTTCAGATTTGGGCAGAAGGGCAAGCTTAGCCCGAAGTATGTAGGACCATACCTTATCACGGAGCGAGTGGGCCCATTAGCTTACAGATTAGATTTACCTGTTGAGCTTGGGAGAGTGCACAATGTGTTTCACATTTCACAGCTAAAGCAGTATGTGCCTCACCCATCACATATCTTAGAGCCCGAGACACTCGAGCTAGATCCTACACTTAGATATGAGGAGACCCCAGTTCGCATTTTAGACTCCAAGACTAAGGAGACCAGGAACAAGACCATTAGAATGGTCAAGGTTCTGTGGTCAAACCATGATATTGAGGAGGCGACATGGGAGTTAGAAGACTCCATGCGAGACAAGTATCCAGCACTTTTCTCTTAGTTTTGTGTATACTTGTGGGGGTACGTGGGCGTAACCCTTTTTAAGGGGGGTAGAGCACCACATGCGACTTGCATATCTGCAGTCTATCTTGGTTTGTGTTTGGTTGTTTTGGTTGTGTTTGATTGTTGCGCATGTGTGCAATTGGTTGGATGGTTATAGTTATGGATGTGTTCTATGTAGCACTTGGATGGTTAATAAAAGTATACTTAATTACTTTACAGTATATTCATTCCTACAATCACACTAGAGATTTACTGCCAAGGGTTTACGCCTCTGCACTCTGTAGGACTGAGTATTTGGTATTGCACTTGTGCAGTGAGGACCTAGTGGGATAGCTAGGAAGTTGGGACACTAGTTTACTCTACAGTATTTACCAAGTTATCTATGCTGTGATTACATTGATTATCACAAACAAAGGATATGTGGTTATTTGAGTTACATACACCCGGATTGTTGATGGAATGTAGAGGTACCAGTATAGTATTGACACCCAGGAATGATAAGTATACAGGGAATAGATATGAGGAACTTGATTCCATAGGATGAATAAGTATAAGTTATGACTTCGGGACGAAGTCCTTTTAAGGGGGGTAGACTGAAATACCCCAAACCTTTAAATAATTAAATAATGATAAATAAGTATTATTTAGGGGATTATTAAACCTTAATAAAAGTATATAAACACTTGGGCGTTAAAGCGCACCAAAACTCCTTAAGGTCGAAAACGAGCGTTAAAGCCGGACCCTAAACTAAACAAGTTATATAAACTAAAAACTCCATATGAAGTTAATCAAGGATCATTTTATGACCTTTAAAACACAAGTCCTCAGTTAGAACTGAGTAAAAACACAATATATGCCCGGGAGTTCCCTTAAGGGCCCCTAAGGCCCGAAAGTCTCGGAAATACTTTATTAAATAAAGTAAAAGCATTACACTTCATTATAATATAACAATAACACTTTAATGAACATTTAAGATGAAGTTCTCAAGCTAAAACTCTCAGTTAAACACAAAGTACTCGGGAGAATTTCTTAACGCTCCTTTTTGCCCCGGTTAGCCCGGGAATTGTGTTTTGAGTTGATATAACCCCATATAACTCAATGTAACACCGTAAAATATTATTATTGACAATAAAAAAATTCAATAAACACTTGGAACTCATAGCGACTAATTATTTTCCAGAAAATTCTTAAAGCACAAAAACGCACCTTCGGGTGTCATAAAAATGCGTTTTACGCAATTACCTTGAAGTTTTTGAGGAGCCACGAGTTGATAATCTTAAAAGGGGATAAATTGACCATATAAATCAGTTAATTCCAGTGCTAAAATCATAGCACAACCAAGGCCGATGTTTGAGTCAAAAAGGAACCTAAAATCAGCATTTTTACCTTAAAACTTTCACCTCTTACCATAGTATAAATGTACCAAATAAATGCTGGAACCTATTACACATATTATGATATTATTACAATATAGTGTAACAAAAATAAAATTAAAAATCAATCCCATTTGGTCCCCATATTAGGCGCCATTTAGGGTATAAATGGACTAGTTTTAGTTCAAAAAAATTTGTCTTATGGAATGGTGACTCATCTAGCAAGTGCTATATGATTATGTATAAAATAAATCCGTCAATTTAGACCTCCATTACCGATTTCCCCTGCAAGAAAACAATGAAGATTAGCTTATATTAAGATAATGGAATTAAAATGCAAATCTAGTCATACTTTTGACTAGGCAATTAAACAAAGAAAACAAGTTGCTCAATTGGCATGTGAGTGCCGATTTGAATAAGAAAAAGGGGAGTATAATTGCTACTAAATTAATCAAATGGAACATGTACCTAACTAGCATAAATCTATGTCTAATAAACAAATCAAAGTCTTTGTAGCAACCCTTGACTACCGAAATCAATCAAGAATAATGGGGTTTGATTGCCTCATTAATTAGTCAATAAAACACAAACCTAACAAGCATTATCTCTTATCTCAAATCAAACAAAAATCAATTGTTATCTACCACCTAAGCAACCGAGAATCATAAGGAAAAGAAGGAAGAAATTAACATGTTAATTGACTTAGAAAATTCAAAGAAGACAACTACCTACCATAACTCATGTCTTCTAGTTTCAATCATCAACAAGTCTCCATTATCTTCTTGCCAATCAGCCGTAAGTCTAGTCTAAATTGAGAGACTTTTGTAGTCAATTATGAAATCAAATAATAAAAACAAATCATAGAATAATGCTATGTTACATGACAATAATTCCCATTTGATTCCCTCTCTTGTCTTACCTTAATAACCTACGTGAGCTTGTCCTTCCTTCCTTGCTCATCCAACCGAATTGGTAAGTCCTCAAGCTCTCTTTTCTTCTCCTTTGCTAAATTAATTCCTTAGAGCTTCTAAGCTCCATTAATGGTGTTATAAGTCCTAACACCATTTTAATGTAATTTCCTAGTTAAATCTCCTAAGTCTTGAAGCAAGAAATCATCCTAGCAACTTCTACAATTTTTGCCAAGCATAAGTGTTCCAAGGAGGTTCCTAGATTCAACAAAAACAAGGAACAACAAGATCAAGTTAAGGTATATTTTTATGTTGAAAATCCTAGCAAAATACCTTAAGCAATTTTTGAAATTTAAGAGCTGCTAAATCCATATTCTCTTCATTATTCATGAAGGAAACTTGGATCTACAATCATCCCAAGGTGTACCAAAATACCTTGTTAAATTCCTAAGGTAAACTCTTGTGAAATTACTCCAAATATTATTTATAAATCCTTGTTAGAAGTCTAACAAATGGATCTCCTACATATGTACAAGGAGGCCGAAATACCTTCATCAAAATAGCATTTGAGGAGCTTGGAATTCAAGGAGAAATCAAGTACAAGAATTATCTTGATTTAAAGAGTAAGTTTATATAATTAAGGTTTATTAAGTTTAAGTTTGATTTAAGCTTCAAACCTTGGTATAAAAATTATGTATAACCCTTAGATAAATTAAGGCCGAAAACTATGGGTTATATTGTCAAGAAAATAATTTATAACATATAAGGTAAGATGATTACCTTAAGGTATATATTTGTGTCACAAAAATTAATTATGTTACACAAATAATTAAGCCGAATGGTCAAGGGATTTAATGTTCTTTTTGAGTTTATAATCATTCTAAGTCATTAGCATAACTTTTAGAAGTGTTATATGGCTTAAATACATTTATATATACATATTATAAAGTTTAAATCAAGTTTTAAAACCATATGGTAAAACATAATTAAAGCCGAGAACAATATGTGGTATTTTGTGAATTTTGAAATATATATAAGTGTATTAACTTATATTATAAATTTTGGGAGCATTAAAAATAGCTACAAGTATTTAAATGACTAGTTTATAAAGTTATGTGGTTAAAATGTAAATTTTGGTAAAGTTTAGAGTGCTTAATGTAATTACCGAGAATAAAAGGGTGGATTTGGTATATTTATGGTATAATATAAGGTAGGAATTAATATTATGAATTTTGGTGAATTTAAATAAGTGTTTAAGTGATAAAATAACATTTTAAAAAGTTTTGGGGCTTTTGTGATTATTGAGAAGTTAGGGATATAACCGAGAATATACATGACTTTATGGGTATATTGAAGTATTAATTATGAAATTAAGTCTTGGTCAAAGTGTTGACTAAAAACTTTGGGTTAAAAGGATTTATGACATAAAATATTAATTCTATAAAAGTTTTGGGATGAATATGTAATTTATGAAAGTATATATGTAAAAACCGAATTGAATATGGGCGGAAATGTAATTTGCAAAAATATATGGGTCTTTTCGGTAATTAAGGAGAATTAAATATTAAAACTATAGTTTATGAATTTATATGTAACTTGTATAAAGTTTTAGGGTTAAATTGTAAATAAAGGAAAGATATTTATTAAAACCGAAACTATATGTGGTTATATGATAATTGCGAGAATTAGTGGGCACAAATTGTAATTTCCGAAAGTTGATATGGTTAATTAGTAAATTATAAAAGTTATATGGTTATTTGATAATTTATAAAAGTTGTTGGGTACAAAATATAGATACCGAATTATTATGGTTGGTTTTGCAATTTAATAAAGAAAAGAATTAAGATTAAGTAATATAATGTATATTATGGAGTATAATATAAAGTTTATAAAATAAAGGTGGTTATAATAAAAAAACCAAATGATATAATAAAAAGAATAAGTGGAAACAATTATGAATATATAATTAACGAGGAGGTAAGGATATACATATAATGGAAATTCATTATCACATGTGAACACCACATAAAATAATGAACTGTTAAATTACCTATTCCCACTGTTAAATAACAGGGGGAAATAAAAGACATACAGGGTTAGTATACTACGAGTATAACTATACAGTGACAGCACTGTAATATTTAGTGAATAGTTATATTAATATTACCCGTTATTGTATGTATAAATAACAGCGTACGGGAAAGGATTACTAGAGCGTGCACTGTCAAGCTAGCTGTTATCCCGGTGAACGGTATGTTAATTGTGTGGTCTGAATGTCCTAAGGATTATCCTAAGGTCCAGACATTGTGTGTTAATTGTTTAGAGCGATATCTGTGATTTTATGTACATGATATTGTATACTGTATTGCTCAACACTGTTGCGTTTATCTTTACGCGAACGTCTTATGACTGGAAGTTTATACATCTAAACTGGAACAAGACTAACTGACCTACAGGTATTATTAAACCTAACTGATGGTCAACTGTTATAGTCTTAACTCAAGGATTGATTATTGTATCACTGACAAAAGGGCTAACTTATAAAGAGAGGAATCTAGACTGTTTCGACTTTCTGGTTGCGCATCGTGATCACTACGTTTAATACCCCGGATCTAAAAATGGCGATTTAATTACTCTAATAAAATTATTAAAGGCCTAATTGTGCCTAGAGAGTATTGGTAAAAGAAGAATAAAACCAAAAGTAAAGAGAAAACGCTTGAAAAGCGAAAAACGCTAAAATGCGCATTAAATGAAAATAAGAGATATATAATCTCGTAAGGGTCCGAGATGGATTCCTAAGGCTTAGTTAGGCCTAATTAGTATACGGGAATGATTCCCGAAGAAAACGGATCCAAATAATGGATTAAAACGCTAATTAAGCATAAAAACACATTTTTCTAGAAAACCCGAGAACGTGACTTTAAGCGGTCAAACAGACCCGTAGAAATTATAGTTGATTAAATAACTATAAATAAGTGTTAATGGAAGCTTAATAACCATTAAAATTAATTAAACGGCAAAATTCCGAAAAACGGACCCGGTAAGTGAATAGTGACGAAACCGGGAGACGAAACGCGTTTAATTCGAAAAAACGAAAAAAAATGACCCGGGCTATTAATTAATGTGGGCCGGTTTTAATTAATATGTATACACTCATTAATAGCTTGTTAGCTAATTAGTAATGAGATGACAAAGAAATAAGTAAGTAAAGTAAATAGTGAATAGTAAAAGCAACTTAAATACACTCTCTCACTTCCTTCTTTCTTATTCTCACGTTTGCCCAGCCCCTGTTATTATCTTCTTCATCCTCTCCTCTGTTAATGCGCGATTCCACACAGCACCACCACCTCCATCTTCAATCTCCTCTAACTTGCTCATTTCTCCACCGAATCGCACAAAAATAGTACCGTTAGATTCGTATCGGCGAGGGCTACGTTTTCCAACCCTCAAAATCTTGTTCCTCCATCTTCACTTCCGGGTGTTGGAGCTTTTGGAGCTTCAAGAGCTGATTAAACTCTCCTCCACTCCTTAATGTCTTGAGGTAATATTAGTAAGAGCTTGGCCATTTCAAGCTTGTTCTTGCAATTTTTGGGAAAATTTTCCTCACGTTGAAATTTTCTCCCGTTTCAGCGTGGCACCTTGACTTTGTGGAGTGTTGGAAATGCTCCATTTGATTGCCAAGCTCTCCTTTTGAATACTCTAAGGTAATATCTAATCTAGAACCTAAAAATACACTAGTACAAAAAACGTCTATTTCGGCGCCCTTATTTCGGCGGTTGTAGACAAAACCGCCGCAATAGGGGACCGAGATGTATACCGTATGTAAAGAAGGGGTCTAGTTCGGCGGTTCCTAGATATAAAACCGCCGAAATAGGCCCTTTTTAATTAAAAAAAAAATAAAGAAACCTATTTCGGCGGTTCCTTACACGAAACCGCCGAAATAGGTGTTTCTATTTTTCTTTTTTTTAAAATTTAATCATCTATTTCGGCGGTTCTTTGTTAGGAACCGCCGAAATAGGTCTCCTTAATTTTTTAATAATTAAAAAGGGCCTATTTCGGCGGTTCCTAACAAGGAACCGCCGAAATAGGTCCTTTTAATTAACCCCCAAACCCCGATTCGAAACAATTACGCGATTTCATTAGGTTAATTCACCCCTCTTCTCCTCTCTCTGTTCAACGGCGACTGCGAACACCGCCACCACAACCGTCACCCGGCCCCGCCTCCTCCTCCTCTCGCTTTCGCCGGTGTCGCGCCGTCGGTGTCGCGCTTGGGTGGCGTCGCCAGCCTCATTCCGCCACTCAACAGAGGCGAACAGAGGTGAGAGCAACCCTAACTTTCCTTTTCGATTGTGTTTATTTAATTGTTAATTTGTTGTTAAAATTGATAGATTGTTGTCACATTGTGATTGTGGATGATGATATTTATTGTGTGTGTGAAATCTTTGCAAGATTTGGTTGTTAAACTATTAAATTTATGTATGCACACAAGGTGTTCGATGAAATGTCCGAGTGAATTTTTGTGCTGTTTTTGGCCCTTCTTTAAAATGGGTGCGAAAAGAAAGTAGCAAACGCAGAGTAAAGTAGTGTAGTTTCTAAACGTATGAATGAGTGTTGTAATATGTGCAATAAATATAAGTATAGTGATTGCGAGTAAAAGATATGTTGTTAATTAAGATGAGCATTAAGTATGAGTAGTTTGTTTCTTATATATTTAAAAGTATTGCGTGTGTGGAGAATTAAAGAAAGTGTTATGAAATGTATATGTACAGTGCAATGACGATATGTGGAGAATTAAAGAAACTTTTTATCTGGTTGTGTCATAGTATAAAATATTATTGTGTTATTTGTGTATATGACGATAAGTGAAATACAAAGATAAAAGTTAGTTATTAGTTGTCTGTAATAGTAGGTGAAGTGAAGAATGCGTGTGTGTATGTGTTGAAAGTAGTAGCTTGTGTGAGCAAGTGAATATGAAGTTGTAAACGCAAAGTAAAAATAATCAAATTTGTAGTGAGTTTAGAAGAAAGAAATAGTAAAGAAGAAAGAGTGTATAAAGTAATGAGTGAGCAGAATGATGATTATAGTAGATAAAAGTAGTAAAAAAGTGTAGAAATGATAAGTAGAAAAAGTGCTAGTAAAAAAGAGTGGAAGACCCTGAAGTAGTGTAAGAAGTTAAATGCGTAGTAAAAGTGTTAGCGTAGTAATAGACAAGTGTGTGTAGGGGGTGAAAATTTCGTATGTATGCGTTAAGTTGATTTCTGTGAAGTGTTAAGTGGTAAACAATTATATGTGCAGCACTTGAAAGATGTAATGTAAGTGTAGAACGTTTCGTAGTGTATAATTGAATAAGAGCGTGAACAAGCAGTCATAGTATAGAAAAATATTGTAGTAGGTGAGGTATTAGCCGTTTTAGTAGCGGTTTGAAGTAGAGGTGTGAGAATGTATTATATATATATATATATATATATATATATATGAGTATTGTATAGTCGTTAAGTTTAATATAAAATTATTCTAATTGATCTGAATGTTGTTCAATCTTTATGCGTTGCCTCTGTAGAGATTGGCGTTGCTACACAAGTCTCGCACGCCCGATTGAGAAGAGGGGCTGAAAACAATTCATTTATGAATCGGTATTTTTTTTTAATTTAACTCTTCATTCTCTTCATTCTCTTCACTCACTGTAATATAATCTAACTTATCATTTTTCTCTTTTGTGTCTCTACAGATAAATACTTAAGGAGCTTCTTTACCATTTGATGGTAGATTGAAAGCGGAGCGGAGAGCAATTCATTTTCGAACCGGTAATATAATCTAACTTATCATTTTTCTCTTTTGTACTTTGTATTTGATTTCCACAAATTATTGGAATTTTCGTTTGATGATGAATTTGGTATATATTAGTTTGGTTTATGATTGAAATTTGTGTTGTTGAATAATTGGTGAATGCTTAATAATAGGCATAGTTGTGTCTTTATTTTACTTTGTATTTGATTTCCACAAATTATTAAAATTTGGTTTGATGGACAAAGTTGGTATTAGTTTGATTTGTGATGGAAATTTGTGTTGATGAATGGTTGGTGAATGCTTAATAATAAGCATGGGATAGGTAAAATTATGCAAAAGTCATGCCGTTTTTTTTAAATCTCTTCGTAATTAATATTGTTTGATGTATGTGTATATGTCTAACAATATCTAATTTTTTTTATCAGGTCCGTGAATCACCTCTCTTGTTTCCCGCCTTCTTCCATTACTGTTCCTCTTCCTCCTCTGTGCACAAGTAAGTAACTAAACCTTATTTTTTGTTTAATAAATGCAATTATGTATTTAAATATAAGTGCTAGTACATAATTTAGCTTCATTCCCTATTTGTTGATGCATTTCTTTTTTAATTTATTTTTTGTTGCTCCTTGCAGAGACATATCAGAAGTGGTATTGCTGCATCTCTCGCACACAGAAGCCTACCTCTCAGGCACCAGTCTCCCCTGTCCATAAATCCTTAAAAAACAAGTACGTATTCTAACTCTCGATTCTTTGTTAATCTGTAAACCGGTTTGAACTTATACAGTGGAGAATTGAAAGCGTTGATTTGATGATCTGAATTTGCAATTGGTTTTCAGTTAGCTAGTAAAGAATTGATTTATTTTAATTGTTGGTTGCTGCCATTGTTGGAATGTTTGTGGTTGTGATGACTTTGGTGAGTGCTGAATAATAAGCACGGATGTGTACAATTATGCAAAGGTCATGCCAAATTTTTTGTAGAAAAAGTATTCGTAATATTGTTTTAAACACCGGTTTCTGTTGTAGAAGTGCAACAATTTCTTAAATTTAAAATGGTAGTTTATTTTGTGTTTGCAACCTTAGAGTTAGGCTAGACTAATTGACAATCATCCCAGTCATGCTCCATTAGGAAATAAACATGTGCAACTTAATACAGCCATATTCTACAAAGGATCTAACTCACACCTGTGGTCTGTTGCACATGTAGTATGGAGCGTGACTGGATGTATGGTGATAGAGGCGAACATTTTGACAAAATGCTGAAAGAGTTTTGCAAAGCTGCAGTGCAACACAAGGACAGGACAAAGGCGGAGAAAATTCCATGTCCTTGTGTTGATTGTGGTGTGGTTAGACATTATTCAAGCATCAACCTCGTACAACTCCATGTGAAGACCCGTGGTTTCATGCCACATTATACAAAATGGATTTTTCATGGAGAACGTGTTGAAGATAATGCTTCATCTTCCTACAGTCACGATCGGTGTAACTCAAGAACCGAGCAGACATTCGATACTACTAACGAGTCAGAACTCCCAAGCGCTTCCGGAGTCAATGTTGACAGTGAGTCGACTTATCATGATGAACAAATTGACGAGATGCTTGGTAACGTTGAGGATAACTTTGTCGACCGGCCGGATGAGTATCAAAGGTTGTTGGACGCATCCAAAACGGCGTTGTATCCTACTTGCACTAAGTACACGAAATTGACAGCTATATTGAATTTGTTCAACCTGAAGGGAAGATATGGATTGAGTGACAAAGGTTTCACGGCATTCCTCGAGCTGATTCATGATATGCTACCGGATGAGAACGGTCTCCCTACGACCACGTATGAGGCAAAGAAATGGGTGTGTCCAATGGGAGTAGAGTACAAAAAAATTCACGCGTGTCCAAACAACTGTGTGTTGTACAGGGGTGAATACGAACATCTGGACAATTGCCCGAAATGTTCGTTGTCCGGTATAAGCATAAAGATGGTGAGTACTCCTCCGTTCAGAAAAAAAGCCCTCCAGCAAAACTTGTTTGGTATTTGCCGATTATACCCAGATTCAAACGGTTGTTTGCGAATCCGAAAGATGCAAAGAACTTACGATGGCATGCGGAGGGTAGAAAGAGTGATGAGAAACTAAGACATCCAGCAGATGGGCCTCAGTGGAGAAACATCAATAGACGGTTCAAAGAACATTTCGGACATGAAGATAGGAATCTGAGGCTTGGGTTATGTACTGATGGAATGAACCCGTACGGCACATTGAGTAGTCAACACAGTACATGGCCTGTTCTGCTAGTGATCTACAATTTGCCCTCATGGTTGTGTATGAAACGAAAGTACATCATGTTATCGCTCCTGATATCTGGTCCCAAGCAGCCCGGTAATAGCATAGATTGATGTGTACCTTGCCCCTCTGATCGACGATCTGAAGCTATTGTGGAATGAGGGGACCGTGGTATATGATGCTTATGCAAGAGAGAATTTCACGCTCAAGGCTTTGTTGTTCTGTACCGTCAATGACTTCCCTGCGTATGGGAACTTGTCCGGTTACACGGTTAAAGGAACATTTGCATGTCCCATATGCGAGGAAGACACTTGTTCGGACCGTTTAAAACATTGTGGGAAGAATGTTTATATGTGTCATCGACGTCTTCTCCCCGAAGATCACCCTTATCGAGTAACGAAGAGAAAGTTGTTCAATGGTCAAGCCGAAACTCGTGTGGCCCGTCTACCTCTGACCTCTGAGGAAGTGTACGAAAAGGTTAAGGACATTGTAAATGTATTTGGAAACACATCAAAACCGGCGAAAAACATTTGGAAAAAGTGTTCTATCTTTTGGGAACTACCTTATTGGCGTCATCTTTCTGTGAGGCACTGCTTAGACATCATGCACATTGTGAAGAACGTTGGTGAGGCAGTGAGTGGGACTTTACTCAATATACCCGGCAAAACAAAAGACGGATTGAAAATCAGAAAGGACATGCAAACCATGGGTATACGAAAGGAGTTACACCCACAAGAGAATGGGAAACGAATCTACCTACCTCCTGCATGCTACACGCTCTCAAAGGCTGAAAAGATTAGTTTCTGCAAATGTCTGTACTCGGTAAAAGTACCGTCTGGATACTCTTCAAACTGGAAGAACATTGTATCGATGAAGGATTTAAAACTTTTAGGCATGAAATCTCACGATTATCATGTACTGATGTTACATCTTCTTCCGGGTCGCAATTCGAGGGATATTGCCATCTGATGTCAGAAATGCTTTAACTCGGTTATGTTTCTTTTTCAACGCTGTGTGCTCCAAGGCAATTGACGTAACCTCTCTATGATCTACAACGTGAAATTGTTATCACATTATGTCAACTTGAGATGTATTTCCCACCATCTTTCTTTGATATAATGGTACATCTAATTGTGCACATCGTTCGAGAGATACAGTTCTGTGGTCCGGTATACTTACGGTACATGTACCCTTTTGAACGGTACATGGGTATTCTGAAAAGTAGAATGAAGAATAGGTATCGACCAGAGGGGAGCATTGTTGAAGCAACAGTGACTGAGGAAGTCACGGAGTTTGTGACCGATTATTTGAGTGAGGCAGAGTCTATTGGTATCCCAAAACCACGACACTATGGCAGGTTTAAGGGTAAAGGTGTTATTGGTAGAAAGATCGTGCAAGTTTCGCGTCTACTTATTCATCAAGCACATTTGTTTGTCTTACAACATCTTGAGGTTGTTGAACCTTATTTGGAAACCCATATGGTTGAGTTAAGGCATCAAAATCCTTTGAAAAACCACATTTGGCTGACAAAAGAACAAAACCGAGTTTTTATCCAATGGTTCAAAGATCATGTGTTGACATTAGCATCATCAGATCCAGAAGCTGTAAGCGAAGAGATCAGATGTTTGGCAATCGGACCTGAAACTAATATTACATCTTTTGAGGGGTATGATATTAGTGGGTATACATACTACACTGCACGCCAAGATGCCAAATCGATAAACCAGAATAGTGGGGTAAAAATTGAAGCTGCTGCCACTGAGTACCACAGCGGTAACCGATCTCAACCAGTTAGTAATTGGTATTATGGTGTCATCGAGGACATCTGGGAACTAGACTATGACATTGATTCCTTTCTGTTGTTCCGGTGCAAGTGGGTGGACAACCGACGCGGGTACCAAAATGATGGAGGGCTTACCATGGTTGATCTTTCACGGTTACACGGTTATAATGATGATCAATTTGTTCTGGGAAAGGATTGCGAGCAAGTGTGGTATGTTGAGGATCCGAAAGACTGCAGATGGTCTGTTGTTCTTCCAGGAAGAAGGCCGGTTGTAATGGAAAATGAAAATGAGGATAACGATGAAAATGGGACTGTAGAGGAAACATCCTTGTTTCCTACTGGATTACCGGATTCGATTGATGATACCGAAAACGATTTGCTCTACGCACGATCAGACCATGATGAGGGTGTTTGGGTAGAAAATATGAAATGATTTATGTTTTTGTACGTGTCAGGTAATGTTGTTAGTAGAATGTAGACTGTAATATCATCTTAACTGTTATTGTTATGCATCATAGTATTTATGTTATGAGTTTAACTGATGAAAATGCTTTATGATTTTTTTTGCAGTGGATGATCACCCTATGGATGACCCATTGGACGGCTTATCTCGACTGGAGAACCTGAGCCACAGCCGAATAGACCAAGTAAGCGGGTCACGAGAGGAGGAAAGAAGAAGAAGGACCAGTTAGCAGTACACGAGACTGAGGCTGGCCCTTCACAGCAGACCGAAGAGGAGTCGGTTGTGCCACCAGAGGCGAAGAAGAAGCAGAAGAAGAGAGGTGCAACACGTGGGCTGAAGGCTAACAAGGGCCCTCCTACAAAACCGGTCGACTTCAATCAATTCAACCAGCCCCATGGAAATTGGAAGAATGACTTCACCGCTTACGGTAGCCATTTGGTGAAGTCATATTGCGACATAAACCACACCTGGAAGCAAGTGCCTCAATCATTGAAGGATACTATGTTTCAGCGTCTTCAGGTAAATCTCTACATTATTACTATGATCTTTTGTGAAATAATAGAACATTTATGTTTACTTTACTAACTGAATGATCATGTACGTAGTCTCGTTTCTCCGTGGATCCCGCACTTAAAAAGATGTGCTATCAGCGATGTCGAAACAGTTCGGGACCACAAGAATAAGTTGGCTGACAAGTTCATCTACAAGATGCCTACTCCAGAAGATCCAGATGAGCCAGATCATGGTGGAGACGGTGTGAGACCACCATGGGAGGTTTACGAGGGCATAACAGAAGAGCAATGGCTACAATTTGTTGAGAGGCGTCACACACCGGAGTTCCAGGTGCACTTTATTGTCATACATACATAAATTAATCTTAATTTCTTATGTTTTTTTGTGTTCAATTTCACTTAACATGATCCCATTAATTTATGCAGGCTCTCCGTGCGAAACAACAAGCAAATGCTAAGAAGAATCTGTACCCTCACCACTTAGGTGGAAAAAAAATTGCTCAAAGGGTACCAGAATGGGAGCAAAAGGGATATCTGCCCACGGATGGCTCATTGGATGCCAGTGGCAGAAGAATGAAAGTGTGGGAGTTAAGCCACATTCCGAAGAACTCTACTCCCGAAAATCCTCAATATGATGAAGCCACGAGAGCAGTTATTGCTCAAATGGTAAGTGATATCATTTCATTTTCAGTCAAACTGTTCATTTCCTTTGTATATGAACTTATGTTAAACTAATAACTGTATTTGTGTGTATATTAGGGTGAATTAAGCTCTCAGCTCACCCAGGGCACCTGGACCTCACAGAGGAATGATGATCCTCTTACACGCGCTCTTGGTAAGAAGGATCATCCAGGTCGTGCCATTGGGTTTGGTGGGCACGTTGGTATCCGCCAGGCATTTGGCGCACCCGGGTCCAGAATCAGCCAGGGACAGTCGATTAGCTACGAGGAGCACCTGAGAGCGTTGGCTGAGATGGAGCAGAGGATTACTCAGAACGTCGACGAGAGGATCGCTCAGGCTATATCAAGGATTCAGCCACAGCAGCATGAAAGCCAAGAGGTTTCTCGACCACCAGTTGATCAGTCACCCATTCAGCAGCAGAGTGCACCGGTAGTGAGAAGTAGTGTCCACTCGGCTGATCCGTTTCCCTATGCATCTCTACAGGTTAGACTAACATTTCAATTGAGTACATGACGATTATGATTTTTAACTTGATCACTAATATCATCATAGAAGAATTCTCAATTTTTATCTAAACAAGTTCCACATAACACTCAGGCACCCACTGAGTGCCATCTGTTTTTACAAATTGGAGTAGAAGAGGTCATGGTTGCATGGGGAAAACTTTTCCCCTCTCGTCCAAGTGATATTGTGCACGGTGAACCACTCCGACATTACCATGCACGAGTGCTTCTAGACGAATTTGTTGCAGAGCATGCTGACGTCGGTTTACCGGTGCCGATCCCACAAAGACCTACCGTGCGTTCTGCACAAACTGCGACAGTGCAGTGGCCTGCACGATTGGTCAGACTCCCTGGGCAGGTATTACTCTTAACCGTTGCTATAAAACTATTGGTGTACCACCTTGCATCCATATACTTAATTAGACTAATATCATAGGATATGACCCCACCGAAGACTGATAAGGGCAAAGGAAAAAGAATTGCCACACCTGTGCAATCAAAGGCATCCACAAATTTTGTGCTTAGACCTGCTTTGGTGGAGAAGAGAATATTGGCCGGCTTGTCGACCAATATGCAGATTCTGCATTCCTCGTTGTTGGTGCTACCACCGGATAGTGATTCCCTCATTGTGGAAGATCCCGAGCGGATATTTCACTATATAGTTCAAGGAGAAGATATACATCGATTTGGGATGTATATGTCCGACTTCGAGGAGTGCTTCAGGAGGGATTGGTTGAATGTGTCGATTATCAAGTCGGCCGCCATGTGAGTGACTTCTACCTTTTATATTTTGAATTCATTAATTGGTGATGAATTAGATGTTTGAATAAAAAGTTAATGACTAATGATATTGCCTCATAGGTGGGTGCATGATAAGGCGATCAATGTCTTGAAGATCGAAGATTTGGATTCCTGTGTCCTGCTATGTGCAGTGAAGTCCAGATGACAAGTGATCCGCAAAGGCCTTATGCAATATATGACGAATGCCCTCTATGAATGTTCGAACAAGTCATTTATTATGCTGCCATATCATTCAGAGTATGATATTTGACTATTTCTCTTAGTATTATCTAAAACATATAGTTTGTGTTAGTTGCTTAATGATTTCACACATTGTGTAATTTGTGGACAGTCGACATTGGTCATTGCTTGTGCTGGTGATGGGAAGCACCCACGAATCTTGCAATTTGACTCACTTGGTAAGGCTGCCAAGAGACCGAAGATCTCCACCGCAATACTGGGGTAATTATTTTGTTATCGTAAACAACAATTATTTTACTTAACATTAACTGTTTCATAACTTGCTACTGATGCTTAAAACTATATATATTGCTGATGTATATAGTTCCATGAGAGCTGCATTAAGACTCCAGGGTATAACAATGAAGAGTAACATCCCTTGGAACACTGTCAAGGTACTCTATTAATTGATAAATTTGTGTGATAATGTTTAAACTTGTTTATAACTGTCAATATGTGTGTTTGTATAGTGTCCGGTGCAGCCTGGGGGGTCAGAATGTGGATACTATGTCATGAGATTCATGAGTGACATAGTAGGAGCGGCGAACCTTTTACCAGAGCACTCGTTAGACATGGTAACATTCTTTGAAAGTTTCAGTTATGCTCTTTACATGTTGTTAGACTTGTACGTTTTAGATTAATGTTCATTTTTTTTCAAGGCTTACGAACAAGTGTTCAAAGGTGGTCAGTATGATGATGCTCAAATTGTTGAGATGCTTGAGGAATGGTCGGAGTTCGTCTGCACAAGTTTAATGAATTGATGATCATGAAGATGTTTTGTGAACTTTTTTGAGTATGTAAATGTAACTCTGTACACTTGTGGATGTGTGTGTAATGGTAGATTTGAATTGTATTGGTTGTTTTTATTTGTAATGAAAGTGTGAATTGCATTGGTTTTGTTAACTCTCAAATTGTTGTGTGCGTCGTTGGTATTAATTGGGAGCTTTTATAACTTTTTAAAGTGCTGGAGCTCCCTGTATGGATGAAGCATTATTACAGGTCTGATTGAACCAAATGGTGAATATATATATATATATGATTGAAATAATATATATCTATATATATATATATATAAGCTGGGATGGAAAAAAAAACAAAAAAAAATATACCTATCTCGGCGGTTCTTAGGGAACAACCGCCGAGATAGGCCCCTGGGATTGACCGATGGTGAGATTGACCATGGGTCTATCTCGGCGGTTCTTAGAGAACAACCGCCGAGATAGACCCATGGTCAATCTCACCAACGGTCAATCCCAGGGCCTATCTCGGCGGTTGGTTCCCTAAGAACCGCCGAGTTAGGTACCTCTAGTTCGGCGGTTACAACCGCCGAAATAGGTGTGAGCACCTATTTCGGCGGTGCTCATTTCGGCGGTTCACAACCGCCGAATAGGCCTTGGAACCGCCGAAACGGCCTTTTTTCTACTAGTGCTAGCTCTGAATACTAGTTTTGTGAGAAAAATTAAAGTAATAAGCTTGATATATGTGTGTGGGGATATGATTGTAGTTGGAAATCTATGCTCCTGTTTGTGTGAAAACAAGAGAGAAAGATGGAGAAAAGGAAGAGGAAGAAGAAGAAGAGAAAGAAAAAAACAGAAAAACAAAACAAGGTAAAGCTCACCTTGTGTGGTTTTATTGCTTGGGAAAATTATGTTAGTGTTGTAATATAAACAACCTGAACTTGAGTAGTAATGATACTACAATATTGTAGTTGAATGAGAATGTTTAATGTGGTTTTAAGTGTGCAAACAAGCCTAGGACTAAGCTAGGCATATGTGTGAACCATGGGAATTTGGTGTGTTTATTAATGCCTAAACCACAGGTGTGAGAAGTGTTGTGAGCTGTTAAGTGTGGTGAAAATGCTAAAGAAGTAGACAAGTGCTGTCAAAATTTCCTTGGAGATTATAACTTAGGTGTTTTATTATAAGGATGAAACTAGGTGTTTAAGAGGTGCTAAGTGAGTGGTTAATGATTTGGAAACCAAACTGAGGAGAAGTGGTATGAGGAGTAGAAATAATGTCAATTGAAGTGCTGGAAATGGCATTATTGAATGATAAAAGAGGGTACCAAAATCTGTTACAAGAAGTAGAAGAACAAGAAAACTAGTTATGAAATATAAGTGATTTGGAGTGAATTAAGCGTGGCTTAGTGAGTGGACTTGGTGACTAGTTTAAGGTGGTTTAGATGAGTAATTAAGTGCTAAAACATGTAGATTATAAGTGGGAAAGATTAGAAAGACAATGGTGAAAGAATGAGGTTGTAACAGATTTGGAAAATGCCAAATCTGTAAAATCTGTAGCAGGGTCCGGGACCTAGTCCATGGACAAAGTCCTGGACCACCCCCTGTTTTCATACCGAGAGTTCAATGCCCACTTTGGTCCGGACTTAAGGTGAGGACAAGGTCCCGGACCACCCCATTTAAATTGGCCGAGACTGGACATTCAAGCTGGTCCGGGACTTGGGATAGGGACAAGGTCCCGGACCATGTGTTAAAAACCACCCGAGAGTTAGGTAATGCATTGGTCCGGGACTTAGGGTATGGACCAAGTCCCGGACCACCTCCAGAAACCTACAGAGAGCATTTTAAAGGTTGGTAATGATGGGGGTTTGAATGTTAATGATGTTATAAGATGTTTAAGCCTTGTTTGGTGACATGTAAAGACCCTAGAAAGTGTTAGAAGTAATTGAGAAGTGAGAACTCAAATTAACCAAAAGTAAAACCGAGATAACGGGATAACGGGGTAAGTACGGGAGTAACATTTAATTATGTTCCGTATGACCTTAGTATTAATATAATGTTGAAACGTTATCAGAGAATCGTGCGTGACCCGAGCATGGTGAGATGACACGGTAAAAGTAAAATCCCGGTGAAAGGTATGATTTTCTCATACTCCGCGTGCTAACCGAGTTACGTTGATTTGTGTGTTTGTGTGCCGGCTTAATCAAGATTAAAGCATGAAAATAATCCCTTGTTTGATTATGCATGCCATGTGTATGTTGAATGAGCTAACATACTTGTATGCCGGTGTGGTCTAACATAGTGAATGGACCGACTCGTAGTGAGTAACGTTTGGCTAGAGACCCCTAGATCGGGTCGGTGCTTATGATAACGTAAACGTGCAAACACACAAACTATCCGTTAAAGTATAACGATAATGTAAACATATGAACTCCCTAGAATGTGAGGAGAAGTACGGGTTGAGTAAATACCCGATAATGGTTAGAAAACCACATTGAAACAATCCACGAAACAAATGAGAGTGGAAAGATAAGTGAACCTCCTTCAAGGGGATTTAAGATAGTTCAAAGATGCGAACTAGTGAAGAAGGTAAAGAGACCTGAGGATTAGTAACTCCCTTGAGACATGGTCGACCTCCTATATGAGGATTTTACCTGATATATGTAAATAACCGAAAGTATGAGCAAAGTATATGTATGGGTAACTCTTACATCCTAAGATTAACCAAACTTAAGTAATGTTCCCAAGGTCATTAGAAACATCGAGAGTGATGCTTCTAGACTAATATACAAAATATTACTATAACTCCGAGAGAGGAGTGTATGGGAATGTAAGTAGTCCGAGAGTAGTCGGGCCTAAGCAAAAGAGTTAGGAACTAAGAGAGAGTTTCGTGAGCTAGTTGAACCTTCCCACCATGCTAGACCCAGAGTAGGGTCGAAACCGGGGAAGTAAGACTATGCTAGAGAGCCATGAGTTTTGGCCTAAGTATGTATTAAGAGTATCAAGCGTGACGTAGGAGACCTGTAGCGTCTCGAGAATCTACAAGAGCTTGAGTATAATTAACCCAAGAGTGTGGGTGAGGAAACGAGTATAATTAACCCAAGAGTGTGGGTGAGATAATAAGTATAAGAACCTGAGAGAATGGATGAGTATAGTACGAGTAGCCCAGGAGAATGGGTGTGTATATGAACAAGTAACCCGAGAGAGCGTGAGGGTGAGATAATGAATAAGTAAACAAGGCAAGGTGAGGTATAACCCTCAAGGCCTAAGAGTAAGCAGATACAACTAACAACCTTGTTATGTTAGTTTGGAATTGTGTTCTGTGATTGGATGTAGATTCCTTGAGTAATACACATATATATTGTATTGCTATGATGCATGTTGTTTGACTAATGAACTCCATGTATATCCGACAAAAGTAGTCGGCGTACCCGGTTAGCGCTCGAGGTATGCGAATTTCATATGCAGCGTTAAGCTGAGCCCCTAGGGGCGATGTTTTTATTTTACAGGTACACCGAAGATGTTACCGTTCGAGAGTAGGACGGGGTCGGTGGGTTGCATGGGTAGTTAGATTTAATTACTTATGTATTGAAAGAGGTGTAAGACCGAATATGTTGTCGGCATCCATATATTGTAGACTCGGTATAGTAAAGAAATAAAATGTGTTTTGTGTTAATATTGTGTAATCGGTTGTTCCAGTTCATCAGACCGTTACGGTATGTAAGGAAGGCCTGGTTAGCCATATGGGTGGCTATTGGCGTTGTTTCACCCCTCGTTGTAATTAGAGTTCCGCTGCGTGAGTAAGAGTAATTGGTGACAATTTATGAGGTAATGACGAGCTTAACGGTTGGGGTGTTACAAAAATGGTATCAGAGCGAAGTATCGCTCTGATGACTGGAAATACCGAGCTTAGGTAATACCGAATTAGGAATTAGGGACTTAGGGCTAAGGGTTGAGTGGTAGCGTGAGAGATGCGCTAGATAGGAACTTCCAGTATGATCTGGATACCTACAATACCAGACCCGCCCTCCACAACCCCCATATTAAAGCTCGGGAAAGAAAGTCAGAGAGACGGGAAACCCGAACTGGCACTTATTTGTTATTTCGATATGAACTAGAACCTGTCATGCGGTAGATCCCGAGAACCGGAAATCCTGGAGACGGATCCCGCTGGAACGACAATAACCGCACACAATAGCGGGAGATCGAGACATCCTAATCCAAGGAGACCAGAATTTGTGGCAGCCTGGGGCGACATGCTTAGCAGTCGCGAGAACCCAGCTGGTCGAGCAGCAGTGAGAAGGATGCACCAATCGTGCGACAAGACGGACTTATGAGAACTAACGAGAACCGGGACACATGTCTACGGACCGCCATAGTTAACTAATACCACCAATGGTATACATGTTGACTGAGAATCTAGTCAAAGGTAGATGCACCCACCCTGCCACACCCAAGAGGTTACAATACTTAACTGATATAGCTTACACAGCTACAAGCATAATTACGGGATATACCCGAATAGGACTACTGAAGTAGAGCCTAAATGACTTAAACCTCGGTAACCATAGTGAAGACGTGGGAACGAGCACCGAGGTAGATCATGGAACTAAATAATTAAGGAACTCCAAGAGTGGAGAAGCACCTAAATGAATGACAGTCATGTCAAGATGAATATGAAGCAGCTCTAAGGAGTAGTTATCCAACTAAAGAATCAAGGAAGAGCCGACAAGGCTACCAAATACAATGTGAATACTGTGACCGGTATGAGTTAACCAAAAAACCGCCAGTACCGCGCACTTGCCACGGCAAGTGCAGTAATAGCGGGACTAATAAGAAGAGCTTTGACAAGCGACCAGTACTTAGCAAGTACCAAGACGGCAAGAGAAGCCAATATAGCACCACAAACCCTAAGAATTTGGAAACGAAACCCTTGAAAAGGCCTAACGGCTTGATCATTGTATAAAGAATACCGGTCAGCAAGAGGCTAGACCTGGTAAGAAGAAACCGGCATTGAAATGCCGCGAAGAGTTTACTTTCAAGACTCAAACTTTTCTTCAAAACATGAAATTTTCCAAAAACCCCCAAATTTTTAAAACCAAAACCAGAGAACCACGATAAGTTATCATAGGACCATATAAGAGGAGTTGGCAACAGAATACTTCACTTAGGCGTGACCGACACTACAAGTGTACACAAATGAGACATGGAACGACCGCACTCCGAAGGAGCTTGCGGACCTGACAGACCAATTATGAGTTAGTCAGGTAAGTGGTAACGTATCAATAAGATACTCCATGTATGTATACTAGTAGAGTACGGAACACGGGAAGTAGCCCACTCCATACTACGGACGAAAGAGCCAATTCAAACAAAGACAGTTGGACACCTCGAATGACCGAAGAACATAAGGAAGCTTACCAAGATAAAGGAGTCTAGAATCCAGTAAGGTGACGGCCTAAGGATATAGCGTTAATAAGTGCGAGAAGCACAGAGTATTAAGCACAGACATGAGATATGTCTCAGGAATCAAGGAGGAAATACCTAATAACTGGAATGAATACCCAGCGTAAACAATAAGGCGAATGCCTAAAATGAACATATTAATGTTCAATTAACGGGATATAAATCCTACAGTATACTTCACTGAAGAAAATGAAGAGCTGACCAAGAAGGTAAAGTAGTACCAATGGTCTACCCAATAATGGGAGACATTACAACCCAAAATGGGATAGTTCAAATATACATAACCGCAAGGCGGAGTAAGTAACTAAACATACCCATGAGTTCAAGCCAGATGTAATGGCGCAACCCGGTAACACCCAGGAGCAATCCGTGAAGGGTGCCGGAGTCAACAGTAGTTGAACGAAACATCGTGTTGAAAACACAAGTGTTAAGTCAAACACTCGGGTAAAACCCGAAGGGATCCCACGTAACACGGGATACCCTAGATTGCCAGAGGGCATGAACAAATATCAAGTTATTTAAAAGGGCCTTCCATGTATAGAAGTGTGTTGAGACAACCTTATCGAAAAGCCTAGTAATACCTCCAAACCATTGAATGGTGTACGGAGAAGAAGAAACTTGTATATAAACAGCCCGCATGGAGCATCACTCGAGGAAAGGTGGCTTGTAAGCCGATGATAGAACCAACTACAACTTGTAGATCCAAACGTTGTAAAACATATGCATAAAGGTATAAGAGTTATTGTGGAGCGTGAACCACCACCTTAGAGTGGGGACACCACTTATTATTGTGGAGCCTATGGAGCGGCAATTGCGTGAATCCTCCAGAGAAAGGCTACCATCTAAGTATGTAATATGAAACCGCTAAAGCGGTGTAGTGAAACCTGAGCATGTGTATATTGCCAAGGAATTATGACACAAATAGTCTGTAGAAAGGCTTTGATAGCAGTGGAAACAAACCGAGAGAATAATCGGATTAGCAGTAAACACTGTATGTGTGCAGTATGAATTGCAGAGTAAACGATGCGCAGTAAGCGTAAAGAGTATGGAGTATATATTTTATTGAGCCAAATGAATGGCAAGCCATAGTATAAATGGCGGGGAGTACATGAGCGGAAGCTAAAGTAGTAGCGGATGCCATATAAGCGAATGTTGTAACGAGTAGAACATGGTACGCAGCAAGCGACCGTTGAAAGAGTATAACTAATTAATGATATGAAGCTGATGAGAAATGTGGTAAAGGAGACATGATCATTCCTATCTCATGAGAGATTTACTGTCAAGGGTTTACGCTTCTGCACTCTGTATGACTGAGTGTTTTGGTATTGCACTTGTGCGGTAATGATCGAGTGGGAGAGTCAGGAATTGAGAAATGTCAACGAAGCCTGTTGAGTGAGAATCTAGAGAAATAACCGTGCAGCCATTGGCCAAAGATGCACAAAGAACGTGGGCAGTAACCCACAGGTCCCAGGACCGATACATAGTAAATGAATAGTAGTATAGATGAATAATTCTTGTACAGAGACAAGTAAACAAACATAAAATTAAACGAGGAAGCACTACATACTGAGTAGTAGCTTGACCTCAACCGACAATAAGTCGGGAAAAGTAGTGAATAACCACGAGAGTATACAGAGTATACAGAAATAGATTTCTAGAGAGCTGGAGAGATAATCTATAACTCATCGAATTCGCATACGGTAAGAGATACCAAGCGACGATGAGAAACCTTATTCCCAAGACAAAAAGGGATAAAAGGGAGTGGATAACTCATTGAGAATATCAAACGGGCGAATTAAGCTCTAGTTATCAGGTCACGCAGCAGAAGCTGGTGGACCGTGATTCAGGGTTAAGTATACCTATATCGTAAACCCCTTGAAGCCTTAGAGGCTTAATAAAACCGAACGGTTGTGAGTTAATTAACCACATTGAAGTTAAAACACTTCATAATACTCGAATTAGTGAACCAATGTTCAGTGAAACAAATGGTTGGTTACGCGGCGTAAACCCCTTTAAGGGGGGTAGGGCGAGAAACCGCTTAGAGTATGTTTTACGTATTGGTGCGTAAACTACTATGTGCATAGCACAAAAAGAAATTGTTTTGATGATTGGAACTTATGTTACATAAACATATGTACCCATTCATTGTGTAATAATGATTGTTGTGATGAGTGATGCAAGTAACGAGTATGTAATATTTATGAAAAGAGGAGTAGAGAGACTCTAGGGAATGAGAATCCTTATAGTATATGTTAGTGAGATTAGACATGAGACATAATGAGTACGAATTGGTATGAAACCGATGTGGAACCTTGTAGGGAGTGAAATACCCCAAACCTTAATAAGTCGTTTAAACATTAAATAATAAATTATTAAGACTAAAAAGAGTCTCATAAACATGGTAAACAATTTAATAAATAATAATACAATTAATTACCTAAAAGGCAATAAGGACAAAGTATGCTCTAAGCTTGGGATAATCTTGATTAAGGCTTGATGAACTTACCAAGACCTTACTTATATATTAATGAGCCTATTAAATCAATTATCAAAGAAAACCGAGCTTGAAAACAAGTTAAAACACAAAATGTGCTTAAAGGAGTCTTAAAGCACATTTTTGAAAAATTGTCTTGTAAATGAGTTTTGAATGGCTAGATGTCCATCATTACTCTTTAATTAACATGTGTACTATTAGTATCACATTTGGAAGTTTAAATTAATGGGAAAGTAAAATTGTGTTTCTACGTGTCTTGTTTTAGTGATAGTAACTAAGCTAGTTTGTAACTTATGTCAATATAAGTAATTTAATTGATCAATAATGACTAGGTAACCCCTTATATTTAAATGGGGGCCGGTTTTGCATGTGGTGAGTCGTCACCCTTGCTAGCTGATTGAACAAATAAATGAGTAAATAAGAGAGAGCGCTATTTGCTTTATGTAAACAAATATATCTTCAAAAGCATTTGCAATCAGTGAATTCTCTTCATTCCTTCATTTCCTCCTTGCTGTCTCACGTACCCATCTTCCTTCCTGCTCTCTTTCACGATCGAACCAGACCACTACCAACACCAACTTCAAATCCTTGTAATTTCTAGCTCACTTGTCCAAATAAAAAACTAAGACCACCAATCTCTTAGTCTCGTCAAGCTCTTCAACTTGGTCCTTTCAAATCTTCAAG
>CM041778.1:306584396-306643529 GCA_023374045.1 Limonium bicolor
TATATCATTGTTCATCTAAATTCAAGCTCTTCAAAACAAGACCAGTCATGGATATGTTTTGACAACTTTTTAAAAAAATTATTTTTACATGTATAGTGTACAGAACATAAAAGAAAACTTGTATAGTTGGTCAAGAAAACTTGTACAGTTGGTCATACAAACCTGTACAAATGTTCATTAAACCATGTACATCCACACATAAAAACATGTACATCATTACATTAAAAACATACAGATGGTCACATAAATCTGTACGAATCATTAAAGATGTACATCTTTATATTAAAACATGCACATATAAGGGAGAAAACTTGTACATATGATCATACAAACATGTACATATGACCATACAAACATGTACAGATGTTTATTAAAGAATATGTACATTCTCACATTTAAACATGTACATCGTCACATTAAAACATGTACATTCTCACATTAAAATATGTACATACATCCTCACATTAAAATATCATGGTATACATGTAAAAATAATTTTTTAAGAAAGTTGTCAAAACATATCCATGACTAGTCTTATTTGAAGTACTCGAATTTAGATGAACAATGATATAATTTTTTTCATTTTGGACTTATATGTTAAAAGTTATAACAATTTAAAGTCTTTATGATTAAGTAAAAAAGGAAAAAAATTAAAAAAAAAATAGCTGCGCAAAAGTTTTTTAAAAAAAAGCATATCCACGCGCGCACGCTGCTCCCTCCTCTCTGGATGTAGCTACCTAGCTACAGTGACCTGTAGCCAAGTAATTGTGTTTCTAAAATTCAATTCCATTTTCATTCCATTTACATTGGTTAACCGGATTCAATTAACCGTTTATTTCAGTGTTCAATAATCTAATTTTATTAGCATTCCGCTTTGTCCGGTTAACCTTTAGTTTGGTTCGGTTTTATTGGTTAACCATGTAACCATATATAGTTTTTATTGATGAGACCCATACCGTTAATATTATAGTACAACATTGATAATTCACCTAAATCATCTGGGACAAATCAAACACATGTGACAAAAAGTATAATAATATGTATATTACCTTAATAGCTAACATTAATTATTATAAAGGTCAACATTAATATTTAAAGTTTTTCATTGTTTATAGAACCGGTTAACGGAGCGGTTGACCATTCTTGAAAATTCAATATCATTACTGAAACCGGTCATTTTACATGGTTCGGTTAACCATACCGCAAGAACCGGTAGGGTTATTCTAAAAACATGTACGATTCACTTCAATTTCGATCAGATACCGCAGCTTCAGAATAGTTTGGGCAGCCCTATTATTCACTCTATTGAAATATAAAAATTGTTATAAAATTAAGAGAATATGAGAAAGAGTGGATGATAAATAAAAAAAACAATTGACCCAATGTTTTTTGTATTTCTTGCATCCATATTAAGTCCTTATATAGTACAATATATCATCTTTTACCAAATGTTTAAGTGACTCATTACTAAGGTGGAAACACAAACATTAGAGGTCTTTTACGGTTATACAAACGAAGAATGTAGAAGAGGTTTCAAGGGTTACACCAATGAATGGTCTAGATAGACCAAAAGATATATGGATGTACACTCACTAAATATGATGATTTATACCACTCCCCTTTGAATGTATTTCCCATAATACTACCTCGTTAAAAACTTGTTAGCAAAAACCTATTGGGACCAAACCATGGCAAAAAAAAAAAAGATAGTACAGTTTATTATGTCTTATCTTCCCCTCAATATAACAAAATGTCTTTTGTATGTCTCATACTAATATCGTGGACAAGCTTCTTCAGATTTTGTTGAACACGAAATGTCAGTAATATCCACCATAAATATTATAGCACTCCTCTTCATATGAAAATCTCGTGTTATATCATTAAAATCTTGCTCGGAAAAACACTATAGGACAAAAACCAAAGCTAAAGAGAAAAGCTTAACCTCATAAGATCCATTGCCTGAATTTGACATGCTCATTCCAAAATATGTCATCAACCATCTATCATCTTAATGTTGATGACAAGAGAGAACAATGGGGAAATATGTTTACTTAAAATCATCATAAAACCAGATGGTAAGTCTAACATCACCATTAAATCATTCACAAGTATATCATATATAGAAGATTCATCACCTGAGCCACACACATTCCTTTTGTTTCATGTAAAGGATGATAAAATTGCTCCCACGGTCTATTTGATGCCCACATAAGAGGAGTATCCTTTTATTAGTTATGTACTATCAACATAACTTTGCACAACTTATTAAAAATATATACATTTATAAGGTTTATATTCACCTACAGTTTAGTTGGTTTATAACCTATTTTCACCACTGTATAGAGTATTTTGCTTTTATAGGTGAACTTACTCTTTTGATGATAATTTAGGTACTATCTCATTTGAGCATTATTCAATCATTCAAAAAATATGTTTGGAGTGTGTAAATGAATTGCTCGTCTCTCAAGGATTGCAACGCAACAAACGCGGAGCAAATCAGAGTTATAACGAAGATTCTAGGCCCTATACAAACTAGGTTTGGGTCTAAGTCCGGGACTACAAACCCGGACCAATGGTTTTAGCAACATTATGTTGTTTTTTCACCATGGTCTGGGTATGATTCCTAGAGAACAACCCGAGCCAAACATAGACACTCAGGATTTGATCTGGACACTTGGTCCAGGTTTGTGACACATATAAATACCCGGATCGTGTTGTATTGTGAATTCACTCATGTTTCAAAACAGCGAGTCAGGGAGAGAGAAAATATGAAGTCACGAACGAATAGAGCAGCGAGACCACAAAAGGTGAACGAGGGAAAGTAAAATGAAAAGAAGGGAAAGAAGAAAGAAAGGAAAAGAGAAAGGGAGAAGAAGTGGCCACCACCATTGATGCTCCTTCTCCTCATTTTGGCTTCTTCTTACTCTGAAATATCTTCAAGAATTAAAAAGGTAATTAAGGTGTAAGTATATATCTTAATTATCGTTTTAAGGATTTATTGAACCTTAATTATATTTATATAAATAATTATACGGTCTTGTAAAGGTTACTAAATCCTAAACCTATACAAATAATTTAGAGAAAATGAGAAAAATAAAACTATAGTATAATTGTTGATTAATTTAATCACACCATAAAATATATCTTAATATTTAAGGGTACATGTAATGGATAAATAAAACAATAAGAACAAGGATATGACATATGATGTAAATATTACATTGATTAATAACTTAAATTAAATAACATATTAGGTGAAATACCCCAAACATTTATTACCTTAATTAATAAGGAATTAAATCAAATGAAATATATAATCAACAATTACTCATCTATTGAGCAATACTCATTACAAATATTAGTATATAAATATATAGTCCAAAATGGACACCAAACCATACATTAAATCTCTAATCAAAGAGAGAACATTATTAAGGAGAAAGCAACTCCTAAAATCAATATTACATGTAACATATTAATACATGTATTAAATATCACAAATATTACTCTTAGACTATATAAAACATTTTATATATTCAAACCAAATTATCAAAAAAAAAAACAGCCACTTATATACACACCTTAAGACAAGGATAACACATGTTACCACTTAACACCTAAATAAAGTCACAAGTGTACAACTTAATGTCTTAATATTAAGTCTAGAAAAATTCAAAATCTCCCCCCACACACATGTTGCAGCCGGCCACATCTAAAGGAAAAGAGAGGGAAATGAAAAGATGAAAGGAGAAAGAAGACAAGGATGTACAAATGAGGAAAAAAGCAAATACTACTTTCCACCATTCTTCCTCTCATCCTCTCTTACCCAAAGCTGGCATGTGTTCCTTTCCTCCATACATATCTCGGCCGCACAAGGAGAGAACAAGTCAAAAAGCAAGTTAGAATAAAAAATAAGCACTAAAGGACAACTCACCTTACATAAGACAAAGCCACCTCATCCTTCCTTATACACACACAAAACTAGAAATGTCCAGCCCTCACTCACCACTCTCGACTGTAGACAATCAACATGAGCTGAATAAAACATATTACACATAAAACAAAACATAGCCTTACACACCTAGGTAGCTAGTCAAGGACTTTTCTTACAAAAACACTCTCTCACACTCCATTCTCTTTGCCCATACTCTATCAGCTGGAAGTGTTTCTTCTCCCCCTCTCTCTGTCGTAGACAGCACATAACAACACCATTCATCCATTCTCTTGAAGCTCCAAAGTCATCCACGGAGCATTAAGCTCATTTCACCTCGTACACCTCAAAACTCCATTTATCTTGCTCCAGTCACCACCCACTTCTCTTCATCCATTCCAAAATGAAATCTAGGAGCATTAAGCTCATTTCACCTCTTACACCTCAAAAATCCATTTATCTTGCTCCAAGTCACCACCCACTTCTCTTCTTCCATTCCAAAATGAAATCTAGGAGTATGGGCCAGTAAGAAACGTGAAGAAACAAGGAAGACAAGCTAGGTAAGTCAAGGTAAGACAAAAATACCTTAAAGCACATTTTTGCTCCTTCTTCACTAGATCTGAAAATACCACTTGTTTATACACTATTTTACACCATTTTTCATACAACATGAAGGTGTTTCCAACTCCATATTTTGAGCCAAGAATCTCCCCAAGATCACTCCTCTAAAGGCTTCAAAGAAGGTAAGAAACCAAAGCCATAAATGGCTCTTTTGAGTTTCTTCTCTCTTGATTCTTTCCATGGAACTAAACTAGAATTTTCCTCCCTTAGATGTACAAAAATGAAGCTTGAAACCTCACCAAAAGATTCAAGGTAAGACACTAATCTTAGTGTTCAAAAATTCATGTTTTAAGCTCCTTAAACTAGTTACTTAGAAAAATCACTAACTAAAATTCTATTCATTGATTATATGTGGCCGAATGGTCTAGTTCTACCCATGGGGTGATGAGTTGTTGAAACATTTTCCAAAGGGAAAATCAAAGTTTAAAGAGGTAATCTCCTTAACTAAGCTTTAAAAGCTTATTCATGGTTTAAGCAAAATGTCATGCAAAAACCTAATCTAAAGTGTATATATATATAGTGCCGGAAGTGTACAAGGTTGTGGGGAGTTCTTTAGTGATTAAAACAAGGTAAGAACACTTAAAACCCTTATTTATATACATTAAGGTTATTAATGTTATAAAGTAAATAGGACCAAAAATATACATGTGTATATGTGCTGTTTAAACCATGAAAATGTGTAGAAAATGATGGTTACATGTTTGGTTGGTGAACCTAGATGCTAATGACTTATTAAAGTCAAGTTTATAAGTTAAAAATGAAAGAAAAATGATTTTTAGAAGTTTAAAGAAAAATCTGTAGCAGCCGTGTATAATATATGGTTTATGGACATTTTAATGTCATTTTATGGTTAATTTTATGTTATGTTTAAGGCCATGTGTTTAGGCCATTTTTATTATGGTTATTTAACGCTTTAAATATTATTTATTAAGTTTTTGGGTGATTAAATGAATTAAAAAAGTTTCTGGTGCAAAAGTATAATTTTAGTGAACATAATCATCTAGGAACATTTTAGATGAATATTGGTGAATTTAGGTGTTACATAAATTAAAGGTAAAGTTATAATATGATTTAAATGAATTATAAACTTTATAAGTATTTAAATGAGCAAAAGACTTGCTAAGGGGGTCAAACTGTAATTAAATAAAGTTTAGGGTACTAAACTACAAATAAAACCGAAAGGGGGGTTGATTAGAAATTTTGAAAACATAAAATGGGATTTTTTTATAAAGTTTAAGTATTTAAATGTAAAACTAGTTAAATATTTGTGGCCAAATCATAATTATATAAGTATGGGTCAAAGGAATATTTTGGGTGGTCAACCTTGACCGCATGTGAGGTTTGACCAAATTAAAATAATAAAAATAATTATTTTGGTGATTTAAAGAAATATTAAGTCAAAAATAAAAATTATAAAAAGTTATGGGGTTGCTATATTACCGAGAATTATAGGGGATGGAACATGAATATCAAGACCCTAGGGGTCTGTTTGAATAATTTGAGAATTTTTGGGCTAGTTTTGGTAATTTAATAAATTGAGGATTATAATATATAGTTTAAGTATTAAAATGTGACATTTATAAAACTTATGGGGTTATTATGTAAATAATCTAAACTTAGGGCTAGAAAATAATATTGGCACAGCCTCGGGGCTATTCGAGAATTTAAGAAATTCTTTTGGGAGTTTTTGGAATTAAATAAGTTAATATGTATAATATAAAGTTTTATGTATTAAATTGTAAGTTTACAAAATAAAGAGGGGTAATATGTAATAAAAAGAAAGTTGTGGGCAAGTGGGATAAATCTGGAAAACAGTGGGGTGTTGTTCGAATTCATGGATATATATATATATATATAGGTGTATGTTATAATGTTTGGGAATCTTAGGTTATAAATTAAGGTTGGAAATGTAACAAATATAATATTTGGGTGATTTTGTAAATAATCAAGAATGAAAGGGAAAGAGTTTAAATACCGAAAGTATTATGGTTGGTTTGGAATTTTCAGAAACAATGAATGATTTATTATAAAGTTTAAAATGATATAGTGTGACATAATATTAAAGTATAAGAGAGTACATTATAAAGGAATTATTATGGTATAAATATACCTTGCAAACAATCACATAAAATGACGAGATTAAGATGGGAAATTGGGGAGTATAACATATGGTTATAAACCTTATAATATAAGGAATATGATAATGTATAAAATACCTTGTATAACATTAAGATGAATCCTTGGTAAAAGCTTTGTGAATAAATGACACAAATAAATACAAGTGTGTTTCACATGGAATAAAGAATTAATTCATTATTGGAAACCTTATAATTCACATATTATGAATTTATAATACAAGGTAAACATGTAATATGAGTACTACTCATATAAGGTTAATGTGGAAAGATCTATGGGTTAGAATTATAATTACAAGTGTTATAGTACGATGTAGTATGAGTTGATAAATGAATATCGACTATAACGAAATATTGACTTGAAACATTAACCGAGTCAAACTACGTTGACCAATCAACACAACTTGACCAGGTGGATTAGTTGACCAATACACAAGATAACATATACTCATAAGTGGAGATATAACTTGGTCTAGTGAAACATGTTAATAAACCATATTATATGCATGCATAGATATATTATATAGATAACCATGCATGCGCGTAGGTGTGCACTTAAACATGCAAAGACAATTAACCTTGAAACACATGGGTTATTAAGAGTATAATTCCTACGTACTAAATATTATTCCGCTATCGAGTATTACGTGCACGTAAACTATAGTATAAAACAAAACCGAAATCCCGAGGATTAATAACAAAACCCGAGTTAAACAAACAACCAACTAAGGGGTTAACTACGGGATGATGATCGGAGTTTATTGTGGAATGGTTAAGTAGACTCGTAATATAGACACTAATATTAGAGCAATATATATTCCAGAGATACGGGCCGATAGATACGAGCTCCGGGAGCGCTAGAGGATAAGCGTGAATTGTCACGCTAGCGTTGTTTGTCGGTGAACGGTATGTTATTGTGTGTTCTGATTGTGCCTGAGGACTTCCTCGGGTTTGGATGTGTGAAATGTTTGCTAAGAAGATATGCATGCTTGAACGTAATTATGTTATATGATTTATCTGTCGAATGCATGCGTCATTATTTGTACGCGATAGTTATATGAATTAAGACGGATACCAACCATATATGAGTAGTGATAGAGAGACATCACTCAAGAAGAAATGAACTCGAGTACGAACTTATACTAGATGACTTCTAGGCGTACATTAAAGACCTAAAAGGTCCACATACACTCGAGAAGTTAATCACTAGTTAACCTAAGATTGAATCTTAGGCATTTACTTTAAGAGAACTTAAACGATTCAGTGAGAGGTTGGCTATGGTGGAAGAATTGAAGATGGTGAGAAATCCAGGACCGCCTGGTTGCGCATTGTGATCACGAGGGGACGACTAACAACAGGTCCGCTCAAGGAAACTCCAAGTATCGAATGGTTGCTTGGTCAGGGACACCGTTGTTGGTGGAACGGGCAATTGGGCCCCAGTAACATTATATCCTACAACTTCAAGTTGTGGATTTCCAACAAACACAAACTTTGTTGGACGGAGGCACCACCGCTGGTGTAAGGGCATTTGGGCCCAGGATTTGTAAACTAAGTGAGAGTGTGGTGGTAAAGTGGAAGAGTAAAGAAGTGAAATGGAACAAGGATTAAGTTAAGAACTTGACTACATGTAAAGAACGAACAACTGCCCTAGAAGCCCTGGCACGAGAATTCATAAGACTAACTTTCATTGCGCAACTTTACCTTCTTATGCATTGGATGTTATATGCTTGTTGTTGAATGGAATGAACTATGTGATTATTGGATGAACTGTTGTTTGCTTTACTATTGTATTTTACAGTTGTTATGTTATAAAATGGAATAGCATGAAACCGGAACTGCATGTTAATTGGGTTAATTAATCTGAGTAGTTCAAAGGTCAAAGAAGGTCATATAGTAGCATACCAGTAGTTGTGCTGAGCCTTTATGGCCACCAATTACAGGTATCTGATTGAAGACCGATGCGCGAGAGCGGGCTTATGGGATAGTTAGATTTTGTTTAAACTTCACCCGAACTTTATGATATTGGTTTAGTTAGACAACTCACTACTCTTTTTGGATTATTGTAAACTTCGGATTGTAATATGTCTCTATCATCACTGCGGATTCTTGGGATTGAATTGTTGGTAACGCTTCATTGCTCACATGGGTGAGTAATGGCGAGTAACACCCGGGTTATGTTTATATTATCGGTTTTATTTCCGCTGCGACTCGATTAATTAATTCTGTTAGGTGCGTTAGATTATCCGGATTGCAGAGTAAGGGTGTTACATTAGGGGTATGGAGACTAATTGAATAATTCATTGACTTTTTTAAATTATGGGCTTAAACTATATCATTGTTTCTAGTAATTGACAGGTTAATAAATGATATTACTATAAAAACAACCTACTATTTCCTTTTAAATTTGGCCTGGGCCATTTGGGCTCAATAACATAAATATCAGTAGCCCAAACTCTTGTTATCTCTATGGGTGTTGAGCCCACTCCTACTAAAAAAAACTAGCGTGACCCTAACCCTTTCACTTTAATAACAGTCGTTTCACTTTTGTAATAATGCATCTGTGTTTATGGGTATTTGTTTTGGGGTAATCAGGAAACGGAATCGGAATGATTCTGTTTCCTGTTGTTTATTTAGACAATTTTTCTTACTTTCAGGAAAACAAAAGGGAATGGGATTATCTCAAAATCCTCTAATGTGATTTCCCACCTTCTACAAGAGAATATGATTCCCTTTCCCCAATAAAGTTTGACCGCTGATGTATGACTATTGACCGATGACTAGTGACCAGTGACTGGAGAGTGTTGACCACCAATTAATGGTCATCCACTGAATGCCGGCATCCGTTGACCATTGACCGGTGGCCGTTGACCAGTTATTCACTTCCTTTTCCCTAACAAAAACAAACAGGTAGGAAAATCAAAGGGAATTCTTTCCCATCCCCCTCCATTCCCTTTCTTGATTCCATTCTATATCCCCCGCTCAAAATAAACCCCCATTTGTTGCCTCACTCCTTTGCTCTCTCAACCCAAAACAATAATCAGCTCTCTTCTTCTCCAATTTCCACCGACTCTCTTCATTTTCACGTTCTTTTCCTTTCCCTGAAGCAAACCTAAACTGGCGAACAAGAATCTATGTGTTTTGTGCCTCCATTCAATCTCTTATGGTATCTAGATTGGTGAACAAGAACACATGTTCTGCGCCTATCTCCATCCCATTCTTGTGTCTACGCCTATGAAGTATGAAGTATGAATCACGGAAATTGTTGCATCCTGCACACTCGATTGATCAAAGATGGGGATGAAATCAACTAGATATGAAACTGGTTTTGCTATGTGAACTGAGAAGGTAAGATCTTGTATCCCTCTTGCGATTTTCTTTGGGCTTTCCGAATGCAAGACCATCCCTAATTCTTACTTTACGCTTATTCTCCTTGGAAAATCTGATACATGCATCCTCCTACCCAAACGAAAAGAAATAGGGGTGAGAACTTCATTCCTTGCGATGTTATTGAATTTTCACCTCAAATCTACTCTAACTTTCTTCACTACCTTACTCCAAGTATGTTGAAAACGCGCCATAGTTGTGGTTCAAATTGAAATGGAAAAATAGAAAATCGAACCCTAACCGATTTCAGGGTTTGTTAGAGGGGTAAGAGAATATGTATCTTTCAGTTGATTTTAAGTTCAAGCTTGTACGGATGAAAAACGTATTATCAGCAAGTGTACTGGTCTGTCGTAGTAAGATTTCTTATGTAGTATTCCTTCGGTTATCGAACCAAAGGAGGCCATGTCTAGTTTAATTTTTAATCTAACTAATTAATAAACTATAGATAAATAACAACAATAATTGGGGGTTTCTGTAACACCCTGGATTTTACCTCATTATAAAGTATAAAACGATACGAATCCAACGCCACAGACGGGGATTAAAACGGATGTCAAACGAGTCTTAAAATTGAGATACAAGGTCTGTCCGAACATTAGTCCGAACATGTAAGTTCGGACACGTGCCGAGACTTACAGTTCGGACACACTAATACTGTGAAAAACAAAATACTCTCGGGGCCTGTCCGAACATGGATGTCCGGACGGACGTTCGGACAGGTCCAAATTTATAAAAATCAAAACAAAAACAGGATTAGAAGGGTACAGAATGACCATAATATTAATGCCAATGGAAAGTGAATGTTTAACATAAAAACACAGCGGAAAACACTTTCAAATCCAGAGTGCTACCGCCACACTCAATCCCATGAGTGCTCAGGCTAAACCTTAAACAATTCAACAGAAATAAATATTCAAAACATCGCCATTTAAATACTAAATCTCAACGACAATTAATCCATTCTAGAACTATGTGGTAGCGCATGCCCAATCCCCAAACTTCAGCAACCATCACCTGCGATCAGAAAACAATAGACAAAAACACGAAGGGATCGCGCAAATCAGAAAAACTGAGTAAATTCTACCTCAATGTGTAAAATACATTTTGAAGTTCTTTTTCTCACTTGTCAATCAGAGGAGAATGAGTGTTGAACATTAGAATGATTTTTCCAGAAAACACAGTAACCAACCAAACAATAGTAGGGAGCTTTCAACAGGAGCCAACCATAATTTCCAAATACGGGGTCACCTATGGGACCCCAAACAATAACATCAGGACAGTCACCTATGGGACCGTCAAACAACCACCTCACCCTAAGTCCTTAAGTGTGCACACCCCCTATGAAACAGTAGTAACATAGAGTAGATCATAGAGCTTAGCTACAACAATGTGTGCAACGCAAATAATAATAATGGGGAGCACCTATGGGCTCCCAAACGATAACAATTCCTGTGAAAGACTCCCAAAAACCTTGTTCAAATCACCACCATAATTATTCCAATCCACCAATCTCAAAGTACGGGAATTGATCCCAATTGATAAATCTCAATCCGGTGATAAATCCTTTTTCCAGTAGAAAACACATTTGAGTTACAAAAGCAATTTTCCTCATTCGCAATACACAAAGCCAAATCAACTTGAGCATAGAGATTTACCTGATTAGACAAACAACTTCAAGAGATCAACTCTACAGGACTACTGGTAACACCCGCCGACGAAATATGAGTCTAAATATATATAATCAACAATTAGAGTCTACCAAACACAACCGAATAATTTAATCGACGATCTAGGTAGAATACTTTACCCAACGTAATCCTAACTGGCACCGGGAAGGCGATATGACAGCAGCAGGACGAAGAACGTGAATTTGCAAAGGTTTCAAGGTGAAGAATCAAGAAGATTTTAGTGGAAGTAAGAACGTAGAAGAGTTGTGTGAATTTTGAGAGTTTGGACGAGCGTAATGGCAATACGTTGAGGATGAAGAGAAGTGAAGAAAGTCGATGTTTTAAAAAGAAGTAATTTACTAAACAAAGAGAGATGTTATTAAAGTAATAAATAATAATCTATTTTAAAGAAAAGAAAGTTATTAAATAATTTTAAGAAGGGTTCTAGTAACTAGTATTATAGATATTTGAAAGATATAAAAAAAAAGATTAACGTTAAGAAGATCGAGGTTGTTAACAATATCAACTTTGAAATAAATAATTTAATAAATATACAATTCGAAATAATAGGGGGAAGTGGTTAAACCGTTGTAACAAGATAAGGATGAGAGTAGAATATCTAGGAAAACCATTAATAAACATTTATTTAATATAGGGAAGAGATTGAAATAAATAAGGATAGAGTGAAACAAATCGGTAATCCTAGCAAGAGGAAAATAATTACGTTAAAGAAGAATCTAGAATATTAGTAATATAATATTAAGAGAATAATAAAGGATTAATATCTTACTAATTTTGGAGAAGTCAAAAGGGATTTGAACTCTTAAAGTTAATGCTAATTTACTAAGAGAAAATAAAATTGAATTCGAACTCTAGGAATTTAAGATTAATCAATTTGAAAAGAAATTCTAGGATTGTATTCGGGAACTTAAATAACGTTGTAACATCTAAGAAGGATGATGTAGTATTTAAATGATAATAATATTAACAATAGGAATACGATTGGTAAGGGCAATGATATTACGGATAATTGTAAACATTTCAGGAAGAGGAAGAATTTAATATAAGAGTATCGTTTAACTTCCCTGGGCCACTATAATACTAACTTCAGACTTATTCATTCTCAAAAAGAATTATATTATTCTTAACATGAAAATTCGTGGGTATTTCATCTCATCCCCCTTAAAAGAAAGCTTCGCCCTCGAAGCTGAAACTAATTAAAGCACACCGGTCGAATGACAAGGACTGCTTGGTCCTCAGCCCCTTGGACAACCATTCCAATACAAAAAAATTCAAGCCTAATAAATGGTTCACCACATAGATAGAACCTGAAATTTTAAGGCAAACCAACACATAGGACCAAAGTCCAAACCAATTCAATCATTCTATAATCATCACATCACATTAATAACATTAATTCAATACCAGTTCACATCCTACTAATCCACCAATTACCATGCCATTTTCCATTTTAAGTCCACCTATAGTATACCACTTACTATATATCATGTCTTCCAAGAAGTCAGGATCAACACCTTAACATTCATGAATCAAGATTCCAATCTTTCACCGAGAATGATAAATTAATTAACTCAATACACACCAAATGGAAGTTAACAATTAAAGGAACTCAAAGAACAATCTCCAACTTCTTTTAACCACCACAAAATTCGCTAAAGATTAAGCTCATTCTAAGAACTTTTATTAGCCTTCCTCGGAGAAATTCTCCCAAAACTAAATGTTATCTCTCGAACTGGAATCCTAGATCCCTACCAGTTATATCTTGTAATCCTAAAATATACTCCTACCTTTCTTCATTGAGACTAGTTCCTCTTCTTATATTCAACACCCAGCTTAGAAAATTTCATCAATTCCAAGAGATCTATTCCCAAGGTTTAAATGAGAACTTTTATACATATTCCAGACCTGTAACCAATCATCCAATTTCTTATACATCTTAAACATTTAACTAAATTCACATTCTCTAACGATCTCATACAGGCAAAATCATCAAAACAACCATGAAATCAGAGCACCTCAATTACCCAATTTTCACTGACAAAGTCATACATATGACATTATTTTCTGAGTCTATATCTCTCAACTGATAATCCCAAAAGTTTAATACTTTACCTCTAATATTCACATCACATCCATATAAGAAACATTCACCCAAAGGTCACAATTCACCAGTTAACCTACTCCCCCATGCAAAAGTCAATAGCCAACGACTCAAACACCAACCACCGCTTACCAACATAACCAAGATCTGTATACAAACTCTCATCTAAAATCTTAAAACCTACATGAAACACAACCCCTTAAAATCACAAAGATATTACACTTACTCTTCTATCCATGATATATCATTTTTTTCAAACATAACCAACCATGTGAACCAGAATAAATCTCTCAAATCATTTTTTTTTTTTGTATAGCAGTTGATTACCTCTCAAATGAAGTACCAAACTACAGTTACTCATTGCCCACCAATGGCTCAAATAAATAATATAATCGGCTCTATTACAAATCAAGACGTGGTTAACCATTTAACAATCATCAATGAGGACTCATCATAAGTCCTAATGCATCACACCTCCCCAAATAATTTCTAGTTAGCGTGGACACTAGTGTCTCACACACTTAGCATAAGGATTAACCAAACCATCATCTTAAAATAGATATCATCGCAAAAGATCTCAACAAATCTCAGTTAAGCAATAACCATAATATATGCATCCAAAACACAAGAGAAATAAATACATCCAATCAATGAACTACCTAGCCCAACAAAAGAGCAAGACACATATTTGTTATTTCAAATCAACCGAAAGGTTAATCATGTTTCCTCCTGTAAGTTAGTATAAAATTCATACAAGGACATAACAGGAATCACAACAAAATGTTCCCACAACTCATACCCTTACCTTTTTCCATTTTAATCCTAATTCCAATTTAGACACTTCATTAGCTCAAGTCAACCTCTGACCCTAACATAACTGATAAGACCAACACAACAATTCCATTGATAATTTCTACAATAATCTCCAGTTACAAGTATCATAATTCTAATCCTTTCTCTATCTACTTAATGCTTCCTCTATTAATCTACAAAACTCAAGTTATTTCCAAACACCGAATGCTCAGTTAAATACTACCCTTATTTTATTGTTATATAATGAGACATAGTTAATCAATTTGTAACGGGCTATGAGAATTCATCAAGATTAATAATACAAACAATTAAAAATAAATTTCATAAATCAGAACACCAGGGTCTCTTCAACACTTAGCATGAGATTCATCAAAATACTATCACATTAAAAATATTTATCACAAAACTTCTCGAGAAGATCAACATAAATAATCACTTAGTATACACATCTAAAAATACAAGGGAGGCAACACTTCAGTTGTCATATACTTTGTCTAGCTACGAACCTCATATACATCAATAATTACCACGTTGTAAAAAGTCATAATCACAAATCATTTCCCTAACACACTGATTATATTTCAATACCTCAGAAGGACCTTTATAAATAACTGACAACCAAATATTTCATCACTTAGTATACTTCATGCTATTATTAATATGGTACTGCTAACCAGTTCGTCAACACATAAAGGGAACTCAATCAGGGGTCTTAATCTCAATATTTTAACAAAAATTTTCCGATAAATTTACAATACTAGCGTCTGTCCAAATTAGCACACAGATCACTAAACCATCTTCTTAATATAAATTTCAAACAGCAAGGGGTCAACAAAATCTAGCTCAAAGATCAACCAATACATCACATCCATAATACATGTAACATGTCATGCTATACCCTGGTACGAAACACTACAAAAATACTGTCATTTAGTAAAACGTGTAACATCCCTTAGTCTATCTTGATAGGAAATAATATAGGTACTCAATCAACAAGAGTAGTATGATTATCCTATAATATCCAAGCACATATACATATTATGTCAACATTGCTCATATCTTCCGTACTCACAAGGTAGTTAAACAAGAAGAAAAACTATTTATATTTAATAAGATACATACATATATATATATATACTCATATAAATATGCTAATTTTTTTAACCTCCTACTGATGAGCATGTAAAGGTCTATTGCACCTACCGTGCTTCTCTTTATTTTATTTTATTTTATTAATACTATTATTATTTTCCTTTTTCTTAAGTCCCCAACTGTAACACTTCGCAACCCTGTTATATGCAATCTATTTATCATTTTGCTCACAAATAATCCCAAAATAAAAAAAAAATAAATACCCTAGTGTTCCAGTCAATGAAATAATTGCCACAAATTATTGTTCATAAACATATTAAGTAAGACATAGACAAAATATATATACTACAAAATATCTGCTTTTAAAGAAGTGTAAAAAAAATTCAAACAACACTCTATTGGCTACATATATAATATTCTTGAGAAACTGGTTAATCACATAACTATTTGTTTACTGAATACTCTTAGGTCCATTTAAACTAAATAAAATATGGAAGTCATCTTATAAATCTAACCACCCAATAACATAGACGACAATTAAAACTAACAATTATTCCTTACGTTGTAGTTAATATAATTAACAGTTGTTATGACTTTCTATAACTTTAGTTAACCCAACATAAATCACTACAGATACTTTGAACAGACAACATTAAATAAAGATGCTAGAATCTTTTCACAGAAGCTCGTCACATAGAAAAACAAATTTACACACTACCATGACGGCAAAAGCGAAACATTTTCCCCTAGTTTAATACAACTTGAAATTACTATCATTCCAAGTCTCCTCAGAACTAACACCGATAATATACCAATATTTCTTTCTCTAATTATATCTATATATGTGTATATATACAAATATTTTCAATACCTGGTAGTCATTGCTAGAGTAATATATATGTCCATTATATTCTTCTTCCCCCTTACGAATACATGACGACAAATTGGTCTATATATTGTCATCAAAAATCCTTTATAAGTAGTTACCATAATACACACATTCACAAACAAGGGAAGAAACAAAACCAAAGATTGGACTATATTGTCCGTCTGGTACATCACATAGAGACTTACTACTTCACAACAACCATAAACATTGATAATATTGCACTCCTTAGAACGCGTAGATTTATAAATTCATTCATATAACATATAAGGAAACATTGTAACATCGGGGAGAAACAGGAATTCACCAAAAGGTGTCACACAAATCATCCTAGAAAATATCCTCACAACCAATACCTCCAGCCCTTGTTCCAAGCAATCTAATTTTCAGCATTCCCTATAATTAATTCCCACATCACGCTACAACCCAATACTAGAGATATATATATATATACTAACTTATATGTATATATTTATATTTATATAATTCTATCAAAACAATTCTCTTCCATTTTTTTTAATACCTCACATGATACACGGGAGTAAATAAACTCCGAACATTCCACCATAGAAAATAAGGCACATACCCTACAACAATACCCATATGCAGTCCCCATATAATGTATATATATGTAGTACCACCCAATATCCATCTCAACACATTCCAACACCTCACATAACACACGAGAGTATATAACTCACACCCTTCAACACAAAATAATCAGGCACACAGCATATCACACAATGTAATCCCCCAAAAACGGCTTATTCCACATTTTAATTCCTTTTGAATCCAAATTTTATCTTATTTACCAAACACGGCTCTGATACCACCTTGTAACACCCTGGATTTTGCCTCATAATAAAGTATAAAACGATACGAATCCAACGCCACGACGGGGATTAAAACGGATGTCAAACGAGTCTTAAAATTGAGATACAAGGTATGTCCGAACATTAGTCCGAACATGTAAGTTCGGACATGTGCCGAGACTTACAGTTCAGACCCGTCCTCGCATGCTGTCCGAACATGTAAGTTCGGACAGATGTTCGGACACACTAATACTGTGAAAAACAAAATACTCTCGGGGCCTGTCCGAACATGGATGTCCGGACGGACGTTCGGACAGGTCCAAATTTATGAAAACCAAAACAAAACAATATTAGAAGGTACAAAATGACCATAATATTAATCAATGGAAAGTGAATGTTTACATAAAAACACAGCGGAAAATATTTTCAAATCCAGAGTGCTACCGCCACACTCAATCCCATGAGTGCTCAGGCTAACCTTAAACAATTCAACAGAAATAAATATTCAAAACATCGCCATTTAAATACAATCTCAACGACAATTAATCCATTCTAGAACTATGTGGTAGCGCATGCCCAATCCCAAACTTCAGCAACCATCACCTGCGATCAGGATACAATAGACAAAAACACGAAGGGATCGCGCAAATCAGAAAAAGTGAGTAAATTCTACCTCAATGTGTAAAATACATTTTGAAGTTCTTTTTCTCACTTGTCAATCAGAGGAGAATGAGTGTTGAACATTAGAATGATTTTTCCAGAAAACACAGTAACCAACCAAACAATAGTAGGGAGCTTTCAACAGGAGCCAACCATAATTTCCAAATACGGGGTCACCTATGGGACCCCAAACAATAACATCAGGACAGTCACCTATGGGACCGTCAAACAACCACCTCACCCTAAGTCCTTAAGTGTGCACACCCCCTATGAAACAGCAGTAACATAGAGTAGATCATAGAGCTTAACTGCAACAATGTGTGCAGTGCAAATAATAATAATGGGGAGCACCTATGGGCTCCCAAACGATAACAATTCCTGTGAAAGACTCCCAAAAACCTTGTTCAAATCACCACCATAATTATTCCAATCCACCAATCTCAAAGTACGGGAATTGATCCCAATTGATAAATCTCAATCCGATGATAAATCCTTTTTCCAGTAGATAACACATTTGAGTCACAAAAGCAATTTTCCTCATTCGCAATACACAAAGCCAAATCAACTTGAGCATAGAGATTTACCTGATTAGACAAACAACTTCCAGAGATCAACTCTACAGGACTACTGGTAACACCCGTCGACGAGATATGAGTCTAAATATATATAATCAACAATTAGAGTCTACCAAACACAACCGAATAATTTAATCGACGATCTAGGTAGAATACTTTACCCAACGTAATCCTAACTGGCACCGGGAAGGCGATCTGACAGCAGCAGGACGAAGAACGTGAATTTGCAAAGGTTTCAAGGTGAAGAATCGAGAAGATTTTAGTGGAAGTAAGAACGTAGAAGAGTTGCGTGAATTTTGGGAGTTTGGACGAGCGTAATGGCAATACGTTGAGGATGAAGAGAAGTGAAGAAAGTCGATGTTTTAAATAGAAGTAATTTACTAAACAAAGAGAGATGTTATTAAAGTAATAAATAATAATCTATTTTAAAGAAAAGAAAGTTATTAAATAATTTTAAGAAGGGTTCTAGTAACTAGTATTATAGATATTTGAAAGATATAAAAAAAAGATTAACGTTAAGAAAGCCAGTAGAAGGATCGAGGTTGTTAACAATATCAACTTTGAAATAAATAATTTAATAAATCTACAATTCGAAATAATAGGGGGAAGTGGTTAAACCGTTGTAACAAGATAAGGATGAGAGTAGAATATCTAGGAAAACCATTAATAAACATTTATTTAATATAGGGAAGAGATTGAAATAAATAAGGATAGAGTGAAACAATTCGGTAATCCTAGCAAGAGGAAAATAATTACGTTAAAGAAGAATCTAGAATATTAGTAATATAATATTAAGAGAATAATAAAGGATTAATGTCTTACTAATTTTGGAGAAGTCAAAAGGGATTTGAACTCTTAAAGTTAATGCTAATTTACTAAGAGAAAATAAAATTGAATTCGAACTCTAGGAATTTAAGGTTAATCAATTTGAAAAAGAAATTCTAGGATTGTATTCTGGAACTTAAATAACGTTGTAACATCTAAGAAGGATGAAGTAGTATTTAAATGATAATAATATTAACAATAGGAATACGATTGGTAAGGGCAATGATATTGCGGATAATTGTAAACATTTCAGGAAGAGGAAGAATTTAATATAAGAGTATCGTTTAACTTCCCTGGGCCACTATAATACTAACTTCGGACTTATTCATTCTCAAAAAGAATTATATTATTCTTAACATGAAAATTCGTGGGTATTTCAGTTTCGTTTGCAGAAACTAAATAAACTAAAAAATAAAAACAATTAAAAAGATGATCTTCTAAACAATTCTAAAAGGGTGAATCATGGTTTACTACTTCCCCCTAGTTTATCAAATTCCCTTGCTGGGTGTTTTCTAAATTCTTGATTGCAACCTCAGATCTAAATTAATCTAAATCCGGTCTCTCGCAAGATAGATCCTTACTAGCAATTCTCAAATCCTAACTCTCGTTATGAGTTTACAAACTAACTAGTAGCGTTAAAGATTCATTTAGTTTCTAGACAGCTAATACGGAGGAATTTTCATCTCTAGTGTCACTGGTAATATTCCTATGGTCTAATGAACGCCGCAGTTCTCAATTGTAAGAAATTCATACCAAATAATCTCAAGCAATAATTAATACAAGATAATTCAATAATAAACAAGGAATAAAATTACAATCTATATAGAATTTATATTTAACAACTCAGGGAGCAAAATAATAAACTAGTTGTTTATAGCAAACCAGAATTCTAACAACTACTCAAACATCGGAAACAAAGAAATAGTAACAATGTTAAAGAGACACAAGAAAACATCATCTAATCTATGTTGTAGAATTGTTGATAAATCTGGTCTCTCACTTATACTCCGGTCGGTCAAAAGTGTATGTATTGTCTCCCCCTCTATCTAGTACTCCCTCCGTTCAACAATAACTGTCATTTTAGAAACTTGCACGCTTATTAAGAAAAGTAGAACAATGACGCATGTGCCCCTACTTTTTACTTTTCCATTTAGATAATAATTACTTTTATATTGAATAGTAGGGGTAAAAGTGGAAAGAAGTGTGTCAAAAAGCTAGAATACCAGATATTTTTGAATAAGAATCACATCCTAAAACGACAGATATTAATGAACGGAGGGAGTATCTATCTCGTGTGCGGCTAGGGTTACGTATTTCGTCGTAATATCCCTTGTCTAGGGTTAGTCTCGTCATGTTTTGTCTTGTACGGCTGCTTCCAGTTGACGCCAATGATGGGCATGCTGATGTACTTCTTCTATTCACGTGCATGGCAAGAAATGTTGGCCCAAACTTCTCTCGTTCATGCGCCTGCTCACGTCCGTTGTCCAAGAGAATTGTCTGCGCCTCTAAAAAGTCTCTACGGTTCCAATCGTTGTCTTCATTCTGCCTAAACAATTGTTTTGCGAAACAGAGACACTGGCGCCAGGGTAGAATATAGCGTTTGATCCACGTGTAAGCATGTGATTGGGAGAAAAAAAGAATGGAAAAAATAGAACGCGGGCATACATAGCGGCGACGTCACATGTCATTTTGTATTGAGTAACAGAATGAAGGGATTGATGATCGATTTGCGCTCGCCTAATCAGAGAGCAAATTTATCACCTCAAAATTGCTCAATCTGATCACTAACGGTTGATTTCATCTCAACTTTTGACAGAGAAAATTCGCACCACTCACGCCATAAATCGCACCATCTGTCCGATCAATCCAATTCAGTTTCAGCTCACCTCACAACACATCAAAATCATCACCCCACAATCACACAAACTGATCACCGACGATCGATTGTTGCTCACTGATTCACAAATCAAATTCATCAAGCTTGCATTGGACCAGAATATCAAAGAATTGATAACAAAATTCATCAGACAAGTATCATATCAGATTATCAATTTGCAATGACGATGAATCAGCACTGACAATACGATAGGAAAACCTAGACAAAAAACACTGTCAATGAGCTGCAATACAATAGTGGAGACTGATGGTATTGCACTGACGAAGAGCACTGATGATGAAGAAAATCAACTTTCTCAAATCAGAGTTGAATCTGATGGTATTGCACTGTTGTAAATGTATTGATTTATTTAGCGAAGATTATATGTTCAGTTCACTTTTGTTAAAGTTTGCTATACATTCCGTTGTCTTGGTGCAAAGTAAATCATGTTTTATAAGTGAATCAGCAGTGTTTTTATATTGGATCAAATGATTACAAACAATCAATCATAAGTTTAATAAAAGTGAATTATTGTCTGCTATACTATTATCTCTCATATTATAATGTATCCAAATTAATGATATTTTAGTGCAATGGTGAAATCTTATGCTAGTAAAATTTGAATCATCATTGTTATATAAGTGAAGATTTTTCTGGTATAAATTTATGTTTTATACTATAAGTATGGTTTAGTAGTAGTGTAGTAGTATATAAATTTTTGGTACTGTAGTGTCACAAAGGTGTATTGAATGTTACATTATAATGAACCAGTAGTAATATTAAAGTGAATTATTCTCTGCTATAGAACTCAGTTTCAGATTATGAAAGTTTAAAATACATTGTGATGCATAAGTGGATAGTAAATCTAATGTATTAGTAAAAGGAATCTGCATTGTTATTGAAGTGAACTTTTTTCTGCTGAGAATTATAGTTACTGCTATATTTGAGCCTTCTACCATACAAGTTAGTCAATTCATTGAAGCAGAAACTTCAGAGTTGATATGCAAAGTGGTAAAAAGTGAAGAAGAAGCATATCAACTGTACAATAATTACGCATACAAGAAGGGATTTGGTATACGTTGCAAAGAAAAGAAAAAAAGAGTAGATGGTAGCATTGTTTTAAGAACATATGTTTGCTGCCAACAAGGAAAAAAAGACGTTAGCCAAGAAGAAAACAGATTGTTCTCAAAAACTGATTCAAGGAGAGGATGTAAGGCAATGATAGGTTTCAAAGTTGAGGACCAAAACACAAAGTGGACTGTTACAAGTCATAAAATGGAACATTCTCATCCGTTTTCTGATTCAAGTGAAGTGAAGTATTTCAGATCTCACAGAAGGGTACCAACTGATACAATTGAACATGTATCAAACATGAAAAAGAGTGGAATATCGATTGCTGATTCTTACAAATTTTTGAGAACAGAAGCTGGTGGGACTTCAAATGTAGGGTTCTTACATAAAGATCTCTATGATGCGATGCAGACTGCTAGAACTACATTTGTGGGAAGTGATTCAAACAACCTGCTGGAAATTTTTAAGTCAAGAAGAGAGAAGGAAAAAGATTTTTACTATGATTTCCAATTGGATGTAGATGGAAGACTGTGCAGCTTTTTCTGGAAGGATGGTACAATGAAAGAAGATTACAAGTTGTAGGGAGATCTTCTGGTACATGACACAACATATCGTACAAATAAATACGATATGATATGTGGACCATTTGTGGGAATGAACTATCATGGCAAAAATGTTATGTTCGGATGTGGCTTCCTCTTGAATGAAAAGATTGAATCATTTTTGTGGTTGTTTGCTACATTTCTAAAGTCTATGGATTTCATTCAACCACAGACAGTTAGGACAGACCAATGTGCTTCTATGGATCATGCAATCTCAAAGATATTTTCAAATTCAAATCATAGAATGTGTGTATGGCATATCATGGAGAATGCCAAAAAACATATTGGTCACCTGATACATCGAAGAGAAGGGTTCAACAACAAGTTTGAGTACATTTTGAAGTATTGTGAAACTGAAGCTGAGTTCAACCATTCTTGACGAGGTAAGGAAACAAACATTTAAAACACAGTTTAGGGTTATGAAGTTTCTAATAGATTTTCATGTCTTCAAAGTCAGTGAATTGTATATGAAACTAAAGTGAACCATAAGTGTCATATAAGTGAACTATTGTCTGCTACAAAGTTATAGTTTCAGATAATATAGTTATATATGAATGCGGATTTGTTAGTTTAAAATTAATCCTTAATATAGTCAAATTGAATTGTTAGTTTTATGAAAATGAATTATGTCTGTTATAAAATAAAAGTTTCAGATTATCTTACTCAATAACAAATGTAATGTGTTAGTGCAATAGTGAACCTTATGCCTACGTAAAGGAAATCATAAGTGTTGTTTATATTGTTCTAAATTTTGTTACACATCATGTAGTTTCATATGAATTATGAAAAGTTATTAAACAAATGAATTTAGCACATACTGAAAGTGAATCTTCTGTGTTATTTAAGTGAATCATTGTCTGCTATAAAATTTAAGTTTATGATATGAGCATTGTTTGATAATAGTAGGCCAGTATGATTTGTGTAGTTACTGTGATTTTAATGTAAATCACAATAACAGCTCGATCTTTAAAAAATGCAGGCTTATAGAAGAGTATGAATGTGCAAAAAATTCATGGCTTAACTAGTTGTATCAAACTCGTGAGAAATGGTGCAGAGCATTCCCAAAGAATTATTTTTCTAGTGGTGCATTGTCCTCTCAGAGGAGTGAAAGTACAATCACTCACTTTCTAGGAGGATGAAGAAGACCTCAACACTTACTGAGTTCTATGAAACTTTCTATAATGTGATTTCAGAATGGCGTGAAATTAAACAATATGATGATTGCAGGTGCTCTAACAGCAAGCCAGACATGATAGCCCCAAATGTGAAACTTCTTTTAGAAGCAAGAGAGGTATACATACACGAAGCTTATAAAATCTTTCAAGAAGAGTTTTTGAAAAGTTTAGGATTTGCAGCAAGAAATATACAATGAAGATCAAGACAACGTGGTTTATACTGTATGGCAAACTGAGAGTGCAGAAATAAAGCATATGGTGACATTGAATAAAGTGGATTCAAGTGTTTGATGCACATGTAAGATGATTATTGAGGTAGGCATCCTTTGCTCACATTGCATGCGTGTACTACACTTGAGGTGTGTGCAGGAGCTGGGTGCATAATATGTGCTAGATAGATGGAAAAATAAAGCATCAAATTGGAGAGTGGTGATGCACTTAAAATTTGAGTATATTCTTGCTGCTACTGAAGAGAACATGGAGACAAGAGGTTTGTGTGAGAATGCAGTCAAAAAAATGCAAGAAGAAGTGGAAACAATGCTATCTACCCAAAATGTTCAAAATGGTGATTTAAGCACAAATCAAGCAAGGACAATAGTTCTTGATCCGCAAGGTTCCAAAACAAAAGAAAGAAAAAGCAAAAGGCTGAAAAGCACAACAGAGAAGATATACAATAGAAGCAAAAGGAGGAACAAGAATGCAGTAAGAACATACCTACAAAACAAAAGCTCAATTATATCGATGATACATGTTGATGAAGAAGCACAATCTGTTGGAGTCTCATTTGCACATCCGATAAATGAAGGTGGAACACTCACTATAATAATTCAAGATTTAGAGAGTACATAAATTTTTATGTAAACATTTCAGATTCATTTAGTTGATAACATGGTATTACACACAACACAGAAAAAGGTTCATTTTTTTGTTGCAGAGGATACACTTTTATAGAATAAAAGATTCACAGTATGAATATTCAGTTATACATAATGCTTTTTCTCAAATTTTTGATAGTTGATTCAATGTCTGTTAGTTTAAAAAACGAGGTAATAATGTTGATCAATAAAGTATATGTTTTCTAGTACGAATTTATGATTGATTCACTTAAGATGATTTAACAACTCATTTCCATTAGCCAACTGATTCATTTGATGTAAACAAAAACTCCACCTTTGAAAAGAACAGGATTTGCTTTTAGAAAACAAGATTAAATTCATAAAGTGTAGTACTGACGCCAAAAGGATAACCCTACCCCCCCCCCCCCCCAAAAAAAACCCCCAAAACCCACCCTAGGAATGCTAAAAACTTCAAAGACATTTTTAGGGTTTGTAGAACCCTAAACCCTAAACCACAAACCTTAAAAACCTGTCGAGTCAGTACTACCAATATAAAGTGTAGTACTGACGCCAAATGGATAACCCTACCCCCCCCCCCCAAACCCTAAAAACCACCCTAGGAATGCTAAAAATGTCGAAGGAATTTTTAGGGTTTGTAGAACAGGGTTTAGGTTCACTTTTAAAAAGCACAAACGATTCACATTGTTTTATGTGAATTGTTTGCTTTTCTTAAACATAAGAATCACTTTTTAAAAATGAATGATTCACTTTCAATAAATTAAAGGTTCATACTGTTCTCGCATGAGTTTGTGGTAGGAATAACTTCTAAAAGTATTAAATAAAATATTCACTTTGTCTAAACCTTTGATTCACTTTTCCTAAACCTTTGATTCACTTTTCTTAAACCTCTGATTCACTTTTTTTAACCCATTTGATTCACTTAAAGATTCTGTATTTACTATATTGACTTTAACCATTTAGTTCACTTTTTGGCAAGGTCTGATTCACTACATATTATCTTCTGATACACATTCCTTAAAGCTTCGATTGACAGCAGTTAAACAAACATTCTTCATAATATTCATTTCGTTTAAACCTCTGAAGTACTTTTATAAACCGTTGATTCACTTTATGACACCAAAAGTTTCAATCTAAATAAATCCAAAATTCACTTTTAGAACAACATGTTACACTTTATAAAACTACCATATACATATCTCAATAGATTTATTTTAAGTTTGTTACACAATAAAAGCATATAATCTAGAAACAAAAGGTTCACTTTTTGTCAATATATGATTCATTTTCAGAACCAAGTGATTCACTTTCAAATTCTAAAGATCAATATAATTTGTTGCAAATTGTAAATACAATCTGTCATAACCAGATCAAGAACAAGTGTACAGTTACATAGCAGATTGACAAAATACAATCTGTCAAAATTCAAATTCAAGAATGGTTCATTTTTCAGAAACCACTGATACACAACAAAAAACAAGCAGATTCATGAAGTTAAGAAACAGGATCAACTTTTTCATACACTTCTGAAATTGTTTCATAACAGATTGACATAATTCTAATCTCCAATGTTCTAACCTCCAAAAGTTTGATAACAGAATCCAAGGCTCTTTCCATATTAAATTCTAAGGTTGTAAAACATTACATTGCAGTTTGATAAGATTCTAACATCCTACACTTTCATACACTTCTAAAAAAAGGATCTACTTTTTCATAACAGATTCTAAAACAACATTCTTCTTCTTGTTGTTTTTATGAAGAAGAATCTGGACAGCATACTCCATCCTCAGTCAATCCAAAGGCTCTTTCTACAAAAGAGAAACAAAACAAATGATTAGAAACAAGGAAGAAAATTAAAACACATAGAACATCAGAGAAATATAAAAACATAGAATAAAGGGCTGAATGCTCATAGAGCTTTTGAGCGGGTTGGAACTAGAACTCCTCCAGTTGAAACATTGACCTAGATAAGCCTCCATGTGTCTGAGCATGTATATACCTGAGCAGTTCTAAAATCGCAAACTCCTCCAGGACATCGGCAAGATGAAATAGTCAAATTCATCCAACAATAAATATCGCTGATCAAATAATAACTCCAACAGTGATGAAAAAGCAGAAATCTGAAACAATAAAAACAGGAGTTAGCAAACAATAAAACAAAAAAAATGTTTAGAAAATTAAGAGTTAATAAACTTACCTCAGAATCTAAAAAATCCCCATATCTTTCTTCAATGGTGGTCTTTGAATTGTTGTTATCAATTATATCGAGATGCTCGAAGTGATGAAATTGAATACAACAAGAAAATAATGACCATGAACACAATATGGTATGAAAAACAGTTTTACCGCAGACAGTTTTTGCAAGTCTGTAACACCAATGTTATGAAGTTCTCTGGACATTCTATTAACGCACTGATCCACCGGAAATTATACATCAGAAACCCCAACAGCCAAAGGTACATACTACAACATGAACAAAAGCTAATCAGAAAACTGAACATATATAAAATAAACTGAACCACACGTATGAAAAAAACGAATCTCAATGAAAATAGAAATTTAACTTTACGTATAATGAAAACTTACACAGCTGTCCAAAGTAAAAAAAAACCTCTCAGGACCAGCAGGGTTGTATCTTGCATTGTCAAAATTGAAAAGAAGAACATATTTGTCAACAACAGTTTGGTCAGGCTCCGCATCACCAACCAAAGTTAAGAAACTTAGGCGAGTGATAGAGTGGAGGTCATCTTCAAACATAACATCACTGAAAAAACATATAAAAAGTTCAAAAAAAAGAAATAATGAAGAAAACAAATAGAAACAAGAATAGTAAAAAAATACTCATACCTCTTGTCTGCACCCAATTGTATAAGGTCAATCACTTTCGGATGAATAGGTGAGACACATGGACCTTTTATGTCCACCGGTCAAACTCCAAAAACCAAAGACGGGATCATTGATGTTTGGGCAAACTTTGAAGGACCATGAATTGTTGCAAGTGGTATTGAACAGAGAATTTCTTTTAGAGGCTGGTCACTTGTTTGAGTAGCCTTTTGGTCCACAAATCCAACTTTTTTCAATGGCTTAATTGGTAGTTTGGACCGCTTATTTTGCCGAGAGCTCTCAGCCAAATTTGTTTCAACATTAGCTCCCCCTTTTTGAAGTCGTAAAGACCGTTTAGCAGGTAATGCTTCAAAATCAGAATCATCATCGTCAGAAGAAGGAACATCTTCTATAACAACTTCAGAAGATAGACGAACATGATCAGAATCATCCTTTTCACCAGAAGGAATATCTTCACATTTGAAAGATTGTAATAACAAATCAAAAAAGTGAATCAGTAATATATTGCAAATGAATCAATCTATTTAAAAAAATGAACTATTATAAGAAGCCAAATTCTGTAAACATAATTGTGCATACCAGCTTTCTTTTGCTTTTGATCCACAAATACAACTTTTTTCAACGGCTTATGCGGTAGTTTGGACCGCTTCTTTGGCCGAGAGCTCTCAGTCAATTTGCTTGAACATTAGTGCCCTTTTTTTGAAGTCGTAAAGACCGTTTAGCAGGTAATGGTGCAAGATTGATATCATCATCAGCGGTAGCTATACGGTACGATTTCAGTATATTAAATAATTATACATTATACTATAACAGAAAAAAGTGAATCAATGATATGATAGAAATGAATCAAGAATGCTATGAAACTGAACCATTATAAGAAATAGTATTCATAATTATAAAAAAACTCACCAACTTTATCATGGTTGCAATAGCTAAACAAATATCATCGTTTTTCAATGGTGAACTCACAAAGCCTTCCGATCTAGCTTTGACAATCAAGGATGAAAGTCTTGAAAGAGATGAAGAGATCGAGTCCCCACATTCACAAATTTGTCTCACAATGTACTTGACACATACAAACAAAAAAAGTTAAAAACATTTAACTTAAAATAACAAAAAAATAAATGAAACAAGAACGAAAATAACAAAAATAAAAGATTACCGAAGAAGAAGTGGAACCATCTTCAAATTTTGAAGTTTCAGCTTTAGAAAAAGTTGCGCTGAACTTCGGGATTTGGTCCAACTCCTCAACAGACAAAGGGGATTCAATCTTACCCCGACCAAAACCACCAGCTAAAATCTCCAACTTCACTCTCTCATAAAACTTCTTCTGATCCCAACATAAAAGGGTAGGAAACTTCCTAACCCGGGATTACACGCTAAAGAGGTACGATCCAGATAAATCAAATTCAAGTGCAACAAAGAACCGGTGAAGTATTTGCCCTCAGATTCAAATTTAGTCCAACTTCTCATAGACTCATTGAGTTTTCTCATCACAAACTCACACTATTTCATTTGATTGTAATCACTCAGATCCATCAAAGAGTACAACATTTTCCAATTACAGTGGCCAGTTTGTTGGGAGCTTATCAGGCAAGAAACAGCAAATCAGACAAAATTCCTTTTAAATTCAGCCCCTCTAAAAGTATGCAAGATCTCAGCCATTTGTTTGATTGTTGGACCTTTAACCTTCACATTCCAACTATCCCTCCAACAAGCAATAAACTGAAAAAAATCATCAGACTCAAACTGACTTTTAGCCTCTACAACGGAGAGCAGACCTTTAGGCATTCCCAAACAAGCATAAACAAAATCAGAGGTAATGTGGATCTTATCACCATCAGTCATCCACAAACAGCACTGAGCCCAATCATAGTTATTTACAAACCAAAAATTCAAGGAACCATTCAACCGAGTAAGTTTAAGGTGTAACAAAGATCCGAAACCTAGCTCCTCCACAGATTTCATTTGTTCCTCATCTAGGTTTCGAATAACATAAACCATATTTCTCAAGGCCATACGAGATGGCACCCTAGAAAACTCATTTTCAGTTTCACATTCATCAACAGGTTCTATGAGTTCCTTTACTTGCCTCGATTTTTTAGGTTTATCAACTGCAAACGATTTATTTGGTGTATTAAAAACTAAGAAATAATCCTAGAATTCAATAATTCAAAAGATCGTCAGGTTGCAAAAATCCCGGTCGAAATAGTATAGTAATTAAAGAAGCGACCGGGGTGTCAATCCACGGGACTCGATAAGTAAGTCTAGCCTTAGGTAATGGTTAACTCAAAAAGGGGGTTTTGTTTTGGTTTTGGGTTGCAAATAAATAACAAGAATAGTAAATAGCAGATAAATTAAAGTGATAGTTTTGGGAGTGTGAACGGTACTCTAGGTTCAGGGAGTTGTTTCACTAGCTAGGTTCTGCATATTCTACTGCTTAAGTGGAGACTTGGATCGGCTTGTAATTCTCAATTATCTATTCTGTATTAAGTCTTAATTCCAGATAGCTCATCTAGACAGGGCATGTAGTTCTAGTCTAGACCTAGCAAGTATATCTAGATGGTTTTAATGCACAGAATTACTAGTCTGGTTTAATCCGGACTAAAGCTCCTAGTGACTAAAGTAATCTATCCGATTGCAATTATCACAGGTAACAGGTTAATAGGACCGTCATTGCTAATCACCTTATCTGATCATAACATGATTCGAGGGCTTATAATAAATTCATGACGTTTATTAAAAGCACTTAAAAGCATTAACCTAACAATCCAAATTGTCTCAAGCAGCAAAATAATGCAGTTTAACTAATTACAACATCCCTTCCCCTAGAGTATATCCTTTTAGCTAGACATAGCGATTATAATAATAAATGAGAGAGAGTTAGAAGAAATCATCTGTTACGAAGATCTTCTTGCTCGCTCCGTCCTTTGTCCTTGCGCTGTGCTGGCTTGAAGGTTGGTCTTGGTGATAATGGAGTGAACTGGGTGAAATGGGGCGAAAGTGGAATTTTTGGCGAATTTTGTGAGGTGTCCGGCTGGAGAGGGTCGGACAAGAGTCGGACGTGAGATGTCCGGATCTGTCTGGGTCGGACGCGATCCGGACGTGGGTGGAATGAGCGTGTCCGGATCCGGACAAGGGTCGGACACGGCTAAAATGTCGCGAAATGGATACGGGATATGAGCGGAGGTTTACGAAGGTATGTTTGTGAGATAGCAGATGAATTCGTGAGTGAATCGTGAGAGCTATGCAGGTTTATGGAGGAGATAGAAGAATGGAGATGGAGCGTATGGTGAGTGAGAGGATTAGAGAGGAGAGGAGACTGTGAAGTCAGGTACGATTTGGAATGAAGGTAGGAGATGGTATATATAGGGTTAGAGAGGAAGCACAGATTAGTGGAAGTTTGGTATAATTGGTGAGAAATAATTTGATTGAGCTTGGAGCCTTCTCCATTAATGCGCCGCTCCCCTGTTTGCTGGCCGACTGTCTGTAATGCGCCGCTCGAGTGCGTGCATTTTTATTTTTCAATTCTGTGTCACGTCCGGATCGTGTCCGGATCCGGACGTGACACAGAGTTTTAGATCTGAAACGCGAACTCTCGGATCTGGAATTTTTGTCATGTCCGGCTTGCGTCCGGCCCAATCAGATCCGGACAAGAGATGTCCGGCTTTGTGTCCGGCCAAACTGATCCGGACAAGACCAATTTTTGTCTCTTGTCCTGATTTGTTCCCCGTTTGTTGTGTTGTAATCCTTATGATGTATAATCTTTATTTCCTGGGTTTTTCCTGCATTTAACATATATAACACATCAGTTCTTATCAAAACATCAATCTTAGGAAAAACACATAATAAGTGAGAAACATTGCCTGAATTGTTACAAATTATAAGTTATTTAAACCCTAAAAAGCCTATATGTTTCACACTTATCAACTTCCTCACACTTAAGCTTTTGCTTGTCCTCAAGCAAAATAGGAATAAGAATATCTCTAAAACCTTCAAATAATCTCAAATTTGAAACAAGTGCAGGGCGAAATCAAACCAAGTGATAAATGAAAGAATAATCTCGCTCTCTGAGGTAGGTTTTCACAAACAGTGAAGCAGGAACAATTTTTGTAAAAGCATAGAGAAACTAGATTGTAGAAAACAAGTTAACTTAGCTTGGGACTTTCCACCATTTTCATTCCTCTAACCTTTGGATGACAAGGGGTGTGAAGTAATGCCTTATTCCGCAATACCTTTCAACACCACGTACTCGTGATCAAAAACAAAAATTAAACTGCAATGAATTTTTCTTTCACATGCAAAAATATTCTTCTTCCAAGAATTATATACAAAACAAACGAAATATTGTGAATTGCAGAGTTTATTCCGTAACCCAGACTTTTCTCTCTATCCATGTAACGGTGTTGGGCCAACTATCCCAGATCACGAGACCTTAGGTAGATAGGTGATAAGGCACCCTTAAGACTTAATAACCGGATAGACGAGGCCTGCTATTGTTAGGAAAAAAATTTTGATCAGTGGAGTACCTTGCCTTACCCTTTTCATTCCAAACATTCACTTCATTTCCAAAATCCCAAGCTAAAATAATCTGGTTTCCACAATTAGCCAATCTACCAGATTTTTAGTGAAAAGAGAGTATTTTTAAATAAAACTATTTTTATACAAACCTCATCAAACAAAAAGATTCCTACGGTTTTCACTTTGGTTTAACAACACTCGATGTGCACAGGTATTAGAGAAGCAAAAAGCAAGTGTGGCATTAAAGAACAATTAGCATGTTTTCAGGGAAAGGTCTCTCCTTCCTCACACTTAAGATGAGCAATGTCCTCATTGGTCAAAGAAGAAAAACAGAGAAAAGAGCTTTCAAAACATGCTATACTCATAATAGATGCATATGCCATAATTAACCCTCAACGCAACAAATGTGGAACATCAAATAAGTGAAATTATGAACAGAGACTCCCCTGGTGTTATGGATTGAGGAAGATGTTCTTCCTCACACTTGAAGTTTGGCAGGGGTCGAGAGATTCCTTATGAGTCACAGACAGTATGTTGTGTGCAGATTAAGAGTTGCTAATTTTCACTGGCAAGTACAACCACAGAATAAAGTGCATTAACTCGAACTACAGAGAATATTTGAATCGAATGATCATATTTAGAGAAAGAATACTCCCCATAGTTTAAGCTTAGCAGACATTCGCAAGTAGTGTGGTTCCATTTCCTGTACTTATAGCCATTTGTTTCGCAGTAGAGGTGACATGTAAAGTAATCATTTTAGAACGCTGCACTGCTCAGAGAAACAAGAAATTTAGCAATTTAGAATTTAAAACACTGCTGAATATATCTAATACCACTTCTCCTGCAGTCCCATGTTTCCGTTAGTCTTAACAAACAAAAGTAAAAATAAGTCAAAGAAAAAGAAAAGAAAAAATACAGAAAAACCAACAAAAGAGAAGAAAGCAGTAAAAATAGAATGGCTATCACTGAGGTGGTGGTGGTGGTGGTGGTGGCTGTCTCGCTCCCAACTGGGCAATGAGCATCTGCATGAGCTGGTTGTTCTGGGCCTGCTGAGTGGATGCATCTGCCATGTACCTAGCAGCCTCTCTGTGTAAAGCATCACTGCGCTCTAAACGCTCAGCGATGGAGGTCTGCTCTGCCTGGAGGTGGCCCTGGGTCTGGCGGATCTCATCTATATGTCCCTCCATGCGCACCTGGCGCTGCTGGACCTCCCCTACCTGCTGCTGTACAGAACCGAACTGCTGCTCCATACCCCCGAATCTCTGCTCCATCCTCTGCTGCTGCTGGAGAATGGAGTCCATCAGAGTCTGCATCTCAGGTGGGATGCTCATCACTGGGGCCGTGGGGGGCGCCATGGTAGCAGTGGCCGGTGTGGAGCTGGAGCTCGCAGATGTACCCGTAGATCCTAGGCCGAGCTGCCCTTCACCCAGCTGCCGTCATCTAGGCGTAAGAAGCCCCATCTCCTGAAGGTCGTAAGGGAGATGGGTGTCTCACCCTCCCTCATACGCATGTCAGTGAAGATGTCATCGGGGAGGGTAGAGATAAGAAGATGCTGGATGAAGATAGGAAAGATAGGTGTGATCTTCTTCTTCTTCGTCCACAGATATGTCACCACCTTATGCAGCTGTCTGAACATGACGTAGGCTAGCGACATCTGCTGGGCTGCTGGATGTGGTGAGGCTATGAGGTAGTCTAGGAGGACACAATCCTCGTCAGAAGCATCATTCCCAGCCTGAGGCCGGATCTGATGACTGAGGATCTCTGCTAGGGTCCTCTGCTGAGGGAAGGAAGAATGGCATACGGGAGTACAGTCTTATGCTCCTCACCCCGTCGGCGAGTAGTACTCCCGACCTCGCTTAACCACCTAGTCTTACTCTCCCTAAGTGCATCCTCTGAAATATCTCTATGTGTGTCCGGGTTATCCAGGGAGAAGTAAAATCTCAGAAAAAGACTCAGGGGTTACCTCCACCTCGAACTGCGTACGTAGGAAGTAATGCTGTGTGTCGTGTCTGACGCCACAGCATTGGCGTAAAACTCACGTACCAGCTCTGGAGAGAACACTCCCTCGCCCATGCGCAATATGCTGGTGGCCCCGAGACTCTCGAAGATAGCTGTAAGCCCGGCCGCAGCTGCTGCCTCGTCAGTGATACGTCTCTCGATGACGAAGGCTCCACCCCTCTCGTACCAAGCCCTGGTGGTAGCTGATCTGAAACCATCCTCTCGTAGTGGTGACTCGGCCGGACTCGACTCGTCGTCAGGGCGTGGGTTCCTCGAAGAGGACCCTCTGCGTGCAGGACCACCTCTAGTGCGAGCCATCTATCAGAAAACACAGGCAGTAAGTAAACAGAAGTAACAGCCACACCAAAACCCGAAACCAATCGAGCAGCAAGTTCTATTTGAACATATTCGTTCACACAGTTTATTCACGGAACAAGGCATTAAACAGCCAAACATTGCACACTATAACATTACACAGGACAACAATCACCCAGAAACAATTGCACAAAAATTCGGAAAATTTACACATGTCCGGACCTACGTCCGGGTCACCTTAGCCGGACGCAGTCCTTTGGGTCGCGCATTCTTTTTCCTCCTAAAATAGATAATTCTCGCCGCGAACAGAAATTTCGCTTTATCCCCAATTTACTCAAATCGCAACCAAAAACTTCTAAATTTCGCATACACAGATTCGTATCTCTACTCCCATCGTCGAATTAATCTCGTAATCCTATCAAACTACCTAATCTAATGCATAATGACAGAGTTTCAATTCGAAATCGCAAAATGTAAATTGCTGAAACCTGTTTCGTTTAGGATTTGGGTTAGGGATTCGACTGTGGGAGAAATGGGGGGTGAGGGTGTGGGACAGGTGTGGCGGTGCGTCCCTGGGTGTGCGCCGGCGTTGGGTGGTGGTGGCTGAGAACGGTGGGTATGTTGGGAGTGTTTTTCTGGTTGAGATTGTCGGGAGGAGGAAGACGACCGAGAATAGAAGAAAAGAAAAGAAGAAGAAGGAAAAAAGGAAAAAGAAAAGAGAATTAAAATCGGGGCCCAGCGCTTTCAGTCTCGTCGGGTGGAGTCCGGATCCGGATAGAGTAGGGTTTGGGCTGTCCGTTTCGCGTCCGGCTGGGCTTACCGGACGTGTTAAAAACTCTTTTTTTTATATTAAATAAATTAAAAACACTACTCTAAAATACCTCAAGCATATAAATAAATATTAACACAAAGACTAAAATAAAAATAAATACGAAATACAGAAATTAAATAGCAAGAGTGTTTAGACACTCCTGATCTTTGGTGAACTTTGCCATGATTCTCCTCACACTTGAGTTCAGTTTAGCATTAGAGTGAAAGTACCTGAAAGATTTAAATCTGCAAAACCAGAAGAACTCAAGTGGAACAGATAAAACCATTAGTTAAAGTAAGAGCATGGCTCTTTCGATTTGCACAATAGTGATTAACACTCTGCTAAATAAGAATAGAAAAGAGGAAATTAATTAACTAAACAAGGAGAAGAAATACAAACCGGTGGGTTGCCTCCCACCAAGCTGCCCGGAGTTAAAGTCTATGGCGTAGACTTATAGAGAGGGTCAAGGAGGGCCGCCATAGCAGCTAGCAATAGTTTTCTTCGTCTGAAATACCCTGCTGGTGCGGCTTCTTGGATGCTTTGGGGGAGGTGGTGCTGTGCAATATGGATAAAAGAGATAGAATTTATGGAATTGGGCTTTCAATCAAGGATATACCTGGTTGCGGGAGGCTGAGAAAAGGTATTGCATAGGTACTTTTCAATCGAGCACCATTTACTTTGAATACTTTCTCTGCCTTATTCTCTAGCTCATAAGCAACCATAAGTATGATCCCTACCAACTTTGAATGGACCTGCCCAATGTGATTTCAATTACCAGGAAAGAGGCGCAGCCTGGAATTATAGAGCAGCACTAGATCCCCTACTTTGAATTCTCTCTTATGGATCACTGATCATGGATTCTTTTGGCGCTCTTTATAAATTCTGGAATTGTCATAGGCTTGCTCTCTGAGTCCTCTGTTAGATAGTTGAAATTTCTTTTCTCTCCAGCAGTGTGCATGAAAATTCAGGGCTTTCAATGCCCAGTAAGCTTTGTGCTCTAATTCGACTGGAAGATGGCAAGCTTTTCCATACACAAGTTTAAAAGGAGACATTACTATATTGGAGTCTTGAAAGCAGTCTGTATGCCCAATAAAGATCAATAGTTTAACTGACCAATCTTCTTGATGCATTTACAGTCTTCTGTAGGATCCATTTCAGCTCCGATTAGTCACTTCTGCCAGACCATTAGTTTGGGGGTGGTAAGGTAGTGCTACCTTGTGGGTCACCCCAGATTTTACTCATTAAGGAGTCGAAGGCTCGGTTTGCAGAAGTGGGAGCCACCATCATGAAAATTGCCCTGGGCACCCCGAATTGGGGAATATGTGTTTCTTCAGGAATTTCACCACTGTTCTTGGAATCAGCATTGTGGCATGGAATAGCTTCTACCCACTTTGAGACATAATCTACAGCTACCGGGATGTATGATTCCATGAGATGAGGGAAAAAAAGGGCCTGTGAAATCTATCCCAAACAAAAAGTTCTACTAAAGAATTACCTTTCGGAGGCATATCAGCTTTCTGGAGATGTTCCCATCCTCTGACAGGGGTCAACTGGGAACAGAAATGGTGGACATCTTATGTAGAGTAGGCCAGTAGAATCCACACTCCAAATCTTTGCAGTTGTTCTTGTATAACATGATGGCCACCTGCTTCTTAGCATGACCAAAATTTGATTACACTCTGGATCTCATTATCTGGAAGACATCGCCTCATTCAAGCCATCAGCACAGATCCTAAACAGATATGGATCTCCCAGATATAATGGGGGTTCTGAAAGAATTTCTCTCTTGGTTACAGCTGTAGTCATGCGGAATTAAACCAGTAGCAAGATTAATTAACTAAGTCAGCATACCATGGTGCATCTACTTTTCCAATTTGAACACCGTTCATCAGGGAAGAATTCGTTGATCGGGATTCCATCATCAGGGATATCAAGTCTGGATAGGTGATCAGAAACTCTGTTCAGCTTCCCCTTTTTATCCACAACTTCTAAATTAAATTCTTGGAGAAGTAGGATCAACCTCAGAAGTCTTGGTTTCGATTCATTCTTCTGAAAAAGATACTTGAGGGCTGAATGATCGGTGTGGACTATCACCTTGCTTCCAAGCAGATATGGTCGAAACTTGTCCAGAGCAAACACCACAGCTAGCAACTCCTTCTCTGTAGTAGTATAATTTTTCTGTGCATCAATTAAGGTCTTGCTAGCATAAGTGATTACCCTCAGCATCTTATCTTTCTTCTGACATAGTGCGCGCCAACAGCATAGTCGCTCGCATCCGTCATGATCTCAAATGGTTCAGACCAATCTGGTGGGACCACAATTGGTGCTGAGCAGAGCTTCTCTTTAAGTCTGAAATGCTGTCAAGCACTCCTCTGTGAACTGAAATTTGATATCCTTCTGTAGCAGATCTGACAGGGGTTTGGCAATTTTTGAGAAGTCCTGTATAAACCTCCTGTAAAACCCTGCATGACCAAGAAAAGATCTTACATCTTTAACTGAAGTTGGTGGGGGCAGTTTTTTATTACCTCTATCTTGGCCTTGTCCACCTGGAGGCCTTCTCTTGACACCTTATGCCCAAGCACAATTCCTTCTTGTACCATGAAATGGCACTTCTCCCAATTCAGCACAAGGTTCGTGTCCTCACAGCGAGCCAAGATCAGGTCTAATTGCTCCAGACAACATCGAAGCTTTGTCCATAGACAGAGAAGTCGTCCATGAACACTTCAATACTTTTCTCAATAAATTCATTAAAAATGCCATCATACATCTCTGAAATGTGGCTGGAGCATTGCAGAGACCAAAGGGCATCCTCCTGTAAGCAAAAGTACCATAAGGACAGGTGAAGGTAGTCTTCTCCTGATCTTCTGGCGCAATGGGAATCTGGAAATAACCACTGTACCCATCAAGGAAGCAGTAGAACTCCTTCCCAGCTAACCGCTCCAACATTTGATCAATAAACGGTAGTGGGAAATGGTCCTTCCTTGTGGCCTCATTCAAGCGCCGGTAATCGATGCACATCCTCCAACCTGTGGTTGCCTCTGGGGTACCAATTCACCTTTCTCATTTGGCACTGCAACTATCCCCCCTTTCTTTGGAACAACCTGGACTGGAGATACCCACTGGCTGTCAGAAATAGGGTAGATAATACCTGCATCAAGAAGCTTTAGTACCTCGGCCTTGACCACCTCCTTTAGATTTGGATTCAACCTTCTCTGAGGCTGTCTCACTGCCTTGTAATTCTCCTCCATATGAATCCGGTGTGTGCAGAAACCCGGATTAATCCCCTTGATGTCAGCAACTGTCCAACCCATGGCACTTTATGTTTCTTTAGCACCTCCAGAAGTCTAGATTCCTGCAAATAGACAAAGATGCAGAGATAATAACAGGCAGGGTGTTACCCTCTGCCAAGAAAACATATTTGAGATGGGAGGGGAGAGATTTAAGTTCCAAGGTAGGAGGCTTCTCTATTGAAGGTATGGGTCTTTGAATAGATCGATCCAACTTTTCCACAGGAGGAGAGGAGGAACGAAAGTATGATTTCCCGTGATTCAGCTGCTGGACGACCGAGGCCATCTCAAAACTGTCTTTGTCATCCTCAATGGATCGACTTATTACCTGCTCTAAAGTATCAGAAAACTTAAACAAAGAATTAAAAGAATCAATACTCCTGTAGTCATCATCAAGATCATAAGAATTATCAATTAAATCAGCAGAGAAAACAGCTTGAGAAGAAGTGTTTTTCTGCATCATCTTATTTATATCAAAGCTTAATTCTTCATCATGAAATCTCAAGGTAATCTTCCCCTTGTCAACATCAATAACAGTCTTTGCAGTTCTGAGGAAAGGTCTACCTAGAATCAGAGGTACCTCAACATCTTCATCCATGTCAAGGATCACAAAATCAGCGGGGAAGAAAAACTTACCCACACTAACAACTACATTTTCAACCATACCTCTGGGTGTGATCGATGATCTATCAGCTAACTGGAGTCTGAAATGAATGGGAACGAGCTCACCCGCATGAAGCTTTTTAAACATGGTGTATGGCATCAGGTTGATGCTCGCTCCTAGATCGCAGAGACCGTATCCGCAATCCATGTCTCCAATTGAACAGGGGATGGGCTGACCAGGATCACCACGCTTTGGAGGCAGCATCTGTCGGAGAGCTGCTGAACAAGTTTCGGTCAGCTGGATGGTGTCCTTCTCTTTATATTTCCTCTTATTCGAAATCAGATCCTTTACAAATTTAGCATAATTCGGCATCTGCTTAATCGCATCAATAAGAGGGATATTGATAGTCAGCTTTCTAAAAACATCTAAAAATCTTCCAAATTGCTCATCGAGCTCTCGCTCTTTGAGACGGTTTGGAAATGGAAGTTCTTTTCAGATATTTTCCCCTTTTTATTTTTAACAGCAGTAGAAAGAGAGGAGAAGGAATAGGAGCCTGGGTCTCCTCAGAAACTACCTCAGGAGGGGCAGGATGCCCTGATGGTGCACCGGCGGTATTAGAAAGAGGCTCGGTCTCTTCATCAGTACGGCTCCTGCACTTGTCTTTTAAGTTCCTCCCACTTCTCAGGGTACTGCTGCTGCTTCTTCAGAATCCTCACAGTCTTCGTCTGAGACCGTCACTGCCTTCAACTGCTCTTTGGATTGGTTTCTGGTTGGGAAGGCAATGATCCAGAAGGTCTCTGCTGCATGAGGAATTGAGTCAACTGACTCATTGTTCCTTGCATCTCCACCATGGCGTTCTCTAGTTCTGGTTGATTACCGTTTGCTTTTCTTGAGAAGCCATCAGCTTATCCACCATCTCCTTTAGATGCATTGTTTGAGCTCAAAGATGGTTGCTGAGCTTGAGGTTGCTGTGGCCGGAATTGATTATGAGGCCTTGAAAAACCGGGTGGTCCCCCCTGATTCGTCCTCTGAGGCTGCATTTGATGTGAATTAAGTGCATTGTTAGGATTTCCATACCTCAGATTTTGGTGCTGATTCTGCACCCAGGGTTGCCTGTTGTTGAACTGGCCTATTACATTGGCCTCCTCGGTTTGCCTCATCTCGGCGACTAGTGGGCAGTCCTCATAGTCGTGTGCATCTCCACACTGAGAGCAGCAAGCTTCGTTTGTAGAGATTTTCTTGGCGGATTGCCTGGTGGTTGGCCCCATGGTGAGCTGTTCAAGCATTTTCGCCATGCTTCCCATCGTGGTCCTCATCTGTGCTTGCTCGGAGGCTAGTTGTTCCATCATCGGGTCTGGAGCTCTGGAAGAACTCTGACCTATTGAGAATACTCGTCCTCCACTGCTGCTCCATTGGCGAAGCTCCTCACAGTAGGACTCCATAGCTGCCATGAAATCCTCCCCCTTTTGCTAGCAGGTTTCCTCCTAGGGCGGATCTTATCTCGCCTCTGTGTTCGTCTTTTAACCCCTGGAAGAATCCCTGAGCTAGTGAAGTGATGTCCTGACCATGGTGAGGGCACTGCGGAGTAGCTCTTTGAATCGGTCCCACGCCTCACAGACTGTCTCATACCCTTCTGTCTGAATGCCATCAGGTCGGCAATCATTTGTCGTGTCCGGGAGATGGGAATGTACTTCTCGTAGAATTTGTCCATCATCTGCTCCCAGGTGGTAATGATGCCTGGTGGTAGTCTGTGGAACCATTTCGAGGCTTCTCCTGATAAGCTGTGCTGGAACAGGCTCAATCTGGCGTACTCCTCCAATCCTTGAGATAAGCCAAGAGAGTCCAAGTGCACCAGAAAGCGATGTACATGGTCCAATGCATCCGATGGGTCTGCACCTGAAAAAGTACCTGCAGGGTGATTTCTAACAGCATTGGATTGGTGAGAAGGTTTTACCTTTTGCCAATCGGCTATAAGTTCTGCAGTTAGATTGGGTAGAACCACTGGCCCTCGTCTTGGTGTGGCTGGTGGTCTGTTTATCCTTCCCATCGTGTATTGGGCCACTGCACCTGCTCCAATTTGGTCATGATTTCCTGCCATATTGAAGTCAAGCTGCCTTCTTGTTCTCAAGCTTGGAGGTAGACTCTTTCGATTTCAGGATCGAAGTCTGTATCCGGGGGACCAGTTGAGCGTTCTTCGCATCCACTAGGTGCTTATAATCAGCCCGAGAAAGGAACAAAATGAGTGAGTTTTAAAGTAATGAAAAACAATTGTAAAATGGCACACAAAATAAATTAAAATCAAAATATATTACAAAACAAACATTATAAACAGTGTGTTGCAATAAAGTAACAATTAACCAAGGCTAGGGACTAGACAAAAGTCAAGTCCCCGGCAACGGCGCCATTTTGCAAACGATTTATTTGGTGTATTAAAACTAAGAAATAATCCTAGAATTCAATAGTTCAATAATCGTCAGGTTGCAAAAATCCCGGTCGAAATAGTATAGTAATTAAAGAAGCGACCGGGTGTCAATCCACGGGACTCGATAGTAAGTCTAGCCTTAGGTATGGTTAACTCAAAAGGGGTTTTGTTTTGGTTTTGGGTTGCAAAAAATAACAAGAAAGTAAATAGCAGATAAATAAAGTGATAGTTTTGGGAGTGTGAACGGTACTCTAGGTTCAGGGAGTTGTTTCACTAGCTAGGTTCTGCATATTCTACTGCTTAAGTGGAGACTTGGATCGGCTTGTAATTCTCAATTATCTATTCTGTATTAAGTCTTAATTCCAGATAGCTCATCTAGACAGGGCATGTAGTTCTAGTCTAGACCTAGCAAGTATATCTAGATGGTTTTAATGCACAGAATTACTAGTCTGGTTTTAATCCGGACTAAAGCTCCTAGTGACTAAAGTAATCTATCCGATTGCAATTATCACAGGTAACAGGTTAATAGGACCGTCAATGCTAATCACCTTATCTGATCATAACATGATTCGAGGGCTTATAATAAATTAGCAACGTTTATTAAAAGCACTTAAAAGCATTAACCTGAACAATCCAAATTGTCTCAACAAGCAGCAAAATAATGCAGAGTTTAACTAATTACAACATCCCTTCCCCTAGAGTAAATCCTTTTAGCTAGACATAGCATTATAATCATAAATGAGAGAGAGTTAGAAGAAATCATCTGTTACGAAGATCTTCTTGCTCGCTCCGTCCTTTGTCCTTGCGCTGTGCTGCTTGAAGGTTGATCTTGGTGATAATGGAGTGATTGGGTGAAATGGGGCGAAAGTGGAATTTTTGGGATTTGTGAGGTGTCCGGCTGAGAGGGTCGGACAGAGTCGGACGTGAGATGTCCGGATCTGTCTGGGTCGGACGCGATCCGGACGTGGGTGGAATGAGCTGTCCGGATCCGGACAAGGGTCGGACAAGGCTAAAATGTCGCGAAATGGATACGGGATATGAGCGGAGGTTTACGAAGGTATGTTTGTGAGATAGCAGATGAATTCGTGAGTGAATCGTGAGAGCTATGCAGGTTTATGGAGGAGATAGAAGAATGGAGATGGAGCGTATGGTGAGTGAGAGGATTAGAGAGGGAGGAGACTGTGAAGTCAGGTACGATTGGAATGAAGAGGAGAGGTTTATATAGGGTTAGAAGGAACACAGATTAGTGGAAGTTTGGTATTGGTGAGAAATATTGATTGAGCTTGGAGCTTCCATTAATGCGCCGCTCCCCTGTTTCTGCCGACTGTCTGTAATTAGCGCGCTCGATGCGTGCATTTTTATTTTTCAATTCTGTGTGACGTCCGGATCGTGTCCGGATCCGGACGTGACACAGAGTTTTAGATCTGAAACGCGAACTCTCGGATCTGGAATTTAGTCATGTCCGGCTTGCGTCCGGCCCAATCAGATCCGGACAAGAGATGTCCGGCTTTGTGTCCGGCCAAACTGATCCGGACAAGACCAATTTTTGTCTCTTCCTGATTTGTTCCCCGTTTGTTGTGTTGTAATCCTTATGATGTATAATCTTTATTTCCTGGGTTTTTCCTGCATTTAACATATATAACACATCAGTTCTTATCAAAATCAATCTTAGGAAAAACACATAATAAGTGAGAAACATTGCCTGAATTGTGACAAATTATAAGTTATTTAAACCCTAAAAAGCCTATATGTTTCACACTTATCATCAACCTTACCAGAAGGAGCAATATCATCCGCCTTCTCCTTTCCTTTAACACTAACTGAAGCTCTGTATATAAAATAATAATTATTATTAGTATAATGAAACAAATAAAAAATTGTAACGTACAGAGATAGGTTATTTAACTTGCCTAGACTTCTTTGGTTTTTCAACCTTTAGAGAAGGGCCAACATCAGCCTTCTCTTTTTCTTTATCTGATTTTTGAACAACAACAGATTTTGGCTTCTTTGATTTGGGCAGTTCAACAGATGTTGTCATAGGAACAGAAGGGCCTTCATCAGTAGCTTTCTGTTTGCCGTTAGCAATACTAGTTGCTCTGTATAAAAATTGAAAAAAATTAGTATTGTCAAGAAAAAGAAGTAGCTAAACAAACCAAACAACAAACAAAAACAAAAACAAAAACAGCATCTAAAAAACACTTAAACTTACCTTGTTATAACAGCATCTAGTTCTTCGAAAGACAGATCATCATCATGGATCTGTTTTCGCTTGTTACCCTTTGCCATATTTTAAGCTAAGCCAAACAACAAACAAAATGACAGATATACGAGCAGATATACTCATACAACAAAAAAACATTGCAACTAGAAGCAGATCGATTCACCACAAAAAAGGCTTAAGAATAAAAAAGCTAGATTCAGCACAAAAACAAAAATAAAGGACGTTTCAGTGCGTCAACAACAGGTTAATGGGTATAGAGCAACAAATGAGATTCTAGGGCTTCAGATACAGTTTTTGAGGTTATTTCTAGTTCAAAGTTAAACGAACACACACAAGAACTAATAAAACTAGTCAAGTTAGAAAAAGTACAATAGTAAAACATAGAGAAAATGCAAAAAAATCGTCAATGACAGATTAATGTATAGAGCAAGAGATGAGATTCTAGGGCTTCAGATACAGTTTTTGAGGTTATCTCTAGTTCAAAGTTAAACGAACACCACACAAGAACTACTAAAACTAGTCAAGTTAGAAAAAGTATAATAGTAAAACGAAGAGAAAACGCCAACAAAAAAAGAGACTTACTATGGATTTTGGGTTGACGAACTGGAGTTAGGGTTATGGGAAGGAGAAGATCAAGAGAAGGGATGAGCACGGCGAGGGTAATATGTTGTTGAAGGAAGATCTGGGACGCTCGAGAACGAAATCGCACAAGCTCAGAAGGAAAGGTGCATGAAGCAAAAATATGTCGAGAGTTGAGGGTTACTATGGATTTCGGGTTGAGGAACTGGAGTTACGGTGAAGGGAAGGAGAAGATTAAGAGAAGGGATGAGCACGGCAAGGGTGATCTGTTGTTGGAGGAAGATCTGGGACACTCGAGAACGATATCGCAGAAGCTCAGAAGGGAAGGTGCATGAAGAGAAAATAGTCGAGAGTTGAGGGTTTCCGTTACCTTGGGTGCGTAGAATCAGGGAGCAGGAAAAGTGAGGGAGAAGAGAAAACGAATATGGACATTTACAATTATAAAGTAAATGACAGAACTACCCATCGCTATATTAGAACCAAGCGCTAGGTTCGAAATTGTGATTGTTTTGTCGGCCGCTCAGCCCAAAAGTGTCTGCGCCCTCATCTGTTTTGTCGGCCTAATTCTTCTCCCGTGCATGCACCTGCTCACGTCCGTCCCCAAGCCCACGTCGGTGTGCATGTGCAACTACGGTGATCAGATAACTAATGATGGGCCAATCTTCTGCACATCTCCAGAAACCCAAACACGTGTCCTTTTCCCATTAGTCTCAAAACGATAAAACAAAATATTATCCAATATCAATCCTCCACTGCTTTCGTACGATCCTCGGTAAATAGATTTGCGGCCCGTTTCCATTTTTTTATTTCTGTCCGTTCCTTGGTCCGGGTTAATATTTCACATGTGATCCCGGACCATGCCTAAATTTAGACAATAGTCCCGTCTAAGTGTGATCCGAGATTGTAAATTCGGACATATACCTAGACCACACCCAAATACTGATAATTTTTTTTGGCCCCATTCGGTCTTGATTGTTAAGTTCTTGACACGCGTTCTTAAGCCCTTTTTTCAGTATTTTCATCTGTTTAAGCATAAAATGAAAGTAAGGGGATTTCTTCGCATATAATATAAATTAATATATAAGTAAGGAATTTATCACATAAACCCATAAAATATTAATCAAATTAAGCATAGAAATATGATAAATTCCGCACTTATCAAAGCTTTACATTACTTAACTGAAAATTGTTGTCTAGTTGAACATCTTATGCATAAGTGAAACCCTAATCAGAAGAACACTAACAAATTGATTTAAATTTGTAGGATGTTTATTGTGTGAACATCTGATTAATAAACTTAAATAACAGTTTGGATTGATTAAATGTAAGTTAGGGTTATAGATAATGGGAGGTAAATTGTGATTCTGGGATTACTGTGTTAATGACAATTAATAGTGTTTTGGAAGTGGTAAATAAGAAATGCTAATTTGGCTAAATATTTTTTTAGTGTTTCGATTGTTTTGGTACTAAGTCTGTGATTAATTGTAAATTGGGATAATAAAGTATGATTCAGTGGAATTGAGCAATTATTATGGTAAATCAATATTAATCTGATAAGAGTAGTGAGTGGATGATTCATGATTGTATAGTAACGTGTTTGTTGTTAAATTGAGATTAATTGAATAAAAAATAGAAGACTTAAGTGTTAATGTGCAAATCTCGGTTGTATTGGTATCTTAATAGAAATCTGATGTAAGGTAATTCATAAGGAGAAAATGGTTGTTAATAAGTTATAAGTGTGTTATGTTACAGAATAATGAATAATGATGTAAAATGGGTGAGATGGTAAATTCGTAAGTTAAGAGAAACAAAAGATTAAAGTGTTACAATTATTAATTAATAAGTTAGGTGATATAAATGATTGTGTTTAAAAAGGTAGAATGATATGTCACCAGAATGTAATTATGAACTAGATTTAAATTAAATAAGTCAGGTTATTATAATTACCTTCAGGTGATGTGAAAAGAGTGGGGAAGCCCAAAGAGAATAGCACGCTAACCCTATTCCTTTATGGTGACCTGGGCCCAAGCCCCAAGCACCTCTTCGGATCAATCCATACCCAAATTGGTTGAAGCGTCTAGTGATGACATGTTGAACTTGTGTGAAACCTTGCTTGCTTGTATGACCGGCCCACTACATCAACTCAGCCCAACACGAATTTGCAGCTCTATTGTTTGCGGTCCAGAGGCCCTGTTTGGTTTAATATGTGAGTCGTTTGTTTGGGCTAAGGCCCAAAACCTTAAGTCTAGGTGATTTCTCTTTCAGCCCAATCTGAATTATCCATTTAGTTCTAGGCCCACGAAAAGAAAAAGAAATCCACCCAAACTTGAAGTAGTCCACAAGACTTGAAAATCAATAGCCTTTCATTGAAAACTTTTTTGGCCCAAAGGCTCATTCTAGTCCAGGTAAATTTTTTGTTCGGGCCCTGGCCCAAAATCCTAGATCTAGGTATTACCTTTTAGGCCTAATCAGAATCATTTGGCCCAAATTCCAATTCACATCTAGAACGTGCATTAGAAATCATTCCGGCCCATGCGCCTTATTTCTAGCCCAAACATATTCCGGCCTAGGAGCCAAATTCTCAAAACATTTCGGCCTAAGTCCCATTCTAGTCTAGGTGAACTTTTCCTCCGGGCTCTGGCCAAAAATCCTACGTCTAGGTGTCATATCTTTTAGGCCCAATCAGAACCGTTTGTTTAGGTTTCGGCCCATTCGAATTTAAGATAGTTTGCGCAACTCATTCATTCTAGTTTCTGGCCTCAAGTCCTAACAAGAACATCAACTTTTCTCTCTCGGCCCAGTGGCCCATACACAGTCCATGTAGTTTCCCTTAGCCCGTTCGCTTCAATTCCAGATTAAGGGTATTCAGGCCCACACATCAGTTCTAGTCTAGGAATCACTCTAGCACCTCACTCAGCTTGGAAAATATTCAGGCCCATGTACCTCCTACATAACCCATAGGCATTCCTAGTTCAAACGTTTCACGAAGCCTCTACTCAATGTTCAGAAGGAAGACGATCACGGTCATCTCAATGGCGTCCCGACGGTCGAGAGCTCGAGACTTCAGTTCGTTGGCATCAGATAGTTCAGCGTCATTAGAAGTTGCTACTTTTTAAAAGGTTTCTCAATTAGGTAGTTTTCTTTTCTCGATTAGACGTTGTTCCAACTTTTATGGTAGCTAGTTACCTTTATCATTTTAGGTAGTTTCCTTGAGATTATAATTCTCAAAGTTATCTTTTCATTCATGAATTAGAACATAGTGCCATTTTCATAATTTTTGTGCATTCGACAAAAAAATAAATAAAAATAAAAACATAAAAAAATGAGTCATCTCATCACTCCTCACCACAGCTCCTCATACAAAACCATCCAATTGAAAACACTCATTATTCACTTGTTGTACAAAGTCATCATTCCACATACATTCACCACAATCCTCGCATGTATCACACATGTCTCATCACTCCACCTTTCCATCATTTCACCCCAAAGCATAAACCAGAGAACTCGAATAGAAAAAAATGTCATTCAGTCACAACATCACCCATCACCTCCTCACACAATCACCCCTCGACAGAAAATTCCACCATCACCAACAAAGGGGCATTCAAAAGGTTTGTTGAATAAACCCCAAAAGAATACTGGGGGCAATCTGAGTTTAGGACCGTTAATGTTTATTTGTTTTGTTTAAACGCATGAACAAGTCTCTGAGCGAAAACTGCGCGAGAGTGTCTTGAGTGCTAAACCAAGAGAGAATGAGCGTGTCACTTTTACACGACTCCTGTGAGACTACATTCAAAAGTGAGGCAAACGGCATAACTTCGAGCGAAGGAGATTATTTGTAAATTTACACTTAGACCTGTGAAAAGTAACAAGAACGGATACATGACTATTAGGGATGACGAAGCACCTAGGTTCAGCACCACATAGCCAAAAGCTTGTGAACCTTGACACTAAACCCTACGCACCCCCGCTGAGCTTTTCATATATCTCCCCTTTTAACACACTTAAAAGCCCCACAAAATGAGCTAACCAATGATGAATAACCAACCTGGTGACTAAAGGAAGCAAGGAGCCCGACTTCCAGATAGTAACTTCACAAGTCCAAAGAAGTAAGACAACCACCGGCATGACAAAATGATCCGCAAATATCCCAAAGTGACACAGGATCCAAAGAGCTCACATCGAAAACAACCCTCAGTATTCAAAACGGGAACCACAAGAACCCCGAAAGGAAAAAGGACACAAGGAAAATCTGAAAAGCCCGATAGAAGTCCAAACACAAAACAAAAAGAAGAGAGAATAATGCAAAGGACAACTCCAAAGTCCAAAATTCCACAGCTTACCAGCAATGAAATACCCCGTAATTAAGAATAGTGATTAATTAGGCTAATAAGTATTTTAGAGGCTTAATTACATCTAAATAAACACAAGGGAACAAATCTCGAAGAAAACGGATCCTTAAAATGGATTAAAAGCACAAACGAACCTTAAAGTGCGTTTTTCGAGGAAACCAGGAAAACGCGACTTTAAGCGGGTCAAATAGACTCGTAACAATTTTGATCAACCAAATAGTCATTAATAAACATTAATGAAGGGTAAGAACCAATAAAATTAATTAAACGAGAAAATTCCGGAAAACGGGTTCCGGTTAGTAAAAACTGTAGGAACCGGGAAGTTGTGGGGTGAGAGTGTAAATAAGCTAAACTAATGTGTCCACTTTTGAAAATAAAAATCAGGAACTTGTGTGTGTTCTGTGTGTGGCCGGTTGGCCCCCTCTCTCACTCCCTTAATTCCTCTCTTATACACATAAAGACAAAACAATAAAAGAAAGGAAAAGAAAACAAGTACAAAAGTAAAATAAAACTCTCTCTCCTCACAACCCACTCCTCTCTCACGTATTGCTCCCCCTCTCTGATTCATCTTCCTCCTCCAAGCAGCCCCCATGGCGATTTGTTAAGCCCCCACACAACCTCCTCTTCTCTCCTCTTGTTGAAGGCTCAAATCAACTCCAAATCACACAAAAACTATATCGTTGGAATCCCCTTGCAAAGGAGAACATTTTCCTCCTTCAAAAATAAAAAAGATTCATTTCCATCTCCATGGATGAAGGTCATTTGAAGGTTTGAGTCCACCATTAGAAGCTCCTTCATCACCTTGTTACTTTGAGGTAAAAAGAAATCCGAAAATCCACCATTTCTAGCTCTCATTTGCATTATAAAAATTTCCACATTTTGAACTTCTTGTGCCTTGTTCTCCAGCCGGTTTTGGCTTCATTCTTGGGCTAGGAATATTGCTCTCTTTGTAACACCCCTAATCCTAAACCTGAAATAAACGTCGCAAGTAATAGCAAAATAAATAACGTCGCAGCGGAAAATATTAACTATCTAACCTTGGTGTTACACGCTGTTACTCACCCTTGTGAGTAACAAGGCATCCCTACTCCATCCAACAACCATAACTCCTCACGCTGTGATGAACAGATACTGAGCACTCTAATTATTACAGACCAAATTCAAACTAAATGAGCAGCTAACTGAATACAACAAACTCCTTATTACAATACCAAATAAAACTTAAGAGTGTTTATTAAAACACAGCAGCTACCCTGTTCCCCGCACTCCGGTTTATGTCTTCCTCAGCAACCTGAAATGTTTTACCCATTGAAGGGCTCAGCAATCGAAATGCTGGTATGCTAAATGTAGTCCTAAGTCATCTAGATTCCTTAAGTCATTTTAGCCATCTTGATATTAGATTCTTTACAAGATATACCGGTTTACAATAATAACAGAAATAACTGTAACAACAATCAATCACACAATTGTCCACCTGCAAACATCAGTGCATAATAATAACCACAACCAATATTCAAACACCAGCAATCCATAATAGTAATCAATAAGATACACGTATTAAACTGTACTTGTTAGTTGGCCACCTGGCCCTTGTCCTTTAACCAATCACCTAAACTTTTCCAATTAATTTCCACCTTAGGCGTCATGTCAAGACAACCCTTTAAAACTTATTAATGGACAGTAGTCCCCTGGGTTCCAATGGAACCGTTACCAGCTGACCTTATGGCCCTGGATAATATATTGACCGATCCGGTCGAACCTGTGCACCAACGGTAGTGCCCTCCGCCATCGTCGAATGTGGACAATGGATTCCCTTGAGTGACTCCCCATTGAAGTCTCTCGTAGTGTAACACCCCAACTGTTAAGCTCGTCATTACCTCATAAATTGTCACCAATTACTCTTACTCACGCAGCGGAACTCTAATTACAACGAGGGGTGAAACAACGCCAATAGCCACCCATATGGCTAACCAGGCCTTCCTTACATACCATAACGGTCTGATGAACTGGAACAACCGATTACACAATATTAACACAAAACACATTTTATTTCTTTACTATACCGAGTCTACAATATATGGATGCCGACAACATATTCGGTCTTACACCTCTTTCAATACATAAGTAATTAAATCTAACTACCCATGCAACCCACCGACCCCGTCCTACTCTCGAACGGTAACATCTTCGGTGTACCTGTAAAATAAAAACATCGCCCCTAGGGGCTCAGCTTAACGCTGCATATGAAATTCGCATACCCCGAGCGCTAACCGGGGTACGCCGACTACTTTTGTCGGATATACATGGAGTTCATTAGTCAAACAACATGCATCATATCAATACAATATATATGTGTATTACTCAAGGAATCTACATCCAATCACGGAACACAATTCCAAACTAACATAACAAGGTTGTTAGTTGTATCTGCTTACTCTTAGGCCTTGAGGGTTATACCTCACCTTGCCTTGTTTACTTATTCATTATCTCACCCGCTCTCTCGGGTTACTTGTTCATATACACACCCATTCTCCTGGGCTACTCGTACTATACTCATCCATTCTCTCAGGTTCTTATACTTATTATTACACCCACACTCTTGGGTTATCTATACTCATTATCTCACCCACACTCTTGGGTTAATTATACTCGTTTCCTCACCCACACTCTTGGGTTAATTATACTCAAGCTCTTGTAGATTCTCGAGACGCTACAGGTCTCCTACGTCACGCTTGATACTCTTAATACATACTTAGGCCAAAACTCATGGCTCTCTAGCATAGTCTTACTTCCCCGGTTTCGACCCTACTCTGGGTCTAGCATGGTGGGAAGGTTCAACTAGCTCACGAAACTCTCTCTTAGTTCCTAACTCTTTTGCTTAGGCCCGACTGCTCTCGGACTACTTACATTCCCATACACTCCTCTCTCGGAGTTATAGTAATATTTTGTATATTAGTCTAGAAGCATCACTCTTGATGTTTCTAATGACCTTGGGAACATTACTTAAGTTTGGTTAATCTTAGGATGTAAGAGTTACCCATACATATACTTTGCTCATACTTTCGGTTATTTACATATATCAGGTAAAATCCTCATATAGGAGGTCGACCATGTCTCAAGGGAGTTACTAATCCCTCAGGTCTCTTTTACCTTCTTCACTAGTTCGCATCTTTGAACTATCTTAAATCCCCTTGAAGGAGGTTCACTTATCTTTCCACTCTCATTTGTTTCGTGGATTGTTTCAATGTGGTTTTCTAACCATTATCGGGTATTTACTCAACCCGTAATTCTCCTCACATTCTAGGGAGTTCATATGTTTACATTATCGTTATACTTTAACGGATAGTTTGTGTGTTTGCACGTTTATGTTATCATAAGCACCGACCCGATCTAGGGGTCTCTAGCCAAACGTTACTCACTACGAGTCGGTCCATTCACTATGTTAGACCACACCGGCATACAAGTATGTTAGCTCATTCAACATACAACATGGCATGCATAATCAAACAAGGGATTATTTTCATGCTTTAATCTTGATTAAGCCGGCACACAAACACACAAATCAACGTAACTCGGTTAGCACGCGGAGTATGAGAAAATCATACCTTTCACCGGGATTTTACTTTTACCGTGTCATCTCACCATGCTCGGGTCACGCACGATTCTCTGATAACGTTTCAACATTATATTAATACTAAGGTCATACGGAACATAATTAAATGTTACTCCCGTACTTACCCCGTTATCCCGTTATCTCGGTTTTACTTTTGGTTAATTTGAGTTCTCACTTCTCAATTACTTCTAACACTTTCTAGGGTCTTTACATGTCACCAAACAAGGCCTTAACATCTTATAACATCATTAACATTCAAACCCCCATCATTACCAACCTTTAAAATGCTCTCTGTAGGTTTCTGGAGGTGGTCCGGGACTTGGTCCATACCCTAAGTCCCGGACCAATGCATTACCTAACTCTCGGGTGGTTTTTAACACATGGTCCGGGACCTTGTCCCTATCCCAAGTCCCGGACCAGCTTGAATGTCCAGTCTCGGCCAATTTAAATGGGGTGGTCTGGGACCTTGTCCTCACCTTAAGTCCCGGACCAAAGTGGGCATTGAACTCTCGGTATGAAAACAGGGGGTGGTCCAGGACTTTGTCCATGGACTAGGTCCCGGACCCTGCTACAGATTTTACAGATTTGGCATTTTCCAAATCTGTTACAACCTCATTCTTTCACCATTGTTTCTAATCTTTCCCACTTATAATCTACATGTTTTAGCACTTAATTACTCATCTAAACCACCTTAAACTAGTCACCAAGTCCACTCACTAAGCCATGCTTAATTCACTCCAAATCACTTATATTTCATAACTAGTTTTCTTGTTCTTCTACTTCTTGTAACAGATTTTGGTACCCTCTTTTATCATTCAATAATGCCATTTCCAGCACTTCAATTGACATTATTTCTACTCCTCATACACACTTCTCCTCAGTTTGGTTTCCAAATCATTAACCACTCACTTAGCACCTCTTAAACACCTAGTTTCATCCTTATAATAAAACACCCAAGTTCATAATCTCCAAGGAAATTTTGACAGCACTTGTCTACTTCTTTAGCATTTTCACCACACTTAAATCAGCTCACAACACTTCTCACACCTGTTTGGTTTAGGCATTAATAAACACACCAAATTCCCATGGTTCACACATATGCCTAGCTTAGTTTCCTAGGCTTGTTTGCACACTTAAAACCACATTAAACATTCTCATTCAACTAACAATATTGTAGTATCATTACTACTCAAGTTCAAGGTTGTTTATACAACACTAACATAAGTTTTCCCAAGGCAAATAAAACCAACACAAGGTGAGCTTTTACCTTGTTTGTTTTTCTGTTTTTTCTTTCTCTTCTTCCTCTTCCTTTTCTCCATCTTCTCTTCTTGTTTTCACAACAAACAAGGAGCATAGATTGCCAACTACAATCATATCCCACACACATATCAAGCTTATTAATTTAATTTTTCCTCACAAAACTAGTATTTCAAGAACTAGTTTTTAGGTTCTAGCTTAGATATTACCTTAGAGTATTCAAAAGGAGAGCTTGGCAATCAAATGGAGCATTTCCAACACTCCACAAAGTCAAGGTGCTCACGGCTGAAATGGGAGAAAATTTTCAACGTGAGGAAAATTTTCCCAAATTGCAAGAACAAGCTTGAAATGGCCAAAGCTCTTACTAATTATTACCTCAAGACATTAAGGAGGTGGAGGAGAGTTAGAATCAGCTCTTGAAGCTCCAAAAGCACCAACACCCATGGAAGTGAAGATGGAGGAATCAAGATTTTGAGGGGTGGAAAACGTAGCCCTCGCCGATACGAATCTAACGGTACTATTTTTGTGCGATTCGGGGGAGAAATGAGCAAGTTAGAGGAGATTGAAGATGGAGGTGGTGGTGCTGTGTGGAATCGCGCATTAACAGAGGAGAGGATGAAGAAGATAATAACAGGGGCTGGGCAAACGTGAGAATAAGAAAGAAGGAAGTGAGAGAGTGTATTTAAGTTGCTTTTACTATTCACTATTTACTTTACTTACTTATTTCTTTGTCATCTCATTACTAATTAGCTAACAAGCTATTAATGAGTGTATACATATTAATTAAAACCGGCCCACATTAATTAATAGCCCGGGTCATTTTTTTTCATTTTTTCGAATTAAACGCGTTTCGTCTCCCGGTTTCGTCACTATTCACTTACCGGGTCCGTTTTTGGAATTTTGCCGTTTAATTAATTTTAATGGTTATTAAGCTTCCATTAACACTTATTTATAGTTATTTAATCAACTATAATTTCTACGGGTCCGTTTGACCGCTTAAAGTCACGTTCTCGGGTTTTCTCGAAAAACGTGTTTTTATGCTTAATTAGCGTTTTAATCCATTATTTGGATCCGTTTTCTTCGGGAATCATTCCCGTATACTAATTAGGCCTAACTAAGCCTTAGGAATCCATCTCGGACCCTTACGAGATTATATATCTCTTATTTTCATTTAATGCGCATTTTAGCGTTTTTCGCTTTTCAAGCGTTTTCTCTTTACTTTTGGTTTTATTCTTCTTTTACCAATACTCTCTAGGCACAATTAGGCCTTTAATAATTTTATTAGAGTAATCAAATCGCCATTTTTAGATCCGGGGTATTAAAATCTACCCCCTTAGGAACTTTGTCCTCAAAGTTGGTGAATCTAAATGGTTACTCTCATGGGCGTACTATGCCAAGGTTATAATACATGTATAACCTTACAGACTCCACAAGTCCGTCTATTTCACACTACACATACCACACATATATCACAGCATGTATAGCAATCAAAAATACTTTTTGTACTCTCTCCATGGAATCGGTCCGAAGACAAGAAGGCACTATAGTCCTCGAATCCATGTTGAATAATATACTACTGATCCCTCAGGTACCGGTCACGTTGAACACTTACTCTTTCTGGTTCACGGCTGTTTCATGACAAATGGGCACTTACTCTCTCTGGCCCACGGTCCCTTCGGTTCTGATCAAAACGTTACACATATACATATCCTCAGGCACTCTGGTTGACTCACTCAACACAGGTACATCTCAGGGTACTCTCCCCGTCCCGCTGCCTTTGGAAAAATCACACACTGTCACCGCCCCAACCGGTCACTTAGGACCGCCGCACGTACGGTGCAATGGTTTCAAAACTAGTACACGCCCACCGTTCTACCGGTCATCAAGACTTAAGGCCGTAGCCATCGGCGGGTGATAGCGGTTTAAAAACCAGTTTCATATCCATCTTCATACTTGAAGAAAATTCTTTTTCAAAATCTGTTTGAAAATTCTTTTTAAAACATCACACAACTCCAAATCAGATTTATGGTAGCTGTATCTTTCTTAGCGTGATTACTTGTGACCACTATAGGGAGCATCAGGAATCATCTAACCCTGATGTGATCAGCATCAGTGTTGAACTATCCTTCCACCCCAATTTGTGTTCGGTTTCCCTTGATCGCTAGCAGATCAAGTTCCACCTCCCACGTCAGTTTCAAACAATCAGATAGTCAAACATTTTTGTTTTCTATCTTTTACTCTTTCTAGTCATATTCACGAAACAATTCGTTTCAATTAATCTCTAGTTCCTAGTACTTAGGTCATTTGTCATTCTCATTGCTTCACTACTTTACCTAGGTATTCCATACTTATGGCTTCTTTTACTCAAATTGTTGCTCAATTTAAAACACATAACATACAACTCCAAAGGATGGAACTCACTCCATCTATCATTCTCAAATAAAATCACCTAGGGAACTCACTCCCTGTAACACCCCAACAAACAACAACATACTTAACATTAAATTGCAGCAAAAAATACACATCATCACATAACTTAACTCATCGGTGTTACACGCCGTTAACCACCCACGTGGCTAACAAGGCTAACATTTACACAACTGTATCGGTCTGATGGACTAGATCCCCGAGCAACTACACATTACTGTCCCCTTTATCAACACCAACATTCAATATACAAATACCTTCCAACTGTACCGAGTATTTACAACTAGTGCCGAGAACAATTTCGGTCTTACTACACCTACTGTATACATACACTTAAATGATTACCCATGTACAACGACTACCCGTCCTACTCTCGAACGGCTTCCAGCACTTCGTACCTGAAATAGGAAAAGAAGAGAAAGGGTGGCCCCCAAGGGGCTCAGCACCTTTGCTGGTATGGTAATCCCGCAGCCCACATGCTACCGGGCCACGCACAACTAATTGTCGTCTTAGCATGCGGTTGATTATTTTTAATTCATGCATGCAACTGTAAACACACAACACATAATCATTTCGCCTCAACGGGCTCAACAAACGGATAATATATCCTTACTTAATAAGTCACTCAAGGTATTCAATATCCCTAGAGTGTTCCTCCTCTAATGGAGCTACTTCCTTAACAGACGACACTTACCCTTAAATCGGGTTATCCTTAAACGCCTCTTTTCTCAAACTGGGATTTATATCCATGATCCACACACTCCACGTTTTACAACATATAACATACACTACATAACAACACTTAACAACACTTTGCACGTTTCCACGTGCACAACATAACACCGCAATAGATATTGCACCACAACAAAGATACATAACATAACGGGAATGGTTCTATTAGGAACCGACCCAAACATTGTTATTAACACTGGTGAGCCTAGAGAATGTTGCCAGTCTCATGATAAGCTCGTTACATAACTCGTTACCGTCTCGTTAAATGGACGGATAACTTAACACAAGGTGTCTCGGATATAGTGATCCAAGCACACCGAACAAACATAACAATAGTATGCCCCTGTGGCCCGACGTGAGTCAGTAATAGCCTTGGTTAAGCTAAAGGGAAGGTTGGGAACCAAATTGGAAAACAACCTAAACATACAAAGAGAATCGAACCGGTAAATGACATCGACTCCCATACTCACACGCGTGGCCGGAACTACCGGACTCCTCACTTCCCCGTTAGCACTTGTTAGAAGCACAACATTGAACTTAATTAAACAATCACAACATTGGGTTAAGTCTTGTTAGACACACACAAGGGAAGGGAGAGTCATACATTCACACACAAATCACACACAAACATCACATAACTAACTCACGCATAGCCGTGTAGTAGAACGTTTCCTTAGGTCAGAGAAACGTTGTTACCAGATACCGTTCTCCTACGTTTACCTAATAGTGGTTAACTAGCCCTTCAAGCGCATTCGAGGTTACCGGTATCGGCACGTAAACATACAACAACAATAACGACTGTAAACTCGTTTCATGATTTATCTTATAACGTGGCAAACATACCAGAAAACACATTGGCATACAAGCCGGTGTAATCCGGTAGGACACAGGTTGCAAGAAAACCATACCTGTCACCGAAGTCACTTTATCATGTCCATTTATGTTCCTCGAGCAATTCTCGAACAACTAACAACATCACATGTACTTTTATTAACATCGGGGGTAACACGTTTGTTTAAAGTCTAATGCTCATAACTTACCTCGTTAACTAGTTAAACAACTTGACATTTTAACTTGTTTTATTTCACATTTTATTACAACTTTCCACCCACTTGGTTGTCTTTATATCACATCTAACATGTCCTTAACATCCTTACAACATCATTACTTATCAATCCCATCTTTACACACCATTTTTATACCTTAAACAACATCTTTAGAGTGGTCCGGGACTTGGTCCTTTCCTTAAGTCCCGAATCAACACTTACACAAACTCACGGTATGTTTTGATAGGGTGGTCCGGGACCTTGTACTCACCCTAAGTCCCGGACCAAGACAGTCTTGTACTCTCGGTTACATTTAACAGGGTGGTCCGGGACTTCATACAGGTCCTAAGTCCTGGACCAGTCTAGGCAAAAAAACTCTCGGGTGATTTAAGGAGGGTGGTCCGGGTCCTTGTACAAGACCCAAGTCCCGGACCCAAATCTGTGTATAACTCTCGGCCTATTTTGCACCTCTGGTCCGGGACATGACCCACGACCTAGGTCCCGGACCCAACCTACAGAATCGACGTACAGCATTTTTTTTCAGTCCTGCTGCTTAAGCTCTTTACGCCCGGCATATGTATAAACTTCCCAGTACACTCTTATACTCAAAACTTCACCAAATATACACCACATAACAACATAGTGCACAATTTAAATTGCATAGCACTTAGGCTCTTAAAATGCATAATTCTTAAACACTGAATTTCTACAATTATTTGCCTTTGACCTGCAAATACACACAACAATACGTATGTCCTTTACTAGTTTCTTTGAGAACATTTTTCTAAGTCATTTACCATTGGCTCTTTAGGTAGTTTCAATGGACAACGTAGTTCATTTTCCAAAGGAATTTCAAGCTATTTTCGGTTAACATAAAACATGGAGGAAACATCATTTTTCTTTGAGTTTCCTTACCTTGAAGCAAAGGAGAACAATAATATATGAAAAGATGAACTCAAGCTCCTTCCATGGAGATTCCTCTTGGCACCAAAATGGAGCT
>CM041778.1:306644029-306664122 GCA_023374045.1 Limonium bicolor
ACCTAATCCCATCCCAATCACTCATGCTCTTCGTGGCCACCTGTAAATCAATTTGTACCTGCAAGATGAAACCAAGCAGCCCACCCCAGGGGGGGTCAGTTCCCTGGAATGGAACTGGTACAATTCTCCAAAAACAAACTTATAAAACATAACTCTTCAAAATAAACAGTAACATGAAAACAAACTCTTAAAAGTAAAACAGAGATAAAGCACTTCAAAACAATCAAGTTAAAGAGAAAAGAAAACAAGACAAAGATAGAGATAAAGAACTTCCAAACCAAGTCATCCACTTAAGTAGTCACACCACATAGTTAGTAAGCACCATTGCTGAGGTTAGAACCAATTCTGGTTAAGAAGAGAAAGACTTAAGTAGTCACAAAGGACTAGAAGTGACATTAATATCCATAACCCGTGGTAGACAGTTTATGTCTCCACCATTTCAGAAGATGATTCCCATAGACAAATATACTCAAGAGTGGAATAAACCAATTGGGAGAGATGGCCCCCACCGCCAGTCAGTTGCCACAAGGGCGAGGTAAACAGACCTCCGCTGTCAGTTGCCACAAAGGGCGAGGTAAACAGACCTCCGCTGTCAGTTGCCACAAAGGGCGAGGTATAGCAGACCTCCGCTGCCACCGACCCGTTCTCAGTCATCGGTGAAAAGTGTGTGCACCACTTAGTATAAATAATCCATACTCAGTACCAAGATTAACATTTCCCATATTCCCATTAGATTATTAACTGCACAAGAGCAATACCAAAACACTCAGTCCTACAGAGTGCAGAGGCGTAAACCCTCAACAATTAATACCCAATAGAAAGAATCCATTCCCAATTAGGCTGATCAAACTCGACTCATGGATGAAACAATACCCATAGTCCAAAGGAAGAATTTACCAATACCAGATACTTTCCTATATTCCTAGTTACCCCACTAGATCATTAACTGCACCAGAGCAATACCAAAACACTCAGTCCTACAGAGTGCAGAAGCGTAAACCCTAGGCAGTTAATATCTAGTGAAACAACTAGATAGGAGGAACCAATAACCAAGGAAGTTTCACATACAGGCTCAGTTAGTCACACAAGCTCAGTTAGTCACCCAAACAGTTTCCCTTTTGAAATCCATTCAAGATCAGTTGGTGTTCCAAAACATTCCACAAGTCAATCAGCAAAAATATCGAGTACGAGAAATCGTACAAAACATTCCATAAGGTCCAAAACACACAAGCTGAGTACGAGAATCGTACCTGGGTAACGTTGTAGCAGTTCTAATACTCGTGCGCAAACAATCAACATTCTCTGAAGAATATTAAAGTACTATCATCAACACTTGTAGCCTAGTAAACTTAAATAAATCCTCTCTCTTATTTCAAACTCAATTGTCTTTTAAGCCCTCACTTAAATGTTATGTAACCTTTGACTTGTTTAGAAGTTGTATAGCCCAAGGTTGTAAGACCAAGGAATGTATTTTAACACTTGTTATTGTTCCACCCTTATCCACTTTACCCATACCTAACCATAATTCTCACATTAAAGACCTTTATAACATAAGTGCATTATACGTTATTCAACAATCTTAGAATTTCAATAACAATTCTTAAGCTCAATACTTTATTCTTACTTTAGGAATACATCGTGTTATGACCATGATGGTTTATCTTAGAATACTATACTATTATTTCACAATTTATTGACTATGTATCTTTATCAATATCTACTAGATAATCCATTATAACTAAGTTTTCCCCCTTAACTAATTAAGATCTACATCCCGTATACTGAAATCGTAGTGTTGTAGATGCATTTTATATAACTTATTTGAGCTACTAAACTCAATTATCTTATCTTTAGTTCAGAATGGCCTTTATTACAACCATCTATTAATCTTGTCATAAGTTGTTAAATTACTTCATCTGAAATAACCATATTATAGTTAACTCAGACTTATCGAACTCTTACATTTAGTATCCACAGGGTATATTATTTACTTATCATAACTTATAATAAGGTGTTTTAAGATAACCTTTTATGTATCCTTACTTACATTTTAATTTCCCAATATTTATTTTTACACACATTCTCTCCATAGAGTATGTATAACCTTTTGTACTAAATTTTAATAAACTTATGTCTTAAATACATTTTATATTACTTACAAGGCCAAAGGTTTCCAAGGAATAACTTAATAAATAATTTCCTTTATTGTATTTAGGATAAACATTATATCTTAGCATAAGGTAGAATTTATCAAAGAATTAAATTCTAGTTCGTAAGTGAAATTATCAATTACTTAATAAGATAATATATTCTGAACAATCTCCATACCTTATAAATTCACATTTAATATTTCCAGTGTCAAAAGGTAAATCAATAGTCTCTTATGTAACATAGTTCCATCTAATCAAAGGTTTAAAGATTTTAAATATCAAATTCCTATTCACAACCCTTCTTATAAATTCTCACTACTAAATACATCACTTAACTATTTACTCACATCCTGAACATTGGTGTTAAACGTATTTATATGGCTTAACTAGTTGTAAGAAACTTAAGGATTATTATTCAGATTAACTTCCTAATCATAGTTTAATGTAGTTTTATATCATAATCCCTTTTAATGATTTTATCTTAAAATATTAAGTTATTACTCAATACTATAAATGTTAAGAAACGATTAAATCTAGACTTATTTATCCTCTTCACATTTAGACGTAAAAGTAACTCATTTACTTTATTATTGTTTATATATATGAACATTTAAATGTAAAAGTATTTCATTCATTTTATTATCAATTATATAATAAGATCTATTTGTGTAACACTTTATGTAAACTAATTACAAATATCCTAAATTTCAACTTATTAATTTCTTAACCCAATTATAGATTTACATTGTGGACATTGACTAAATATATACATGTATTTTAATACTGTTTATAAAATCTTAGAAATTCAAGGGTAACTAAAAACTCAATTCATAACCATAAATTAATACCACCTCATATAGTATTCTATTATTAGTATTATGTAGAGGTTTTATTTAACTCATTAATTCCTGCATATTATATTTTCTATAAGGTATTTTATTTCTTTTATTTATTTATTTATCGTATATATATATATATATCCTTCCTATTATATTTCTCACAAGGAATGTTATTTCCTTTATCTATTTTTATTGTATTTATATATATATTCATATACCTACATATATTAAGATTTATCCAGAACACTCTTTAAGAAATTCTATTGTATTTAATTATACCTAATATCTTGTAGACATATCCAAAACTGATTTAGGTTTATAAATAAAGTATTTCCCTTAGTTTTAAACATTAGTTAAACCATATTATTCCATATTATACAATAGATAGAATGTAGTTTAGTTAAATTTCCTTGATCACTACACTATTAGTTACTTCTTAATTCCTTTTATAAATGCGTAGAATAATATAAATATATATTTGTTCCTTAGTTTTTTAAAATGTTAACTCCCATATAATGTAGTAAATAAATGTAGGATAATTAAATTCCTTAATTTATATAAGTTCCTACTCAAGTAAGTAACATACATATATGTAAATAATTTCATTTCTCTTAAAAGCTAATACAAAAACATTTATAAACTTACTGTTATAAAATGCTAATTTAGTTTCCTTTATTTTCCCCAGCTTAAAAGTTAATTAACAAACCTACTTTAATTTTTGGTTCATTAAAAACTTTATATTATAGGTTATTCTTATGAAAAACTCACAAACACACAATTTTTAAAACCTTTTCCCGTTGCCCAAAAATTCCCAAACTTAATATACAGTAACTATAACATTTTAGACATATTATAAAATTTTTATTTCATAAAATATCTTTTTTAATTTAGCCAAATAATTCCAGAAAACCCGTAACTTGTAAAAATCATAACTTATGTTTAAAACTCCAAATCCATAATTTACATCAAAATAAACTACATAAAATAAGGAATCTATGGTTAAAATTTCAAGTCAAAATACATTCGGGAAGATATTTAAATTAATTAACAAGTTAGGGTTATTTACTGAATTTTACAGAAACTTAAAAAAACAACTTAAATCTCACGTTTTAATCCTGGCCGTCCAATCTCTTAAAACGAGATCGGACGGCCCCTGAATCCCAGTTCACCCCGAATCCAGAAACTATATCGAGTACTAATCTGCCTATATCTCCTAATCTACAGAACGAAATCGATTGATTTTTGTTTCATTGGATCCGAAATTCAATTTCGGTTCTATTGGTACCGTTTTTCCCTAATTATAATGCAATATATGTCAAGATTCGAAATTGTTTCGAAGGTTAGGTTCATATCGGTTCCAGAGTTGGTTCGAACACAAATCCATCAAATTCTCTCCATATAGTACGTAATTGACACAATTGAAACATGGGTTAGGTCGGATTGCAATACCGGTTAGCATAATCGGAGGAATTTGAAGAGAACTCACCGGAGTTGCTCGAATCGAAGTGATTTCGAGATCGGGTTTCTGGAAAAATTCGAACTACCGACCAGTTCGTGAAGCACACTTCGAGGATCTATAAGTTATTGCACAGATCGAGTTAGGCTTTGTTTTTGGGCTCATTAGAAGATGAAACTTAGATCTACACATTGATAACTAGAACTAATCCTAACTCGCATATACAGAAAGAAAATTGACCCGAAAGTTACGAGTTTACCTCTCTGTTTCGGTATGATTTTATGTGCTGAAAAATCCGAAACTTGAGCGACTATAACTTCCAAACGGTTATGATTTAGGCTTGGGCATAAACATAAGAATTGTAGACGGATTAGAGATCTACACAACGAGCTAAAGAAATCGAAATTTGGTTGAAAGACGAGGAAGTTATGGCATGACGAACTTTACCTGAAATCGAAGTATAACTCGAATCTGGGTTACGACTGAGAAAGGTGCCAACTTGAGAACGACTTTCCCGTTGATGTGGATGGAGTTAGGGCTTGTATGAGTTATGAATGTAAAGAGGGAATTAAGGAGAAGAGAGTGGTGAAGACGGCACTGGAAAATTCGAAGTAATGAGAGAGATATGGCCGTCACAAGTTAGGTCAAAAAACGGTTGTTTGCTGGAGAAAATCAAGGAGGTAAAATCTGCTAAGTGTTGGGACGCACGAGAGGCTGACACGTGGCACCTATGAAATTTTGGCTCTAAACTTCAAACTAGCATAACTTTGGCTAGGATGATCCGTTTTTGACGTTCTTTTTATCGATCTTCATGGTTTTCCATAACCTATTTATTGGTATAGGTTTCATGGCCTGGTTTGACCATTCTCAAAAAGTCAACCCTAGCAAGGCTTAATAAGCTTTAAGGTTTCTAGAATTTTATATTGACTTTTATGATTCAAAACAATGTTCCAACACTTCCTAAAATCTTTATAATATATATGGAGTGTTTAATTTTTTCCCAAGATTTATTGACTTATAAATCTTATTATTAAATTCATAATACTATACAATAATATATAATAATTAGGAGAAAACCCCTAAATAAATCTCACAACCCCATATACTAATTTAATATTCATAATTCCATATAATAATTTAATATTCATAATTCCATATAATAATTTAATACTTAATAGTATTATTAAAAGGTTTAATAAAAGAAATCCCCTAAATTAATTTAAATTAATTTAGGGGTATTTCAATATGTGTACTTGGTATTTCAAATTATTAATGCGTGACCAATAACGGACATGAGTTAGGAAGGAAAGAAAATTATATATTGTTTATTGAAGTGATAATGTGGAATTAATTTGTTGTAAGTTAAATATGGAAGGAGATTTATTTAAAAGTTTTTTTGTAAAATTTGTACAAACGGTGGTCATTACAGAATTTTAGAGACATTTGAATGCTATTTTGAAATAATTAGTTTGCTATTTTTAAGGCCATATATTTAGGCCATGTCATTATAATTATTTTGAGCTTTAAATGGTCAATTATATAAAAAAACATCTTAGAAAAATGTAGGCTTATTTATAAGCTCATATTATGGCTTAAATGGATTTTTAAAACCAAGTAAAAATACTTTATATAAATAAATAAATCATAGATGGGGTCAAAATGTAATAGTGAAACACCCCTAAACAAATACAAAATGAATATCAAAAACAGAGGTAATGCTTCTCACTCAAACCACACTGTTTCCTATTCTAACGTGAATTAAGCGTTGCAGGTGAAGACCACACCCAGCCAGATACCAGCCCACTAGAATGTGTCGTTCCATTATGAGACCACTTCTCCCAATCAAGACTTAATCCAGTAGCTACGAGACACTCTGATTGACAACATAATAGAGGAAGGATCTGCAAATACCTTCGAAGATATGGCCATGCTGGTCAAGAACTTTAAGAAATTCATGTGAGATAGATCAGAAAGAAACAGTCCAAACAAGTTTAGCCAAAACCAAAATCGACCATATCAATCATACAACCACGATCAGCAAGGGAACACTGGAACCAGAGACCAAGTATGTTTTAAATGCCTGAAACCGGGGCACTACGCCAACAACTGTCCACTCAAGAAGAAAGATGATCGGGAGCAATCATTAGCCAATGCAGCTTGGGGAGATTCTGACTAGGAAGAACCTGAGATCGGAACATCAGGCTTAATCTGCCTCATGGCTCACAAAAATCAGGTATGCAAGAGTCCCTCTTCAGAGGTAACTGAAAATCTCTCAGACTCACATGTTGTTCCTTCTTTAGATTTGTCCACTTACTAAATCGACCCTAGTCCTCCTGAATTCGAGTTAACTGAAGAATAAGAAAGGATAGCTTCTCTTTATGAAGAAATACATGTGTTAAAAGATCATTTCAGCAACGACTGTCTCAAACTCCAAAAGTCAGAAGAAAAAGTCAAAAAACTTGAAAGTGAGTTAAGAGCTGCTCACTGTCTCACCAGTTCTTTAAAAACCCAAGTCATGTCTCTGAAATACCCCGAACTTAAATATAGTGATTAATATTATTCTAATCCGTATTTAAGAGCCTAATAATGCTTAAGTGATATTGGTAAGGAAAAATAAATCCAAAAGAAATAAAGAAACGCTTAAAGAGCGAAAAACGCTAAATAAGCGTTAAATAACCATAGGAGGTATGAGACCTCGGTTAGCGTATTATATGGATTCTTAAGGCTTAATAAGTCCTAAATAATATATGGGAACAACTCTGAAGAAAAAGGATCCAAATAATGTATTAAAACGCTAATAGAGCTTTAGCGCACGTTTTTCAAGAAAACCCGAAAACGTGACTTTAAGTGGTCAAACGAACCCATAAAAATTATAGTTCATTAAATAACTATAAATAAGCCTTATTGGAAGCTTAATAACCAATAAAATTAATTAAACGAGAAAATTCCAGAAAACGGGTTCCGGTTAGTAAAAACTGTAACAACCGGGAAGGTGTGGGGTGAGAAAGTAAATAAGTAAAATAAATGTGTCCACTTTTGCAAATAAAAAGCAAAAGCTGATTGGGTGTGTGTGAGTGGACCGGCCAGCTCCCTCTCTCACTCTCTATATTCCTTTCCTATTAGCTAAAGGACAAACAAAAAAAGAAAACAAAAGTAAACTCTCTCTCCTCACAACTCCTCCCTCCCTCACGATTTCTCTCTCCCTCTATTTCTCTGCTTCTTCCTCCAAGCAACCCATGGCGATTTGAAGCTCCCCACATGGCAGCCCTCTTCTCCTCCATTTTTCAAGGCTCAAACCTCCTCCAAAAATTATAAAATTATTACCATTGGAATCCCCTTGCCAAGGAGAGCACTTCCCTCTTTCCAAAAATCGAAAACAACAATTTCCACCTCCATGGGTATTCTCCATTTGAAGGTTTGAGACCACCATTGGAAGCACCTTCATCTCCTTATCATTTTGAGGTAAAAATAGTCTTGAAACTCCACCTTCTGCTAGCCCCTTTTGGCAAAACAAAAATTCAAAACTTAGCCTTGCCTTGTGCTTTGTTGTCCAGCCGATTTTGGCTCCCCATTGGTGTTAGAATCTTGCTCTCTTGCTAACCAAGAACTCCATCTACACATTGGAAGGTAATACTCTTTTAAAACCTTAAACATGTACAAACCCTAGGTTAGTAAATATGGTTTTCTAAGTAGTGGTGTGTATTGATATGGGCTGTAGCATTGGAGTGTGGACTCCATTTGAAATCGAGAACAAGAAGGAAAGAAAGGAGAAGAAAGAAGAAGGAATGAGAAAGGGAGAAAGAAAGGAAAAACTAGAAATAACAAGGTAAATGTTCTTACCTTTAGCTAGTTTTGTGTATGGTATTGTAACAGATTTTAAATGCTTAAAATGAGTAATGAATGAGGTTATGAGTAGTAGGTATGTTGAAGTATGATGAGTAAGGTAATATAACTGTTTTGAAGCTTGTAAATGTTGTTTAAAAGCTTGGGAAAACCATAGGTAATGTATGTATGTGTGCAGGAAATTTGTGTGTTGTAGTGTGAGTAATGATGTGTGAATGGATATGGAGATTGGGATTGAATTGTGAGCTGAAATGGTATGTGGGCAAAGTGAGAATTTTAGGGGAACCTCTGCCCAAATTTGTATGGAAATTAGAGGACTTAGATGTGGAAGAAGAGGGAATAACCTAGACAATAACTAGGTGTGTTTTGGTAGTTGTTGTGAGTGATTAATCATGTTGAAAACAGATTGAAGAGGATTTAGGTAATGGGAAGAACTAGAGTGGTAAAGTAATGCATTGAGGATGCTAGGAGTAGCATTAGTAGGGGAGTATTGGATAGTAGAGTTGAGTTTAAAAATCTGTAGCATAAGTGAAACAAAAACTGTGGTGTATGTTGAAGAAGAAGTAAGGAAATTGTGTAAGTGGATTGATGGATTTAGTAATGGAATTGGTGGATGAATTAAGGTATTTTAGGAAACCTAAATGGTGCTAAAACATGTGGGATTACATGTAGGAAGATTGGGGAAACAATAGGCAAAGTATAGAACTGAAAACAGATTTTAAAACTGAAATACTGGGCCGGACCGACCTTGGGACCGAACTTACAAGGTCGGTCGAGCCTTAAAATACAAAGACAGGAAGTCTTCTGACTTCGACCGACCTTGGGGACCGAACTTGCAAGGTCGGTCGAGTCGTAAATTGTGAAGGCCGGAAAACCTACTGGAATGGACCGACCTTATGACCGGACTTGCAAGGTCGGTCGGTCAAAAATTTTTCCCATCTTGTAACCTACTGGAATGGACCGACCTTAGGACCGGACTCGCAAGGTCGGTCGGCCTGAAATTTTCACGTACCGTAACTCACTAGAATGGACCGACCTTGGGACCGGACTTACAAGGTCGGTCGGGCCTGAAATTTTCCAGCGTATTACCCTACTGACTCCGACCGACCTTGGGACCGACCCTGGGTAAGGTCGGTCGAGTCAAAACAAAAAAAATGAAATGATTATAGTAATCATATACATATATATATATATATACTTATACCCATATTTGTATATATATAGTAATACACCATTGATGAAGTAGTAAAGGTAAGAAAGTATGTACATAAGTAAGAAAGTTGTGTAATTAAGAATATTAAGTTAAACCGAAGTAACGGGATAACAGGGTAAGTAAGGGTGCAGTAATTATGTATGTATTGTAATACTTAGTATTAATTGAACCATTTGGCATGTAGCCATTGGTTCGGGACTAGGACTCGAGGAACAAGTAAGGACTAAGGAACAAGGAGACACCCGGTAGAGTAAATTTCAGCAAAAAGGTATGATTTCTTCATGCCCTGTATCCTAATCTGGTTACCCCAATTTGTGTGCTTATTTGATCACCTAATAAGATAAATGCATGAATCGGACTATATTTCAATTACTTGTGCTTGTTTACATTGTTCTTGATATTTGTCTTGAACAATAGTTTGTATAATTCATGAAATATATGAATGATGATGAAGTGTATTTGTATCTCATAGTGGACTCGTACATTGTATTGTATTTTGTATGTATGTGTATATGAGAAATGTATTTATGTATGTGGCTTGAATGAATGACTTCTACTAATTCCTAACTACCTAACTCCTTACGTAAGTATTGGATAAATTGGAATGAGTAGAAGTCCGATATAGTTTCGGCCACGCGTGAGGATGAGGAGACACAAGAGGTTGGATCCGATTCCTGGTTCTTAAGCTGGTCCACGGCCCAAACCCCTTAAATGGGTAGCATCCTGGATTAGTGAACCAAGTAAATCCCGGTGGTGGGACAGAGTAGTCCCTGGGCGGGAGGTCCTGGCGACTTGACTTGAGTAAGTAAGTAAGTAAAGTATGAGTATGTATGCGTAAGTATTGTGTAATGAGTAAAAGAGTAATCTCCACCCGATTAACCCGGGTGGACAAATGAAGCTAACAAGTATAGAGTATTGTGTATGTATTGCGTAAGCACTGTGTATGTATTGAGTATGTATGGCATATGTGTATCCCGGAAGAAGGTAAGTAAGAATTTGGTTGACTTGTATTGTCTACCTTGCGTGTATTGTACAGTGTGTACGTATGTATGCCTTGTAAAGTATTGTAGCATTATGTACGAAAGCATGTATGCATGTATGTATGAATAAAATGAATTGCATGTATTCGACCAAGTGGTTGGCGTACCCTCACTAGTACGCGGGGTATGCGGTTATCATATGCAGCGAAAGCTGACCCCCTAGGGGGAACTTTTTTAGTGTGCAGGTACCCGAAGAAGACATGGTCACAATAAGAGACCGGTGATAGTGTAGATTGTAGAGAATAGTATTGAACTTGTAGCCTTGAAGTAGTAGTGTACCAAGGCGGTACACCTTGTGCATCGTAAGTATGTAGATGCGAGGAATGGGTAGATGTAGACTCTTAATGAGTATGAATGGAATTGAAAGAGGTATTGTATTTGTATAAGGAACTTAGTAAACTCGGTTATGTATATTGTATTGAATGGTATTGTAAAGGAGAAAAGTGTTGAAGGGAGCAATGTAGTATTTAGTTGGTAAATGGAGTATGTATTGTAGATGTGTAGTACTCGGGATTCCGGTCCATCAGACCGATGCTGTATGTAGTAGTAGTAGCTTTGTTAGTCACGTGGGTGACTAACGACATTGTATCACCCACCGTATGTAAGTATGTACCGCTGCGTGAATCTGGAAGTACGAGGAGATTGGACGGTAATGACAGTATTAACGGTAGGGGTGTTACAGTCTCTACAGAAAAAGTGTTCCAGAATCCCTCAAAAATTCTTCAAACCAATTACCTTTGTTCGTGAGGTTGCTGCTATGCAAAAACCAAAATTCTTTGAAAACAAACTCCGTGAGTCAAATGAGAGGCAAGTTCGACTTGAGAAAGAGATCGACTCCCTGAAAACCGCCCTTAAAAAGGCACAGATGGATTTGGTCTCATCATCGAATCCTCCTCACTGGCTGAAAAACAAAGGCAAAGTCAATCTGCCCAAAATGGGTTCAAAACCCAACGATCTTCAACGAAGAAAATTCTAAAAAGAAAAATTTGAAAACAAATTTCATTGGCAAAAGAAGTATGTTCACCTACCTTCTCTATTAATTTGTGGCTATTGTGGCTACGACGGGCATATTCACTCATCATGTCATAAGCTTGGCAGAGACTTATCTTTCAATATGCAACGTCTACATACTCTGTCTAAAGCACGACATCTTCATAGCTCTTTTGCATTAAAAAGGGAACCCAAGTTTTCCTGGGTTCCCAAGTCTAACATCTGATTGTTTTACAGGGAGAGGAGACCGTGGACAATGAATCTTGGTTTCTAGATAGTGGGTGCTCACGACATATGACAGGGGACCCTGACAAGTTCATGACTCTCTCTCAACACAACGGGGGAAAGGTAACTTTCGGCGACAATGCTCATGGTGAAATCATTGGTATTGGAACCGTCGGTAATCCCTCCCTTTTTAAGATAGAAAATGTAAATTTAGTAGATGGTCTTGGACATAGTCTTCTCAGTATCTCTCAAATATCTGATCTCTCTAATGTTGTTCTCTTTTCCGCTTTTGATTGCAAAATCTTTGATGAGCAAACAGGTCTTCTAAAACCCACTGGTGTAAGGTTGAACAATCTTTATAAGTTGTCTCTTGAACACCCTAACCTGGACGGCACTCTCTGTCTCAGTGTACAGGACATAAATATTTCCTTATGGCACTCCCGTTTAGGTCATGCACACGGCAAACTACTCAACAAAATCAAAAACGGAAATCTTGTAGTAGGTCTTCCCCAGACAAACTTCTTCCAGACAGTTTCACTCTGTCCTGCGTGCGTACAAGGGAAACATATGAGAGCAAGCTTCCCAGGCAAATCTGAGATGTCTACAATATCTCCGTTGGATCAATTGCACATGGATCTATGTGGACCAATGCGTGTTCAAATCAAAAGTGGTAAGAAGTACGTTCTAGTCATCGTAGATGACTACTCACGCTGGACATGGGTACTCTTTCTTATGACCAAATGGGAGACATTCTCTAAATTCGAAACTTTGTTCCATATGATTACTAACAAACTATCTACCTCCGTCAAAACAATCCGTTCTGACAACAGTACAAAATTTTGCAATATCCAGTTCTCTGAGTTTTGCAGGACAAAGGGAATCGTGCTTCAAACATCAGCTGCTCGTACTCCACAACAAAACGGGGTAGCAGAATGAAAGAATCGCATTTTGGTAGAAATGGCAAGAACAATGCTCATTGACAACAACCTTCCACTTCTTACTGGGCAGAGGATATCAACACTGCAACATATATTCTGAATCAAGCGTCAATTCATCCCTTCATCGGCAAAACACCATATGAAATTCTCAAAGGTCGTCCTCCTTCTGTAACTCATGTGCATCGCTTTGGATGTAAGTGTTTCATACACAATAATGGAAAAGATAATCTAGGAACGTTTGCCTCTAAAAGTAATGAAGGAATCTTCCTTGGAAACTCATCCCACTGTCGAGCTTATAGAGTCCTCAACAAACGAACATCTTGCCTTGAGAAAGTCCTCACATTTGCTTCGAAGAACTTTCTAACTCCAGTGATTACGAGAATAACCCACACATACCTTATGTAGATGCCCAAGATACAACCTTTATTGAAATTCCTGTAGCAACAATCCTTCTACCCCAAACGCCCCTTCCGATAGACTCATCCTCCGACAGCGACGATGACCCTGATGACTCGTTCAAAGATGCCTCACATACCCCCACAAATGACATACAACCTCCCCCTCACACCACAACTACAACCACACCTCAAAATCACCAAACACCGGAAACCTCCACTAGCCTATCCTCAAGCTCAGCAAAAAAATGTCCAACAAGCCCTAGGGGACCATGACTAGATACTCGCAATGCAAGAAGAACTACATTCTCTGCAACACCATTCGGTCTGGCGACTTGTTCCCTGTCCAACAAACCATAAACCAATTGGTACCAAGTGGGTGTTTCACAATAAGCTCGATGATCAAGGGAATATCTCTCGTAACAAAGCTAGACTCGTAGTTCAAGGATACGCCCAAGCTGAATGAATTGATTACGATGAGACTTATGCTCCAGTCGCTCGAATTGAGGCAATTCGAATACTTATGGCCTATGCGGCTCATCGAGGTATGAAGCTTTACCAAATGGATGTTAAAACTGCATTTTTACATGGATACATTGACAGGGATGTTTATGTTGCTCAACCACTAGGATTCGAAGACCCACTCCATCCTGAGTATGTCTACAAGTTAGACAAAGCGTTATATGGCCTGAAGTAGGCACCACGGGCATGGTATGAACGTCTCTCATCCTACTTATTGTCTCATGGATTCATTCGAGGTAAGGTTGACAAAACTCTTTTTACTCTCACCAAAGGTGAAGACATACTCATTGTCCAGATCTATGTGGATGATATAATATATGGATCAACTATTCCTGAATTATGTGCATTCTTTTCTGATCTCATGAGTAAAGAGTTTGAAATGAGCGCTCTTGGAGAATTAAAATTCTTTTTAGGTCTTCATATCATTCAGCAAGAGAACGGGACTCAAATTCATCAACAAAAATACATCCATGGGCTACTAATCAAGTATAAGATGCAGGATTCCAAAGCCACACCTACTCCAATGTCCGCAATAGAGAAACCACATCTGGATGAAAAAGGAATTACTGTTGACGCCACACTATATAGAGGTATGATTGGTTCTCTCCTATACTTAACAGCAAGTCGACCTGACATTCTCTATGTTGTATGTCTCTGTGCAAGATTTCAGGCAAATCTAAAAGAATCACACCTACAAAGTGTAAAGCGCATCTTTCGCTATTTGAAAAACACCCAGGACATGTACCTCTAGTACCCGAGTACTCCTGATTTTACTCTAATGGGTTACAGTGACTCTGATTTTGCAAGTTCTTTATTAGACAGAAAAAGCACATCTCGCACCACCTAATTTTTGGGACTATGTCTTGTAGCCTGGAGTTCAAAGAAGCAAAACACAGTAGCCTTGTCATCTTCTGAAGCCGAATATGTCTCCGTAGCTGCTTGCTATGCACAGATACTATGGATACAACAACAACTATAGGATTATCTCATTCCTCCTACTTGTACAACAATTTTTTGTGAGAACAATAGTGCTATTGATCTATCTAAAAATCCTATTCATCATTCCAGGACAAAACACATTGATATTCGTCACCACTTCTTAAGGGATTGCGTTGAAAAAGGGCTGATACAACTAGAATACGCTCCTACTTCTGATCAACTTGTAGACATATTCACCAAACCGTTGCAACGAGGCCCATTTGAAACCCTGCGGTCACAACTAGGTATGACCCATATGACTTAGCTAAGGTTGTATCTCCTTCTCCCGTTTTTCATTATTGGGTGAAATGCATGAATACGTCTGATGACCTAGTCCGTCTGTCATATAAACAAAACACCTACGCATCAAAAACAAGAATCTTTACATATGAAAAACAACCCACAAAATTTTCGCCCAGTTATCCGCTACTAACCATCTCACCCAATCAGCTCACTCCTACCCTGACACACTATGTCCCCCTATATTCAGATGCTAGTACCTTTTTTCGCACTCTACCACTAAGCCTCTCCGTTCCAACCTTTTGCCTCCCTTCGTCTTCTCCTGCCTCTGCATACTATCGTCATCCAAACACCGCCATGGCTTCAAACCCTAACCCAAATCAAAACCCCATGTTTTCTAACGCCAACTTACCTGACGATCCACAACTTCTCCAAGCCCTAATCAACAAGCTCACCTTTTTGCAAGCCAAACAAACACCCACCTCCACCTCCGCTTCCACCACCGTCGCACTGATATGTCGATCGATACCCAACCTATCTGTAACACCCCTATTTAGCGTATTTAAAGCGGAAATAAAAATACGAAGGGCGTACAGACCATTGGGTTCCAAACACCCGGCACCAACCCTCACCAATTACAACTTATAACTTACAAAAGCTACGGTCTGAACTCGAGAAAAACTTAACACAACATAATAGAAATCAAACATATTCTCTCTCCACAAAACCTAGTCCCATCCCAAACGCTCATTCTCTTCGTGGCCACCTGTAAATCAACTCGTACCTGCAAGATGAAACCAAGCAGCCCACCCCAAAAGGGGCGGGTCAGTTCCCTGGAATGGAACTGGTACAATTCTCCAAAAGCAAACTTATAAAACATAACTCTTCAAAATAAATAGTAACATGAAAACAAACTCTTAAAAGTAAAACAGAGATAAAGCACTTCAAAACAATCAAGTTAAAGAGAAAAGAAAACAAGACAAAGATAGAGATAGAGAACTTCCAAAACAAGTCATCCACTTAAGTAGTCACACCACATAGTTAGTAAGCATCCATTATTGATGTTAGAACCAATTCCCATTAGGAGTAGAAAAACCCAGATAGCCACAAAGGACTAGGAATGAATGAGAGAAAACCAAAACCAGCAACTCAAGAATGGAATGAAACCAACTGGGAGAGATGGCCCCCACCGCCAAGAACGTCCATTAAGGACAGGGGATATACAGCCCCTTACTGTTAACTACTTCATCTCAGGACAAGGGATATACAGCCCTTTACTGTTAAATATCAATGCCCCTATGGGCGAGGGATATACAACCCCCTACTGTTCACATTAAAGACGCGCGCACGTCGAATGAAAGATTTCCAAGATTGACCTTTTCCAAAAATCCCGCTAAATCACCAACTACCCAGAGCAATACCAAAACACTCAGTCCTACAGAGTGCAGAAGCGTAAACCCTAAGCAGCCAATGTCTAACGGGCAACCAAGTAGAAGAAACCAATACCCAAGTGAGTTCCACATCCAAGGCTCAGTTAGTCACACAAGCTGAGTTAGTCACACAACCATTTCTTATTTTTAGAAGTTCCTCTTAAAGTCAGTTAGCGTTTCCAAGACATTCCACAAGTCAACCAGCAAAAATATCGTAGTACGAGAAATCGTACAAAACATTCCATAAAGTTCAAAACACGTCAAGCTGAGTACGAGAAATCGTACCTGGGTAACGCTGTAGCAGTTCTAATCAACTTGCGCAAACAATCAACAGTACTCTGAAGAATATTAAAGATAATCTACATCAAACTTGTAGCCTATGTACGCTTAAATAAACTCCTTACTCTTATTTCAAAGTCTCAATTATCTTTTAAGCCCTCACTTAAATGCTATGAATAACCTTTGACTTGTCTTAGAATGTTCAATTACTTTCATCCTGAAACAACTATATTTTAATTAACTCAAACCCTTCCAACTCTTTTACTTAGTATCCACAAAGTATATTATTAGCTTAATTATTACCTATATAATAAGGTGTTTTAAGATAACCCTTTTTATGTATCCTTACTTACATTTTAATTTCCCAAGTATTTAATTTTTACACACATTCTCTCCATAGAGTATGTATAATCCTTTTGTACTAAATTTTAATAACCTTATGTCTTAAATACATTTTATATTACTTACAAGACCAAAGGTTTCAAAGGAATAACTTAATAAATTAATTTCCTTTATTGTATTTTAGGATAAACATTATATCTCGACATAAGGTAAAATTTATCTAAGAACTAAATTCTGATTCATAATTGAAATTGTTAATTATGTAATAAGATAATCTATTCTGAAAATCCCCGTACCTTATATTCAAATGACACATTAATATTTCCAGTGTCAAAAAGGTAGATCAATATAATCTCTTATGTAACCTAGTTTCATCTAATTAAAGGTTCAATGATTTTAAGTATCAAATTTCTATCTGCAAACCTTTTTGTAAATCTTTAACCATTATGTACATCACTTATTTATAAACTCACATCCTGAATATCGATAATGAATGTATTTTATATGGCTTAACTAATTCCAAGAAACTTAAGGATTATTATTTAGATTAATCTCCTAATCATAGTTTAATATAGTTTTATATCATAATCCTTTTATGATTTTATCTTAAAATATTAAGTTATTACTCAATACTATAAATATTAAGAAATAATTAAATCTAGACTTATTTATCCTCTTCACATGTAGACGTAAAAGTAACTCATTTATTTTACTATTGTTTATATAATAAGAACATTTAAATGTAAAAGTATTTCATTTATTTTATTATTAATTATATAACAAGATCTATTTGTATAACCCTTTATGTAGACTAATTACAAATATTCCTAAATTTCAACTTATTAATTTCTTAACCAAATTATAGATTTACATTGTGGTCATTGACTAAATAAATACGTGTGTTTAAATACGGTTTATATAAATCTTAGAAACTCAAAGATAACTAAAAACTCAACCTATAACCATAAATTAATACCACCTCATATAATATTCTTTTATTAGTATCATGTAGAGGTTTAGTTTAACTCATTAATTCCTTCATATTATATTTCCTATAAGGTATTTTATTCCTTTTAATTATGTCTAATATACGTATAGTTACACTAGGATTTAATTAAAACATTGTTTAAGTAGTTTTATTTAATTACCTCGATTAACCTTACACTTATTAACGTATTATATAAATAGGTTATAAAATAAGGTATTTCTCCAAGTTAACGTTAAATATATTAACTCCCAACTGTATAATAGAATAAATGTAAATTAATTTAAATCCTTGTTTTAACATACGCTTCTATTTAATTCCTCTCACATGAGTATACATATACATTAGGTTTTTCCCAAAACATTCCTTAAGAAGTTTTATTGTATTTAATTACATTATTAACCTTTAACCAAATCCACCTATAACATAAAGTTTATAAAATAAAATATTTTCCTTAACCTCCATAGGTATATATACAGCTTCCATATTATATAGTAATCAGAAATGTAGATTAATTAGTTTTCTTAATTTAATATAAGTTTCTATTCCTTTTCTATATTATTAACATATATATATATATTTAGTTTTACTTTCTTAAAAATGAATAACCAAAATATTTATATATTATACTGCCACTAAATATTAATTTAGTCTTTTTCATATTTTCCAATCCCTTAAAGTTTATTAACAAACTATACCCTAATTTTTGTTAAATTAAAAACCATATATTATAAGAAAATCTCATGAAAATTTCACAAATACAATTTTTAAACCCATTTACCTTTGTCCAAAAATTCCCAAATTTAATATACAGTAACTATAACATTTTAGACATATTATAAAATTTTTACTTCATAAAAATATCTTTTTAATTTAGCCAAATAATTCCAGAAACGCCGTAACTTGTAAAAATCATAACTTATGTTTAAAAACTCCAAATCCATAATAATTTACATCAAAATAAACTACATAAAATAAGGAATCTATGTTTAAAATTTCAAGTCAAAATACATTCGGGAAGGCACTTAAATTAATTAAACAAGTTAGGGTTTATTCCTGGAAACAATATAAAAACTTATACATTTAAATTCGTACGTTTTAATCGTGGCCGTCCATCTCTATTAACTGAGATCGGACGGCCTAGGTTGCGCGAGTTCTTCAGAGAACTCGAATCGAACTCGAGTACTAATTCCCCTATATCTCTCGATCTACAGAACGAAATTCAACGATTCTTGTTTCTATGGATTCTAAATCGAATTCCGGTTCTAATGGTACCGATTTCCCCAATTATCATGAAATATTCATCGAGTTTGGAATTCAATTCGCAAGTTAGGGTTTATACGAATTTCTGGGTTCGATGCGCACTCAAATCCGACAAATTCCCTCAATATGGTACGTAATTGAATCAATTAAAACATGGGTTAGGTCGAAAACAACACTTCCAACAACATTATCGGAGCAATTGATCGGAAACTCACCGGAATTGCCCGAATCGAAGCGATTCGAAATCGTTTTTCTGGAAAAACTTGAACTTTCGACCAGTTCGGGAAGCACACTTCGAGGATCTATAAGTTATTGCACAGATCGAGTTAGGTTTTGTTTTTGGGCTCATTAGAAAGATGGAACTTAGATCTACACATGGATAACTAGAAATAATCCTAACTCGCATTATACAGAAAGAAAATCGACCCGAAAGTTACGAGTTTACCTCTCTGTTTCCGGTATGATTTTATGTGCTGAAAAATCCGGAACTTTGAGCGACTATAACTTCCAAACGGTTATGAATCAGGCTTGGGAATAAACATGAAAGTTGTAGACGGATTAGAGATCTACACAACGAGCTAAAGAAATCAAAATTTGGTTGAGAAACGAAGGACTTATGGCCAGACGAATTTACCTGAATTCGAAAGGAATTGGGAATCTGGGTTGCGACTGTGAAAGGTGCCAACTTGAGAACGATTTTCCCGTTGATGTAGAAGGATTTAGGGCTTGTATGAGTTACGGTTGTAAAGAGGGAATTAAGGAGAAGAGAGTGGCGAAGACGGCATGGAAAATATTGAGTAATGAAGAAGATATAGCCGTCACAAGTTAGGTCAAGATCGGTTGCTTGCTGGCGAAAAACAAGGAGGTAAAATCAGCTAAGTGTTGGGACGCACGAGAGGCTGACACGTGGCACTTTATGAAATTTTGGCTCTAAACTTCAAACTAGCATAACTTTGGCTAGGATG
>CM041778.1:306664622-306755063 GCA_023374045.1 Limonium bicolor
CCTAGATCCATCCTTTAGGCTCGTCATAAGACCTAGATCCATCCTTTAGGCTCGTCATAAGACCTAGATCCATCCTTTAGGCTCGTCATAAGACCTAGATCCATCCTTTAGGCTCGTCATAAGACCTAGATCCATCCCTTAGGCTCGTCATAAGACCTAGATCCATCCTTTAGGCTCGTCATAAGACCTAGATCCATCCCTTAGGCTCGTCATAAGACCTAGAACCATCCTTTAGGCCCGTCATAAGACCTAGTTGCATTCCCTTAAGCTAGTAGTAAGACCTAGAGTTACCCTTTAGCTTACCCACTCTCATCAAACACATTGCATTCATCTCATTCATATAGGCTCGTCATAAGACCTAGTTGCATTATCCAGGCGCGTCACAAGACCTGGCGACAGAAAGTTGGCGAGGTGATGGCAATAAATCCTCCTTTTGCGATGTCAACTTATTTTTGGGATCAACAACTGGTGGGCAAAGGCAATAAGTCCCCAAGGTTTTTACCAGGAGTTATCCCTGCACACCGGCTTGGGGGGCGATGGCAATAAGTCCACATTGGGTCCAGCCAGGAGCATTGGCATGGGTTTCGGTCCCCAGAAGCATCCGAGCATCATCATCAGCATCATCAGCATTATCAACATCATCAGCATCATCAACATTATCAGCATCATTAGCATCATCAACATCTCAGCATTCTTGCATTTGCATACCACCCAGTTATCATATTTTAGGTTGTCAACGCCTTAGAATCGCTTGACATCATCACATTCATTATAGGTAGTCAACACCTTAGAATCGCTTGACATCATCACATTCATTATAGGTAGTCAACACCTTAGAATCGCTTGACATCATCTCATTCATCATAGGTAGTCAACGCCTTAGAACCGCTTGACAACATCTCATTCATTGTAGGTAGTCAGCGCCTTAGAATAGCTCGACACAACTTATCAGTTTTCTGATAACATGCAGGGTCTTGGAAACATTTGAAATTTTGGGGTATCACTCAGGCATCAACTAGCCTTCTCACTTTCATTACAAAGTCTAGTTGACGGGGGGCAATCTGTTATACCCAAAATTTTGATCCCCTGGTTAGGGTCTACGTGGTACTGGTGTTGTGAGAGGCATTTTAATCAAGCAGTGAGGGATCCCGGCCCGATCGGCACGTTCCATGGCATGGGGAGCAGCTTCGTCACTTTCAGGGGCGTTTTGGTAATCTTTAAAGGCTCCTAAGACCTCTTGTAAGCTTTCTCTCTCCTCCAAAGGATGCCCAAATCAGTTTGAAACGCTTTGATATCTTAACCCATGATAGAGGATGACATTTTAAGCATAATGGCGTTGGAATTGTGATTTTTCGAATTTCCAATAATTTTCTAGCAATTTCTGACTGAATCTGACGAGAAATTCAATTTAAAAATATTCCAATATTCAAAAAATTCGGTTCCACCTCAGAAAATTCATAATATCCATCCTTGACATGTGGTTAAAATTTCACAGCAAAATTCCTTTGGGAAGTCACTTAACTAAAATATCAAAAAATCTTACTTTTACTAGATTTTCTTTATCTTTAAGAAAGTCTATATAAGGGGATAGGTTTTTGGATAAAATCAGAACCTCATATGCTCAAGAACCCTAGAGAGTCAGAAAACACGTCCTCCTCTCTCTCTCTCACGTTTTCCAACACCCGGCCACCCAAATCATACCGAAAATCCCCCGAAATCACCATCTAAACACGTTTTCCAATCCCCAAAGCATCAATAGTCATCAAAACCCCACAAAAACACCACCAAAACGTGAAGAACAGCAAGAACAACCAACAACCAACAACCAGAAGCTTGGGTCGAAATCCTCTCGGGTCTGCCATCAACGGAGCACTCGACGAATCCCGGTGTGAAGAACCACCATGAATTCGAAGGTAAAACAGGTTGCAACTCTACTTTTCTAATTCCCCACGACCTTATTAATTCTCTGTCAAATTTTGGGCTCAAACTAACCTTTGTACGCTTCTGTATTGCTGTTTGTTTAAGCTTCTGTCCAATAACTTGTTTACTAAGTTTCATGCTTAATTCGAACTCAAATTGAAAACTTTAAATCACTAACGTCTTGTACATCTTTCAGGCTACACACCCATAAAATTTGAGTCGAAAACACCTTCGGGAACAGCCTTAACGCCGCCGTCCGAGGGCGGTCCGCACCCACGGACGTCATGTCCGGGGTCCCGGACTCCTTGTCCGTAAGCCCGGACGCCCACGGACGGCGGCGAGATTTTTAAATTTTAAAAATTTAGATTTTTCTAATAATGTCCGGGCCCACGGACGGCCTGTCCGTGGCCCCGGACTTTACAACTTTCTGTTTTCTGTTTAATTCGACTTTTATTTTCATATAGGTTAACTAGGGTCCGTGGTCTCGGACATTAGGTCCGTGGCCACGGACGGAAACAAAATTTGACCTAATTCTGCCTCCGAAACCCTAGTTTTGGTAATTTTAATTTCCACTTTAATTTTCTGTCAAAAAATGCTAAAAAACACAAAAAAAAACAGAAGCGCGCACTTAGGTTAAAAAGCAACTTTGTAAAAAGCCGTAATTAAACCAAGTAGAGGAAAAACGACCTAGGAGGGGTAATGAAAGTAATTGAACCCTAAATAAGTCGAATATCAAACCCCCGAACCCGAACTCTCCTTTCCTAATTTGATCTAGGTTAAAATTAGGTGGCGACTCATAATAGGTTCCAGTGAGCTAGCTTAGGTTTTAATAATTATTGTTTTAATGACATAGTTATTAATCTTAGGTTATAAGTGGACCTAAAACCCGACTAGATCCCAATTAACTTAATCCACATAGGATAGGGTTTAAAATCGAGGCTCACAGCAGGTAGATTCAACCGGTAAGCAACTGGGCCCACCCGCTTTGTAATCTCATAAGGACCAACAAACTTCGGGCTCAGTTTGCCCTTCTGCCCAAATCTGAATACACCCTTCATCGGTGAAACTCGCAGAAATATCCGGTCGCCAACTGCGAACTCTAGATCTCGTCGTCGAACATCAGCATACGACTTCTACCTATCTTGAGCAGCTTTCATGTTCTCTTTGATTTGCTGAACTTCAGCCTGAACTTGTTATAAGTATTCTAGTCCTATAATGACCGTCTCACTCGACTCATCCCAACAGAGCGGTGTACGACATGGCCTACCGTACAACGCTTGAAAAGGTGCCATCTTGATCGAAGCATGATAGCTGTTATTGTAAGAAAACTCGATCAGATGCAACTTGTCGATCCAACTGCCCTGGAAGTCTAAGGCACATGCTCTCAGCACGCCCTTGAGTGTCTGAATTGTGCGCTCAGTCTGACCATCTATCTGAGGATGGAATGCGGTACTCAACTCCAGTTCTGTACCCAACGCTTCTCTGGTAGCTCTCCAGTACCTCGAAAGGAATCTGGTATCTCTATCCGACACTATGGTCTTCGGTATCCCGTGATGTCTCATAATTTCCTTCTCAAATAACTCAGCTAATTTTGTTACCATCCAAGTATCCTTCATTGGTATGAATCGGGCTACTTTGGTAAGGCGATCCACCACCACCCATATCATGTTGAGACCTCCCCTAGCAGGTGGGAGTCCAACTACAAAGTCCATGCGGATATCATGAAACTTCCACTCCGGAAATGGCATCGACTGTACCATTCCGCCCGGTCGTCGGTGCTCGAATTTCACCTTCTGGCACGTGATACACCTCAAGACAAACTCGGTAACATATGCCTTCATTCTCGACCACCAGAAGTATCTCTTCATGTCTTTATACATCTTAGAGGCTCCCAGATGGATGTAAACTGAAGAACAGTGAGATTCTCTAAGTACACGGTCTTTTAGATCCGTGTTGCCCCGTGGTATGCATAACCGGCCCTTAGTCTGATCAGATCATCATCATGAAGTCTGAAGTCGTATTTCTTACTCTCAAAGGTACCATCTGTCAGCTTCTATCTGACCTCCCTCATATACCTGTCTGTCCTCTAAGGCTCTCGCACCTCATCAACCAAGCTGGAGAAAGAGACTAGCGAATGGTGTGAGTGTGCTCGATGGCTCAGGGCGTCCGCTACAACATTGGCCTTCCCTTCTTTGTATTGGAGGTCAATATCATAGTCTTTCAAGAGTTCTAACCATCTCCTCTGTCGAAGATTCAACTCCTTCTGAGTGAATATGTATCTCAAGCTCTTGTGATCGGTGTAGATCGTCACACTAACCTTGTATAAACAGCTCCCACTTCTAAGTCATGTGTGGGGTAGTTCTCCTCATGTTTCTTCAACTGGCGTGAGGCATATGCCACCACCTTGCCATGTTGCATGAGTACGCAGCCCAACCCTCTGCCGGATGCGTCACAGTAAACCTCAAAGCCCTCCGTACCGTCTGAAATGGTCAGAACCGGTGCAGTGGTTAGTGAGTTCTTCAAACTCTGAAACGATAACTCACAATCATCCGTCCAAACGAACGGTGCATCTTTCTTCATCAAACTAGTCATCGGCTTCGCGACCTTGCTGAAATCCTTAACAAACCTCCGATAGTAACCCACCGAACCAAGAAAGCTCTGAATGTCGGTAACTGTCTTAGGGCTCGGCCAGGTGCGTACAACATCAATTTTAGTTGGATCCACCGCGATCCCGGCATCTGAGATGACATGACCCAGGAAGGAGACCTGGTCAAGCCAAAACTCACATTTTGAGAATTTAGAATATAACTGGTTCTCCCTCAGTATTTCTAATACTCTCCTCAGATGTTCCTCATGTTCAGCACTTGACTCTGAATATATTAATATGTCGTCGATGAATACCACAACCGACTTGTCCAGCAGCTCCCGGAACAAGCGGTTCATCAGATCCATAAACTTCGCCGGTGCGTTCGACAAACCGAACGGCATCACTGTAAACTCATAGTGGCCGTATCGTGTCCGAAATGCCATCTTCTCAATATCCCCCTCCTTAATGGCTATCTGATGATACCCCGATCTGAGATCAATCTTGGAGAACACAGATGCCCCCTTCAACTAATCGAACAGATCATCAATGCGGGGTAGTGGGTACTTGTTCTACACGGTTATTGCATTCAATTCTCTGTGGTCGATGCAGAGGCGGAGACTACCATCCTTCTTTTTCACGAAGAGATGGAGCTCCCCAAGGTGATACGCTCGGTCTAATGAATCCCTTATCTAGCAAGTCTTTCAACTGATCCTTTAACTCATGCGATATGGTGCCTTGGTTATCGGTCCGGTTCCAGGTAGCAGCTCAATGGTGAACTCTACCTCCCGAGTGGGTGGCATGCCGGGCAGTTCCTGTGGAAAGAGATCGGGGAACTCCGACACTACCGGTAAGTCGGGGTCGAACTCGGGGTCCCTCTCTATGTCCAGGACATAGCAGAGATATACTTTTTTCCTTCCTCCTCAACTCCTTATACATCGCCATAGTGGTGATGATCTTAGTCGAAGGCTCTATGGGCCTCTGGCGGTATGATATTGTTACCCCATATGGGCTCCTCAGCAGCAGTCTATGCTCGGCGCAGAGGATACGACCCTTGTGCCGCTCCAACCAATTCATCCCGAAAATCACATCAAATCCCAACTCCTTAAACTCAATACAATTGACTGGAAAATCTTCCCCCTTTAATTCTGGCAATGGCTCCTCGGTAGTAACGAGTGCAACGAACCTTCTCCTTAGACGGGATAAAGGTATGTGAGGCCCCTGAGTTGAAGAGAACTGATGCCTCAATACCATCAATCGGAAAGGTGCCGGTGAGGATAGTACCGCTCGCGTCGGCTTGTGCCTCTATAAGTATGCTTAGCGCACCTTCCGTACCGAGTCCATAACCTATTTGTATTCACAAGCTTTCATGAGTAATGATGGTATAACAAGAGTCGTAACAAATTATATGAACAACACTGCTATTTTATTAATAACCATCCTTTTTACATCATGTGCTTCTTTCCTACATCACATTCCTTATCTCATACTAAAACATTACATGGCTAATATTGTCTAAAGGTTAGGTTCAACCGCCCTGGTCTCATATGCGTCGCATTGACTACTGCTGATGGTGTTGTATTCAACTTGATTCTCTTAATCCCATGGTATAACATCCTTGATTCTCCTCCCAGAACTAATACATCCCCTGACTTAAGTATTAACTTATTAGCATGGTCCGCACGCTTCTGCTCGCCGCACAAGAATTCAACGTCATCTCCATTGGACCAAGACACTACGGGTATCCCCCTTTCGAGAGACTCCGTTGTCTCATCTTTATCCTGATGTAGTCCAAGTCGCCCATCCTTCTCATAGAAGTTTACAATGCAGATGTCCGCTTGTATGTCTGGAATCGGGTCATCTTCCAATTGTTGAGCGATCTCCACGACTTGTGTAATAACCGGATGGAACTCTTCGGGTATTCCTGGTGGTGAGACTCCATCTTGTATTCTCGTGGTCTGGTAGGTCTTGGCATACAGATTCCAATCCTTGCCTAAGCTCATCATCTTTAATTTCATCCTTGCTCCCCCTGGGTACTCCGGTGTATAAGAACCTCCCGGTCCCTCCCCTAACTAACTGGATCTCCTGATGATGACTATTTATGCTTCTGGTGTCAGGTATCCCCTTAATAAAACCATACCTGGCAGGATAACCTGACATTGTTCGGTTGGAAAGTCTCGGTTTTTGATGTCGGTGTCTTCCAGGTCAGGTGTTGAAGGTATTGGATAGCATATGTTGAAGTTTCCTAAGGTGGTAATAGGTTATATCTTACTTAAGTTCTAATCTTTCTTATTCTCATTTAACTCAATTATTTACCAAGCATGCTATTTGACTTATCACTCTTTCAGTCTCCACAACTGGTACAAGCACTTTTTCCATTTGATTTCTTCCTACTCACATCATTCTTGGGTAATGACAACATGGTCAACTCTTAACACATTCCCTGAACTTAGTTTACATAACTACCGCTGTTGCGGTTTCACTTATCACGAGGTATCCCCACTCTTGAAGCAGTGGTTCGTTATCCGCTTTACTTACTTATATAACATAAACTTTCGTAATCAACAACATTTCCTTAACACATTTCACTTGTGGCTTATAAGCCCTATTGCCTCGAGCTCTGCTCATTGTAGGCTGTTCACACACATCTACTTCTCCGTACATTCCTTTAAGGATGTTAGACTTTGTCCTGACGACTTATGCTTACGCTGGGTGTTGGTCTTAACCCTTGCGTTTCTGTCTTGTTATCTCATTCAACTATTGTTGATCCAAACCCCCTTTTAAGGATAGTTCCCGGGTGTTACTAGGTTATGCCACTACATCTGGCTCGTACTTGTGAGTACGTTTAATTAACTACATTGCCTTACTGCTTGGCTGGTTAATTATTCTCTCCAGTGAGGTTGTTATCCCTCTGGCAATCTAAGTGATCATCCCGGGAGTCTCATCCCGATCATTGCACATTAACATGTCTATAGTAGGCATCTGCCTCACCATACGTAGGCTGGGTACTTATTCCAGCTATATGTTTCGTCCTTCAGGTTCCTTATGACATATTCTATGTCTTTACTTACTAACCAGTGCACTTCGCACTTGTTCACCTTTGAACATTTCCTTAAGGTAAACTTACTAATTCCTTTAGTCTTCCTTAACTTAACTGGGTTCCTTTACTTCAACCACTCGATGGTACTCCATTGCTCTTGCTTGACCTTTACTTCGGACCGTAGTATGGAGTCGACTACTTCCCGTGTTCCAGGCTCCACTAGTATACATACGTGGGGTATCCTACTGATACATTACTACTTACCCGACTTCCCCATAAGAAGGTTTGTCAGGCCCACAAGCTCCTATCGGAGTGCGGTCGTCCCACATTACAGTTGGTACACTCGCAGTGTCCGTCACACGCCTAGGTGAAGTATTCTGTTGTCAACTCCTCTTATATTATCCTGTGACAATATGCATTCCATGCTTCCCGAACTTAATCAAGGGAAGTGTATCCACTGTTGTATTATTATGAACTCAATCCTTTCCTCGGGTCGTTACCCTTGGGTTTACCGGTTTCCATCCGGTCATTTAAAAGTAATTGGGTAAAACTTACCTACCATGTGGCACTGAGGCCCGTGTAGGTCTTCTGGTTTAGTTTAGAAAGAAATTTGGAATTGAAATAAAATGGGTTTAAAAGAAATTTTGGTTTTGAAAAGAGTTCGAAAATAATTTTAGGTTGAAAGAAAAATCTCCGTGGTTTTACAAAGTTTCCTTGCCTTAACCGAGTCTAGCCTCTTGCTGACTGGTGTATCTCCAAGTACTGAGGTCAGGCTATTAAGCCCTTCCACGGTTATAATAACCCCACTTAACTTCATGGTACTTTACTAAGTATCGGTAGTTGTTTAAAATTTCCCGCGTAACCTTGTTGTAGCAGCACTTGCCATGGCAAGTGCGCCATGCTAACTGGTTTTTGGTTCAATACACACTGGTTGCGGTATTGTTTTCATCCGTACTAACATCAATGGCCTTGCTGGCCCTTGCTTGATCTTACAGTATTAACAATAAATCCTCTCGTTACTTCTCACTGTTTTCACATGATAACCATTAACTAGGGTATTTCCCATTCTGGGAGTCCTCTTTTTATTTAGTATTGTATCCTCCTCGTACTACGTTGTAGTTCCTTGATCGGTGGGTATACCGTCGGTGTATTAGCCAACTTGTAGTCCCGTAGACGCTCGTCTCGGGTTTCATTACCTCGCTCCTTGCCTGTTGCACGCTTGGTGCGTTGCAAGCTGGTTGTCCTCGACTGCTCCGCATGTCGACCCAGGGTGCTGGAAATTCCATTCTCTTATGCATAAGATTCTTCACTTTCCGCTAACAAGGGCGGTTTATATTGTTCACATGGAGACCGTCTTCGGGATTCACACCTTTCGGAATCTACCGTATGACAGGTTCCCCGTACTTATAAGGACATTTAATAACAGCCAGATCGGGTATTCCCGAGTAAGAGAGGATTTCCATCTCTCTGGCGTTCTTTCCAAGTTATATAATAGGGTTTGTGGAGGGCGGGATGGATACTGTAGGTATCCAGTACACACTGGTATTTCCCTAACTAGCGTACTTCTCACGCTATCACTCAACCCTTAACCCAAAGTACTAAACTCTTAACTCGGTACTTCCTAAGCTCGGTGTTTCAGTCATCAGAGCGATACTTCGCTCTGATACCACTTTTTGTAACACCCCAACTTCAACAACATACTTAACCAATACTTTGCAGCGGAAATCATAACTCACAACATAACCTAACTCCTTGGTGTTACACGCCGTAAGCCACCTACGTGGCTAACAAGGCTAACATACATACATTGTACCGGTCTGATGGACTAAACTCCTGAGCAACTACACATTATTCCCGTTCCATGACCAACAATCATTATACACTTACATTACAACTGTACCGTGTATTTACAAACTAATGCCGATAACAATTTCGGCCTTACTACACCTACAATACATTCTCAATTTGAATGACCACCTATGTACAACAACTACCCGTCCTACTCTCGAACGGCTTGCAGCTCCTTCGTACCTGTAGAGTAATGGGGGCCCCCAAAGGGGGTCAGCACCTTTGCTGGTATGGTAATCCCACAGCCCGCATGCTACCGGGCCACGCACAACTATTTGTCGTCTTAGCATGCGGTTGATTATATTTAAATCATGCATGAACATTGTAAACACACAACATATAACATCCCCCAAGAATGGGCTCAACAACAGACAATGCATTTATACTTAACAGATCACTCGTTGAGTACTTCAACCCTAGAGTATTTCTCCTCTAATGGAGCTATTTCCTTAATAGACGACACTTACCCGCTATCGGGTTATCCTTAACGTCTCTTGTTATAACTGGGATTCATATCCATGATCCACACATTTCACTTTTAAACAACATATAACATCACATCGTAATTAACATTACAGTACATCAACAACACATATCATAACGGGTACGGATCTCTTTAGGAACCGTCCCAAACATAGTTAGTTCACTGGGAGAGCCTAGAGAATGCTGTCAAACTCATGCTAAGCTCGTTTACATAACTCGTTACCGTTCTGTTAGACGAACGGATAACTTAACATAAAGATGGATCGGATTTGGTGATCCGAACACATCATACATGATCCCCAACAGACGTGAGTCAAGAGCCTTGGTTAAGCTCAGGGGTGATTGAAGACCAATGAAGGACAACAACCAACAGAATGAAAGTTGAAGAAACTGTATACAACAACACCCAAACACCGCGCGACCGGAACGACCGGATTCCTCACTCCCCCCATAATATATATATGTACACAGATAAAGACTCCGCTGTGGAATCTAACACATCAATACACTATGTAGTATCACAACTGAGTTAGACACACAAAAGATGTTCACACATTTACAACAACAACATTCACGACATCACACAACTAACTCACACATAGCCGTGGTTAGAACGTCCCCGTGGTTCGGGTCGTTGAATCCGAATACCGATCTCTTATGTGATCCTAGACATAGTTAACTAAGGTTTAACACTTTCAAGGTTAACGGTAACGGAACTAGGTGCGCCACATATATGAATTACTATAAACTCATTACATGCTTTATCTTGCAAGGTGGCGAACACACAGAAAAACACATTGGCATACAAGCCGGTGTAATCCGGTAGGACACAGGTTGCAAGAAAACCATACCTGTCACCGAAGGTGCACTCTAATGTGCCATCACATGTTCCTCGAGAAATCCTCGAACGACTGGTAACATTATAACTATCTTTAATTAACATCGGGGTAACATAATTATTTAATGACTAACGCGCCCTTGTTTAACCCCGTTCGGTAGTTTCATAACTTTACATTTTTATTACGACTTCTCATCACCCAATTACCATTATAACTCACTTAATTTATCCTTAACAACCGTATAACATCATCATGTATCAATCCCCCATCATTGGGTATCATTTCCTACCCTTAAATAAAATTTTTGGTCAAAATTACACTGTGTCCGAACTTGTGTCCGGGCTTTGAAGTTCGGACGCAAGTCGAGACTCAAACGGGTGAAAACTGACGAATGTCCGAACTTGTGTCCGAGCTTTGAAGTTCGGACACAAGTCGAAGTTAAAACCGAAGAAATTTTTCCACCTGTCCGAACTTGTGTCCGACCTTCCAAGTTCGGACACAAGTCGAGGCCAAGTCTGAAGAAAATTTTACAGGCGTCCGAACTTGTGTCCGGACATCGAAGGTCGGACACAAGTCGAGACTAAATAGCCTGGGAAAATTTTCGAGTGTCTGAACTTCCAAGTTCGGACGGAAGTTCGGACACAACTTAAAACTCGGAAAATTTACAAAACGACGGGGCATGTCCGAACTTCCATGTCCTGACGGAAGTTCGGACATACCTAAAAATTCCGCAAACAGAGGCAAATTCTACCCAAAATTGCACCTCTAATTAACCTACTCTAACTCCATGTTTCACAAGTCATAAACAACCATTCTTTTCCACATTAAACATCCCAAATGAACACCTAAATTCTCTCAACCATCAACCATCATCAAACACTCATTTTCCATTGAAATTTTGCCATAACCTCCCCATAACCTTATACCTTCATCCTCATCAATATCCATCCTTTTCATTCCTAATCTAGCCACACCCTTTCAAGGGTCCTAACAGCACATAACCAATCCTCAAATTCCTCCAAAACCAACTAAACACATTCCAACATATATTTCAATCCATAATTTTGGGTTCATTAATTTGTTTACCCATCCCAAACACTTAAACAATTTAGAACAAGGTTTAAGGTAGTTTTATTACCTTAATTTCACAAGCTTCCATAATTCTCCTCTTGCTCCTCATCTTCTCCAAAATCGATTTAGAGGGTATGGAGTTTCCAAACTCCATCCCAACATCCAAGAACACAAAACATCCACAATCAATTATCTAAACCCTTAGAAACTCAATTAAATCAAAGGGCTAGAATTAGGGTTTACCTCTTGAAGCTTTTAAGAGGGATTTTCTCCCTTGAATCAAGAAGGAAATTACTCCACCATTGAAGAGTCAATTTGGAGCTCAAGAACAAGGAGAAAAACAAGGTATCAAAAATGGTGAAAGATTGATTACACCAAGAGATGAAGGAAAAATGAGTTTTTCTTGGGAATCTTTACCTTGGAAGGAAGAGGAGACTACAAGCTTCTCGTTGGTGCCATTTTCTCTTCAAATGGGGAAAACCCATGGAGGTCAACTTCATCCTTTTGGAATTTTGAAAAGAGAGGATGATAGGGGAAGATGAGAGGAAGAAGAATATGTAATTTGTTTTTGATTTGGAGCTCAAATGGAGCTTGGGGATGAAGAAGAAGTGGAGAAAGCCATTGTTGGCTTGTGGGGAGTTCCATCGGCAGAGAGAGAGGAGGGAGACCGGCTGGAAGGGAAAGAGAGGAAAGAGAGGAAGAGAGAGAGGGGAAAAAGAAAATAAGGAAGGAGAGAAAGAGTGAGGGGTATTTGTGCCCTTTGTTATTTGGCTCTCTCTTGACTTAATTAATTAGTTAACTAGTCACATGTGAGTGGGCTGTCTACATAAACAAAACCGGCCCACTGATATGAACACGCTGGAGTGTTTTTCGTCTTTTAACAGAAAACGCTCGTTTATTTACCCGGTTTAGCACTATTCGCTAACCGGGACCGTTTTCCGGAATTTTCTCATTCCTTTAATTTTTATGGTTATTAAACTCCCATTAATGTTTAGTTGTTGTCACATAATTAACTATTATTTTTACGGGGTCATTTAACTGTCTAAAGTCACGTTTTCGGGTTTTCTCGAAAAACGCGCTTTAAGACTCCGTTAGCGTTTTAACGCATTGTTGGGATCCGTTTTCTTCCGAAATTTTTTTCCCACATGTTCTTAATGTGTAATTATAGAAATATATTTATAACCCTTACGAAGGTTATGTACCTCCTAAAATAATTAAATACATATTTTCATGTTTTGTGACTTTTAAGCATTTTCTTTTCCTCTTTTTTTTTGGTTTTCATTTCTTCACCAATGATCTTAAGGACTTAATTAGCCTTAGAAAACTATAATTACCTAATTAATTAACACATTAAGGTTTGGGGTATTTCACTCAATCTTGGTCAATTCTACCAATTTAAATTCCCATTTTGCACTAATGCACACTAGTGCATTTCCAAACTTCTCTTGATAGTTTTTTTACCTTATTCTCATCCCATTTGACCATTCCCAATTCTTCCAAGACAAATGCATTTCCAATACGCAAGTCCACTCACCATTCCCAAGGCTATACAAGCTAATTTATCTCAAGGCAATCCAAGACTTTCCTACAACATTTTTGCTACAGATTTTACACAATTCTCCTCACTTCTTATACTCTAGTTCTTGGTGAGTATAATCCACTAATTTACACTCTACTTTCTCCTAACCACACTTAGGTTCTCCAACCTCTTATCATCATATTAAACACTCAGTTTTCTGCAGAAATTTCACCATAGTTCACCTACAATCCTAGCATGCCCAAATGCATCAATTCTCACTTCCTAATCAATTCAACTAGCCACATCCATAAAGGATCCTACCAGCACACAAACCTCATCCAAACTCATCCAAGATCTCATCAAGCACAATATAATGCAATAACTTAAATGCTTTGCACTTAGGCCTTTAAATTAAACATCAATTTCACAATTCTCTCTTATAATAATCTAACCACATTTCCAACATAGATTTTTGTTCATTATTTTATTTACCCATCCCATAATTTCTAAGACAATTAGGATAGACATTAAGGTAGATGTTTTACCTTTAATTCTCAAATTCTCTTTTCAATCCTTCTCTTCTTCTTCTCTATTTCTCTTGATGCCAAATCGGTCAAGGGCAATCCCATTGCCCAATTCTCAAGACCAACATTTAAATGGGGAATTAAAAGCTAAGTAACACACTTAGACCCATTAATCACTCTAGATTACAAATGAGGGGTTTAAAGCACAAATTTTGGGATTTACCTTAGAACCCTAGAATTGTTTTTGGTCATGAATCAAAGGAGGCTCCACACTCCATTGGATACTTGAACAAATGCTCCAACAAATAAAGAATGCAAGGCACATGAGAACAAAAAAATGATTAGGTCAACAAATGGAGGCAATATGAGTTTTTGTTGGATCTTTTTACCTTAAGTGAAGAGGAGGCCATCTAGTTCCGGAAAATGCAATTTTCTCTTCAAATAGGACTATAACCATGGAGACCATATTCATCCTTTGAGAATTTTTAAAAGAGAGAAAGGTAGATCTTGATGAGAGGAGCAAGAATCTATGCTTGGTTTTTTATTTGGAGTTGCGTAGCATCTTAGGCAAGTAAAAGAAGCTTGGGAAGCCATGGATGGAGCTTCAAAAGTCATTCAAGAAGGGGGAAAGAAGAGTGCTTCTAGCCGGGGAGAAGGAAGGAAGGTAAGAGAGGAGGGAAATGAGAGAGGTGAGAGGGAAGGTAAGGTACTTATTCACTTTTCACCTTTTTACTTTTTAACTTTTCTTCTTTCCTCTTTTAGCTAGTTAATTAATAGAGGGTGCTGATTTACCCTTATAAAAACCGCCCCCTAGAATATTTAAGTTGGGGGGTTCGTCTTTTTGCCAGAGTTGCTCGTTAAATTCTCGGTTTGTCACTACTCACTAACCAAGCCCGTTTTCCAGATTTTTCTTGTTTCTTTAATTTTAATGGTTCCTAATCTTCCATTAATGTTTAATTATAGTTATATGAGCAACTATAATTTTTACAGGTCCATTTGACCACTTAAAGTCATTTTTCCGTGTTTTCTTGAAAAACGTGCTTTAAAACATGTTTGTGTTTTTAACCCTCTATATGGATCCGTTTTCTTCGGGGATTGTTCCCACATGTATTTAGGCATAATTAAGCCATAGAAATCCATCTAGGACCCTAGTCGAGATTATATACCTCATATGGTTGTCTAACACACGTTTTTATGTTTTGTGCTTTTTACGTGTTTTCTCTTTTCTTTTGGTTTTATTTTCTTCACCAATATTCTTTAGGCACTATTAGGCCCTTAAATACCATATTGGAATAATTTAATCACCATATTTAAGTACGGGGTATGTCAGTTATGCGCGAGTAAATACCAAACAATCTAGATAAAAGTACGGATATCAATTTGAACAACAAGAAAATTAAGTGCTACAACACTACTGCTGGCTAACCACTCAATAGATATATAATAATTATATTCTTAACACCAAGGGAACCACTAAATTTGAAGGTTGTGGTGCAACCCAGTTAACACTATAAAACACTATGTAGGGGTTTGTAGAACCAGCTCCTCATAGGTACTGAAAGACATGCTGAAATGGATGGAAAAACCGGTTTGGTGCACTAGAGCAATTTAGGTGTGGTAAATTGATTCGCTACCGACACTAATGCATAGAGCGACATGAGAAATTTAGCCACCTTGATTATTTATGTACGACCTTGCTTGACCAGTTCTTCACTCTCAATTTGTAAACTATAACTATGGGAAATGTAGGAGATCATCATCACTATCCACGTTCATATGTTTGTTGTAAGCTAGTACAACTTGGCCATGTTCATCCCTGATTGAGTCTCCCTCACCAACAGTCTTTTTTTTTATGTTACAGTTTATTTTGGAAACCCTGATCAGAGACAATCGCAGCAGAACAACTAGCTAGACAAATGTGACTTATTCCTTGGAGGGGTTACCCAAGCGCTTGCTGCTTCGCTTAAGGAATGACTCTCTCTCGCTCTCTCCTTTGTCTACCCTCCAGCCCCCTCGTTACCTAACGCCATGGCTCCGCCGCCACCGCCACCATCTAAACCCTGTCTGATCTGCCACCTCCTCTCCTACCTAATCCTTTGCTCATCTCTCTCCCATACTCGACATTCCTCCCATCAAAATGGCTTCAACCTCAACGACCCCTGGAGCAGCGGCATCCATTGACAACATAAACCCAAACTCAAAATCGACTCCAGGAGCCACAGTCTTCATTGATAATATAAACCCAACCTCCAGAATCGGTACTCTCTGGAAACTGTTCGATAAATATGGCCAAATAGTAGGCATCAGAACCCCCAAGATGCCAAGGATCCGCACAAAGACCCGTTATGGCTTTGTGGAATTCCGATTAAAAGCGGATGCTGAACAAGCCATCCAGGGTACAAATGGGGTAGTACTTGACAGCTTCAAGCTTCAAACCCAACCAGCCATCTTACCTAAAGTCCCCAAGTCTCACAGTCAACCCCCTCCCATCGGCACTGGGACCACTCGCCCTCATACGTATCAGTGGATGCCACATCCACCTGTACCCTCACAAGTCGAAACTCCGCTTGTAACTCCCAAAACGTACTCTGCCCCGACTTTCGCAGAGAAGAAAGGTCATATCAGCCGGGATGTCTCCACCGCTATGACGGAGCGACTGATAAGAAGTATTGTAATCACGGTGCCTGCAACTACTCTGGTAGTGATTAGGAAGAAGCTATCACCTTGGAAAGACCGCTTTGAAGACATTATCTGCCTATCAAGCAGTAAGTTTATTATAGTTTTCTTTGACAATGACAAAGCGCTTGACTTTATCCGTGATATGTCAACAAATGCTTGGGGATGGAGCCTAGCTCCTTGGAACAAGGATCCACAATTAGATAATCGGGATACTTCCATCGTCATTCGGGGACTCCCTGTCCAAACTTGGAGCGAATCATCAGTCCTAGCTATCACAAAACATCTCAGCACAGTCCAGCAAATAGAAACTGATATGGAGTTAATCCCAAAATACCTAGAGGTGCATGCCCATATCCGCACCCCAATCATGCAAATAATCAACGAATCAGTTTCTGTTGATCTTAATGGTGCAACCTATGACGTGGGAATCGTGGAAATTTGGTCTGAGGAAATCTCGGATGACCGGCGATCGGAAAAGACTAACAGCCACCACGTGATGCAACAGAATTACAATTCAGATGAACGGCCCCCCATAATCACTGACGAAGCAGAGGAACAGTCCGCATTAACTCCCAAAAAGCAACAGCCGGACTATCCCCCGCCGCAACCATCCCTATTCCCTAAAAAGACCTGGAGATTATTGTTAATATTGACAAAGGGGAGTTCTCCCTCTCTGACGGGCGCTCTTTTACTCTTCCCACAATCCCCATGCAACTCCCCGCTTTTATTCCTGTCTCTTTAGCCTCTCTCTGGCTTGACCTCCTCAAACAAACCAATAACTACCCCTCATCCTACTCACCAGCCCCCCCAGGCCAAATAACTACCCCACTAATCATTTATCTCACAAACAATCCCATCAACACTTCATCTCCTGTGCAAACATTCTCTGACTCCATTTCCTCTCCTGTCGGGCCCTCTGACCAACCAGCCCCCCGTCCTGCCCCTTCAGTCTACAACCCTCAAAGTTCATCTCCCTCAGAAAACCTTTTCGAATACTCAGACCCACAACAATCGCCCTCTCTCTCCCAAATATTCCCACGTGCAACCCTGTCCCCCCAGTCTAGCCCAAGGATACTTTCAACGCCAAGTTCTCTGATCCTGGCAATCCACCTTGTCGTGGACCTTTCTTCGGATATTACTCCGAGCCCAGCCCAACCTCAGGATTTCCGCAGTCCTCCCTACCATGCTGGACCGCAATCGGACCTTATTGAGCGCAAAAGAGACTGGACTACGGGCGTAAACTAAATTGCCATTACCCGGACCCAGAAGCCTCCCTCGAATGTTTTGCCCGGATGATCACAAGAAGCAAACGTGTCAAAGAACGGTTATCTCAGAAACATGGCCAATCTCCTCTGTTTCCAGAACATTAGGGGTATAAACAGATGAGAAAAATGGGCCATTCTTAGAAAGGATGTTCGACGCTCCGGAACAAATATCATCAGGATTCTGGAGACGCATCGAACGAGACCAATTGATAGCCAGTATTCGTTGTGGGGACCTGGGCAAACTAGACATGAAGAGGTCCCTGCGGTAGGCCATTCCGGTGGTCTAATAGTCTTATGGAATCCCAACTTGGTTAATGTTATCTCAAAACGCAAAAGTACACAATGGATTAGTATCGAACTCCACTGGCCGTTAATACCCTTCTCTGGTTATGTGGTATTTTTGTACACACCAACCTCACTCGAAGGAAGGGCGGAGGTCTACGATGAACTTCATAGTTTTAATTTCGACAAACCTGTGCTTATCCTGGGGATATGAACGAGGTACTGAATGGGGACGAAAGAAAGCGTGGCAATCCGCTAAGACGAACCCGGAGTATGACGGAATTTCAGGATTGGATAAATGCGATGAATCTCATAGAGATTGTTCTGCAAGGCGCAAAATATTCGTGGCGAAGCCGAAGATCCATGAGTAGAATTGATCGCTCATTTGCACATCCAGAATGGTTTTCTTCCTTCCCATGCATTTCCTTATCAGGCAAGCCGTGCTGTTTGTCTGATCACCGTTTCATGACTGTCACCTTGCAAAATGTAAACTGGGGGGCAAGGCCTTTTCGGGTTTTAAATGGCTGGCTAACACACAAGGATTTCAAGAAGTTTTTCAGTTCTGAATGGAATAAACTTGGAAATAAGCCGCTAGCTGTGAAGATCAGAGAAATCAAACAACCCCTCCGCACCTGGAATCGAGAAACTTATGGAATCATTGGCAAAAAACTGGAAGATGCAATATAGGAACTAGATCATCTGGACAAAAACGCAGAGAACAATATCCCTAACACATCTTATGAATCAGACAGATACCTCCTTCTAAACCGCATCTGGCAGACAGTACGAGAAGAGGAACGATACTGGCGGCAACTCTCCAGAGAGAAATACATCAAAGAAGGAGACCGTAACGCAAAGTACTTCCACCGCAAAGCCTCATTTAACCGGAAAAGAAACACCATCTCAGCGCTACATGTCAGAGGAAGACTCTCAAACGATCCAGTGGCAATTAACTGCACTATTCGAAACTTTTACATGCGGCTGTTTACTGCATATAATGAGTCTGGTTCTAGCCCTCCGCTGTCCTGCCGGCCACGTCTCACAACCCAGGAAGTGGAGACCCTGATTACAGATCCAAGCCGCGAGGAAATTAAGCGGGTTGTGTGGTCAATCGATGGGAACAAGAGTCCGGGCTATGATGGATTCAATTTCAACCTAATTAGAGGAGTATGGGACGTCATTGGGCAGGACTTTGAGTCAACGGTTATGAGCTTCTTTAATACAGGAAAACTCCCTCAGGGATGTAATATGACATGGCTTGCACTGATCCCTAAAATCCCCGGAGCTAGCAGAGTTGAAGATTTTCGCCCAATCAGCATGGTAGGAGCAGTTTACAAAGTCATTGCTAAAATCCTCTCAGCAAGGTTGAGTACAGTGCTTGACAAGCTAATATCGGGTCCGCATACAGCTTTTATAAAGGGAAGACATATCATATAAGGACCCCTGATCACAAACGAGGCAATCTCATGGTTGAAGTCGAGACGACTACCAGGTATTCTTCTTAAAATCGATTTCTGCAAGGCCTTTGACTGCTTATCCTGGAATTTTATAGATACAATGCTTCGATGTCTTGGTTTTAACCGCACCTGGAGGTCTTGGATCTATGAATGTATCTCCACAACAGTCATCTCCATCCTTATAAATGGAGTCCCATCCCCACCCATCAAACCATCAAGAGGAATCAGGCAGGGGGATCCGCTATCCCCCCTTCTCTTTGTTCTGAGTGTAGAAGGATTGAGTTGGATACTTGAACAAGCAATGTCTGTGGGAGACAGACATGGGCTGTGTGTGGGGAAAATCAAAATCTAACTCTCTCATCTCCAATTTGCGGATGATACACTAATTTTCTGCGAAGCTAGTATAAAGGAATTGGAATCTGTCAAATTCTGCATTGAAATATTCTCTGAAATGTCTGGTTTAGAAGTAAACTAGGAGAAATCAGCAGCAATCCCCATCAATCTCTCAAGGAATCCGTCAATCAGATTAAAGCTACACTGGGGTGTAACATAGTGTATCCGCCTTTTACATACTTGGGACTGACCATTGGAAATAGAATGAAGAGTTTGGCTGCTTGGCAGCCTGTTACTAATAAAATCGAGAACAAATTGTCGGGATGGAAGTCGAATGCTCTCTCTTGGGCAGGGCGGCTAGTTTTAATTCGATCGGTCCTGGACTCACTCCCGGTTTATTACCTCAGTTTGTTCAAAATCCTTAAATCTGTCTGTCATGAGATTAGGAAGTTGCAACACAGATTTCTTTGGCACGGTAATAGTTGCAACGGCTTGCCACTTATGTCATGGTCGAAGCTCTTACACCGAAGGACAAGGGCGGCCTAGGCATAGTGGATATTGAAACCAAGAATGCAGCCCTCCTGCTTAAATGGTGGTGGAAGTTCAATCGAGATAACGGCAAGCTCTGGAAGAATACCATCTGCTCAATATATAACAAGGACGTACACTTACCCATTACAGTCCCAACCTGGAAATGTACATCGAAAAAAGGGATATGGGCATCCATTCTATCAATCGCATCATGGCATCCGAATTACTGCAGAACAATTGATGAAAATATAAAATGGTCGCTTGGTAACAGACAGAAGATACGTTTCTGGGTCGATCTCTGGATAGGGAGCCAACCCCTGAAGCTTGAGTTCCCTCGTCTCTTCCTTATAGCTAACGAAAAATTCGCAACCATCTCCGATCTCGGATGGTGGAATGGAGAAGAGTGGGTCTAGAACATAACGTGGCGTAGACAATTGTTTGTCTATGAGGTTGCGCAGGTACAGCATTTATTCACGCTTTTGAACTCCCACAACTTCGTGCCTTCTGGTGAAGCGGATTCCCTCTCCTGGTCTTCTAATGGACCAAATTCATTTTCTACAAAACACTTCTACGACTACGTTTCAGACCTACGAGCAGGAACGGTAGAGTCATGGTTCCGCGCTTTCTGGCAAGGCTTCGCTCCGCCCCGTATTGAATTGTTGACATGGTTCATTCTCCAAAACAGATTACACACCAGAGACAGCTTATTTTCCAAAGACATTATCCCCCTGGCCCAAATATACTGCCCCTTCTGCAACAGCACCGTAGAAACAATTCCACATCTCTTTTTACATTGTGCTGAAGTTAAGAACCTCTGGTCCTTAATACAGAAATGGTGGGGATTCCAACTTACCTTTCCTCAATACCCCTGTGATCTCTATCATCTATGGCTAAGCTTCTGCCATAAGCGAACGAAAAAACTCTGGATGTCTTCGCTTCTTCACTCGTTCTGGATAATCTGGAACACAAGGAACAAACTGATCTTTGACGGCACTCCTCCCAACTGGTCCTCAGCTTCAAATTCGGTCAAGAGGCTTTCTCTGGAATGGAGCCAACATACTTTGCTCCACTGCCACTCGGTTCTCCCTCTGAGCTCTCTGGAGAACATTTTCTCCCTTCTCACCTGTTAAACTTTTTATGGTGTACTTTGCTATTTTGGTATTCTTAGTCAGGTTTTGTTTTCTTTTGACCTTAAGCGAGAAAGGCATTCCGCCTAAGTATCGCTAGTGTAACTGGATCTCCAGTCTCTTATAAAAAAAAACTATGGGAAATGTAGAGCCTTGGAAGAAAGGTTAGAATGACCTTACCCACTAGGGTATTTCTTGAATTGAAACGGAAAACTATATACAAAATGTTTAGGAAATGGAACCCCAACTAGGGTTGTCAAGAGATGGGGGAAAGTCTGAGTAAGCAGACCTCATGGACCTGGAGAACTACAAACCCTAATAGGAGTTGTGGTTGGAATCGCCCTATAGCATAAATCCAATCATTTGCTTGGAATACCTACAAATGTCTATAATAAAATCTATGAGGAAATAAACATTAGAACTCAAACCTAAAATGGAACAAGAAACCTGAACCCATAAGTAAAAAGGATGTCCTGTTGTGTTTGTTCCCGTTGATAGGATATCAGACTTCTCTATGAGAATCGGAGATGATTAGATTGTACAAAGTTGGGAAGGGGAAACTAGTTGCCTGAGGAGAGTTACTGTCGAGACACCATTGGACCAAAGGATGAAACTAAGTATTGTTTTACTCATGTTAGCTAATGCTGCTCAAGTATGACTAAAATGGCGATAATATACTCGAGAAAGTATCAAACTAAGTGAGGAAATAGGTGTGAAGGATATAACATTGTCATAGCAAAATAATAAGGGACGGTTGAACCTTAAAGGTACACATTATGAATGAATGTCAGAAGAACTCCATATTACAGGCCAAGGATTAAACAAGGGAAAATACCTAAAATGTGACCGATGAAGCACAAATCAAAGACAAGAGTAAGTTATCATCGATATGACTTGTGACAAAAGATCAAAATTAGTGCACTGGGTGTGAAATACCCCGAACTTAATTATGGTGATTAAATTACTCTAATATGATATTTCAGGGCCTATTAGTTCGTAAATAATGTGATAAAGAAAATAAATCCAAAAGAAAAGAGAAAAACGCCTAAAAACGAAAAAGGCTAAATTGAGCGTTAAGTGACCATAGGAGAAATACAACCTCGAGGGTGGTATTAGATGAATTTAAGAGGCTTAATAATTCCTAAATAATATATGGGAACAATTCCCGAAGAAAAAGGATCCAAATAATGTATTAAAATACTAATAAAGCTTTAGTGCACGTTTTTCGAGAAAACCCGAAAACATGACTTTAAGTGGTCAAACGAACCCGTGAAAATTATAGTTCATCAAATAAATATAATTAAGCATTAATGGAAGCTTAAGAACCAATAAAATTAAGGAAACGAGAAAATTCTGGAAAACGGGCCCGGTTAGTGAATAGTGTCAAAACCGGGTAAATTAACGAGCATTTTCTGTAAAAGACGAAAAACGCTCCATATTATATATATACATGTGGGGCCGGTTTTATAACAATAAGTATCCCTCTCACACACACTATCCTAGTAAAGAAGGAAGGAAAAGAAAAAGAAAAAAAAAGGTGAAAAAGTAAAAAGTAAGTAAAACACCCTCTCTCCTCTCATTTTCTTTCCCTCATGTATAGCCTCCTCTCCGCCTCCTCCCTCTCTCTGCTGATTCTCTCTTCTTCCTGCCCCTTCCATGGCGATTTTTGCAGCCTCTCCAAACTCTCCACTTCTCTTCCTTGTACAAGCTACATTATAACTCCAAATCAAAAACAAATTATATATTCTTGCTCCTCTCATCAAGATCTACCATTCCCTCTTTTTAAAATTCGAAAATGATGAAGTTCATTCCCATGGGTATATCCCATTGGTGAAGAAAATGGCATTTTTGTGGAGCTTGGAGTCCTCTCTCTCTCTCCAGTGGTAAAAATCTCCAAGAAAAACTTATTTTTCTTCCTTCTCCTTTGGTGACTGATTTTTACCCTCTTATAATGTCTTGTTTTCTTCTTGATTTTGAGCTTCAATTCAACCCTCCAATGGTGGTGGAATTTCCTATCTTGATTCAAGGGTGAAAACCCCTCTTAAAAAGCTCCAAAAGGTAAACCCTAGCTTTGTGTTTAAGCCCTTTAATTGAATTAGAATTTCTTAAGGGTTTAGATTATTAATTGAATACATCTTTATATTTCTTGAATGCTGGGATGGAATTTGGCAACTCCATCCCCACTTGACCGGATTTGAGAAGAGGAGGAGCAAGACGAGAATTAAGGAGAGACTTGTAAATTAAGGTAAGAAATCAACCTTAAACTCTGTTTTGATTGCTTTTGAAATTGGGATGGGTTAAACAAAATAATGAACCCAAATTATGTGAAAGAAAGTAGTTGGTTGAAGTTGAGGGGAAATGTGGATTGTTGATTGAGTTAAGAGCTTAAGTGCCAAGCTTTTGAGCTATTGTGGAATATTGTGCCTTATGGAATTTGAATGAGGTAGGTGGATTCATTGTGTGCTGGTAGGACGCTTATGGGTGTGGCTAGATTAGGAATGTAAAATGATGTGAATTGATGGTTTCGGACATGTAAAGTTTATGGGGAGGTTAATGCAAAATGTTGGTAGAAAAACAAGTGTTTTTAAATTACTTGGTGAATGGGAGAACCTAGGTGTTTATAGTGTTGAGTGAAGTGGATTAATAGCTTTGGAATGGTAAGTGGAGGATGAGTTTGGAAGAGATGAAAATCTGTAGCATAAATGGTGTTTGGTAACTTGAAATTTTTAGAAAAAGAGCTAGTGTTTATAGTCATGGAAATGGAGAGTGAACTTGGGTTTAGAAAATGCAAATGTCTAAGAAGGGTGGTGATGGTCAATAAATGATTTGGTAAGGGCATAGATGTTTGTAAACCATTAAGGAAAAGTTGGAAATGCACAAGTGTGCAAACTGTAACAGTTTTGAGGAAAAATCTGTAGAAATTAAGCATGGACTTGAGTAGAGATTTGACTAATGTTTGGAGGAGGTTTGGAACATGATTAGGGCATGTTTTAGGGTGTTTAAACATGTAGGAAACATGCGGAAAGGTTAGGAATGATTAGGGGTGAATCAGGGGTTGAAAACTGGTGGAAAACTGTAAATTTTGACAGTTCCAGGGGTGGTCCGGGTTTGCAAATCGGTACACAAACCCGAACCATAGCAAAACCCACCAGATAGGCATAACAGGGGTTGGTCCGGGTTTGTATCCCGGTACACAAACCCGGACCACATGTAAATAAGGCCAGAAATGTATTTCAGTGTCTGGTCCGGGTTTGTAGACCCGGACACAAACCCGGACCACTATAAAAATTGAACAGAATGTGTTTTCATGGGTTCTAAATATGGGGGATTGATTGGTAATGGTTTTAGGTGATGTTTAGGACTTTTTTGGTGACCTTTAATGGTCCTAAGAAGTGTATACAAGTGTGAGAAGAGAATGAGAAGGTTGTGAACTTAGACACACTTAAGTAAACCTAAGATTAACGGGATAACGGGGTTAAGTACGGGAGTACTAATTTTACTTACCGTAACACCATAATGTTAATAGAAACATTTGAATGTAATCAAAGGGTCAAGAGTAAGACACGAGGAACAAGTGTGAACCGAGGAACATGAGGACACCCGGTAAAGATAACCCCTGTGAAAGGTATGATTTCCTCATCTCTGTGTCCTAACTTGGTTACCCCGATTTGTGTGCTTGTTTGATTGTGTGATCGCCTAACAAGATAAATGCACGAATCGGATTGTTTGCACTTATTGGTGCTTGTATTGTATTGATGTTGGTTAGATTGTACTCTTTCAACTAAGTTTGTATAATTCATGAAATGTGAATTGTGAATGAAGTGCTTGCATGTGATTGTGTATTGTAGTGCGACTCATAGTTGAGTCTTGCTTGATTAGAGACTCGAAGAGGGAGTCAGGTTGTGAAGTAATGAAGATGAGGTAACACACGAAAACCCTCGAACAATGGACAACGATAAATCAAACTTAAGAATTTACTCGAAAAGTGAACAAGCGACACATAAGGCTAGAGAACGTCCTTAATATCAATAGTTGACCTCCTACGCAAGGATGAGACTCCATGTTAGAAAACGAACATAGTTCCAAAGTAATGGAAGTGTAGGGGCGGCCCTTAAATCGGTGAATACAACAAAATGGGAAAACCTCCTAGGTTGTATGATAGCATCGAGAGAGATGCGGCTGACTGATATTTATATATGTATTTATATATGAGTACCTATTGTTACTAACCCGAGAGCTGAGTTAGGGGGATTGTGAGTCACGCGTGCAAGGAAGAGGAAGCAACAGAGCGTATGTTTCCGAATCCATGGTCGAACTCCCTTGTTACCGGACCGTATGCCACATAGTGGTGCCCTGCGGGGCCGTGTGCCACATAGTGGTGCCCGACTAGAGTAAGACCGGCAGAGCTTACCCGTCTAAAGAGGTAGCTGGGTATTATAGGATAGGGAGAGAGAACATGAGAAAATGTTTCTAATCCCGTCTTCAGATTATAATAGCCCGGTGGTGAGACCTATATATGTCTCTGTCCGGAGGCCTTTGAGGCATAACCTAAAATCATTCAAGAGTAGAATAATTAAGAAAACTAGATCAGGACCGAGAGTGCCTAAAGATCTTGGAGACAAGTAAACTACCCGGTTGGGATGAAAGTTGGTGATTAACGAGAATGAAACCCATTTGAGATACGGTCTCTCAAGATCAAAAGAATAAGGTAGTTGAATTTACCGAACTGGTTGTGATATCTGTGTGGATTGTATTCCTGGATTGAATATGGAGTGTTGTGTGAATGTACATATATAATGTATTGTTGTATTGCATGTTGTTTGAACTAAAATGAACCGCATGCTCTCGACCAAATAGTCGGCGTACCCTCGCTAGTACGCGGGGTAAGCGGAAGTCATATGCAGCAATTTTGCTGAGCCCCTTGGGGCGATGTTTTTATTTTCCAGGTACAATGAAGCCGATCACCGTTCGAGAGTCGGATGGGGTTGTGATTAAGCATGGGTAGTTGTAAATATTTGTATTGTTGTATTATGGAAATGTAAGACCGAATGGTCATCAATAATGTTGGGAATTGTAGATACTCGGTATAGTACTAAATGGAGATTGTATTGTTTATCATGGGATCGAAGGTTGTATTTGGTTTGAGAACTGATAAGGGAATGGAATGTATCGTTTTGTATAGTGTACTCGGTAAAGACCCATCTGACCGATAGTGTGATGTATTGTTAGTTTGGAATTGGCCTTGTTAGTCACGTGGGTGGCTAACGACATTGTTTCACCCCCGGTCGTATTAGAAGTTTCGCTGCTTATGGATTGATATTGGAGACGGGCTAGGAGTAATGGAGTGATTACTAGAAGGGGTGTTACAAAAAGTGGTATCAGAGCGCAGTATCGCTCTGATGGTCTAAATACGGAGTTTAGGAAAATACCGAGTTAGGAATTAGAGACTTAGGGCTAAAGGTTGAGTGTTAGCGTGGAGGTACACTAGTTAGGAACTTCTAGTGTTATCTGGATACCTACATAACCAGTCCCGCCCTCCGCAACCCCCGTTATAAGTTGAGAAAAGAACGCCAGAGAGATGGAAAGGCCTCTCATACACGGGAAAACTCGATCTGGCAGTTGTTGAATAAACTTGGAAGGAGGAAGAACCTATCATACGGTAGATTCCAAGAATTGGAAATCGCGAAGGCGGTTCCCGTTTGAATGACAATAACCGTACTTAACGGCAGAAGATTGAGTAATCCTAATAGAAGGATAATGTAATTTGTGGCACCATGGGGCGACGTGCTTCGCATTCGCGAGAACCATGCGCAACTGGCAAGAAGAGAAGCACAACTACGTAATGAGGTGGAAAAGCAGAGTAACAGAACTGAGACAAGAGAGTCTACGGATTGTAATGCATGACAATATCGTCAACGGTAAACAAACTGACTAAGGAATAGTCAAGGTTGGATAAACTCCAAACCTGCAATGCCAAAGGGCGGTACTACCCAAATAACATAGCTCGGACAACTATAGGAGTAATTATTAAGCCGATACTAACAGGGCTACCATGTAGTTCCTAAGGATCTGATAAACCTCGGTAACCACCGCCAATGTGGAACGAGCTATGAAGCAAGGAACATGGAGTACCACAAGGACCGGGAAAGCACCCGTATTAACGACAATCAAGTCAAGAACGATGAGAAGCTACTCAGAAGATTGATCACTAAGATCAAAAGGTCGGTGAAAGAGCTAGTAAGACCACCAATGTGGATGGAAACATTACCATAACCGGTAATTGCTAACCTGAAAGCCGACCTACCCGCGCACTTGCCAAGGCAAGTGCAGTAACTACAAGGCAATTGGAAGACATTTAACGACTAACAAGTACCAACTAAAGTACCATCATGGAAGATGGAAGCAATCATTAAATCGCCAATCCTAAGAACTTGAAGGATGAACCCTGGAAAGGCCTAATGGCCTGACCATCATGTTGAGAACATACCAGTCAGCAAGAAGCTAGACTTGGTCAATACCTCAGACATGGCAACGCCATGAAGATTTTCTTTAAAAACTCAAGATTTTTATTTCAAACCCAGAATTTTTCTTTCAAAACAACAAACTTTTCTTTTAGAACCTCAGATTTTCAAAACCAAACCAAAAGAAGCACAGTTAGTATCATAGAGTGATACAGGAGGAGTTGACAATAGAATACTTCACCTAGGCGTGTGACGAGCACTACGAGTGTACCCAATATGGGATGTGGGACGACCGCACTCTGAAGGAGCTTGCGGGCCTGATAGACCCTTTTGTGAGTTAGTCGGGTAAGTGGTAACGTACCAATAAGGTACCCCATGTATGTATACATGTAGTGTACAAAACACGGGAAGTAGTCAGCTCCGTTCTACGGACCGTAAGGTGAATTCAAGCCGAAACAGTTGAACACCTCTAATGATCAAAGAACACAAACAAGCTTTCAAGCTATAAGAGTCAGGAACTCACTCCAGGAGAATGATTAAGAGATAAAAAGTGCGAGAAGCACTAGTAATTGATCAAAGACATTCGATATGTCTCAAGGATATTTAAGAAAAGCATATTAGTTGGAATGGAAACCCAGCCTAAACACAATAAGGCAAAGCCTATCATGAACACGCAAATGTTCAAAGAACAAAGTGAAATACAACAAAGGGATCATCTAAGGTACCGGAGGATACCGTTCACCACCGAAGGAAATACCAAAACTGGTTAAAACCATAAGTGAAGTACCCATAGCCTACCCTGAGAACGGGAAACGTTATAACCCTAAATGGGACAATTTGGAATCCAGAACCGCAATACGGAGTAAATTAAACATTCTCATAAATGTTAGCCGAAGGTAATGACATAACTGAGCAACACCCAGGAGCGATCCTTGAAGGGTGTATAACAATGTCGTGATAAAGACACAAGAATTACAACGAATACTCGTTTAGAACACCGAAGGGATCCCACTTACCCAGGGGATACCTGAATTATTGAAAGGTACCAAGCAATACCAAGACACTTGAAGGGCATCCAACGGACGGAAGCGTGATGCAATGACCCTTATAATGGAGCCCAGTGTTACCCCCCAAACAATTTACGGTTATGGAGAAGCAATGCTTGTAACCAGTCTGAGATGAGCAGAGCTCTAGGCAACGAGGCTAGTATGCCGAGTAACTATTATAATACATAATTCAATGGTTGCAAAACCAGTGTGAACTATATGGAGAGTTGTCAAGAATGGCACCAGTAAAGGGTTTAATAACCAACGAGCAAGATACCCCTCGTTATTGTGATACTGCAAAAGCGGAGAACATACGGATCCCAAAGAAGAAGATACCATCAATAAATGTCTGAAAATATATCTCTTTCGGAACTACTAATGTAGTGAAGCTTGAGCATACAATTATCACCAAGCAATGTGCAAGATAAGCTTTGATAGCAATTATTGAAAACCAAGGTGTAATCGATTAAAAAGAAATAGCACATGTGGAGATGTGAAGGGGAAATCAATGACGCTCAAGGAGCTCAGAGGAATAAAAGGATACCATATTCGGTAATCAGCCAAATAAATGGTAAACCATTGTTTAAATGGTAGAGGTACATGAGCAGAAGCTAAGGTAATAGCGGATGTCATGGAAACCAATGTCGTAAATAAATAAGAACATGGTGCGCAGCAAGAAACCAATACATGTGGATAAATCATAAAATGAGATGGAGTTGATGAATAAAGATGGTAGACAGACCGAGAAACAAGGAAAAAATATTCATTCCTATTGCAATCTCACAAGAGATTTACTACCCAGGGGTTTACGCCTCTGCACTCTGTAGGACTGAGTGTTTTGGTATTGCACTTGTGTAGTAATGATCGAGTGGGATAGCTAGGAAGTTCGGAAGATGACAATTGTGGAAAAAGGTAGAAGGAAACGTACAAAGTCATAAGGACGAAAGCATAGAAAATGTAAGTCATAATTTAGAAGCTACTGACAATAGAGGAAGCACTACAACTAAGTAGCGGCTCAACCTCAACCGAAAATATGTCGAGAGAACCAAGTGAATAATCACTCAAGTACACAATAGTATGTACATTGATTCCAGAGAGCTGGATAGAAAACCTATAATCATTGAGTTCGCGCACGGTAAACGAATACCACACATGATGGATGAACCTTATTCCTAAGATAAAAAGGGATAAAAGGGTGATGTATAACACATTAAGAATAATGCGAAGGGCAAATAAACCCTAAGTTATCAGGGTCGTACAGCAGAAGCTAGTGGGCCCAAATTATAAGTTTTAGTACACCTAGTGAGAATATGGCCAATTATCAATGCCTTGAAGCCTCTAAGGCTAGAACCGAAACCGGTTAAGAGTTAAATAAACTTCGATGAGAATTCTTGGTGCAGGGACTAACCAACAATATGGTTAAGACCTTTTGACCAGGAAACATGGTATAATAGACCGCATGGACGTCGTACCACTCCGTCACGGCTAAACGCCTTAGACCTATGTCCAATGTTCACACATGGTTGATTACGTGGGCGTAATCCCTTTTTAAGGGGGTAGAGCGAAAATCGCGAAGTGTATGTTTCACGTGATAAGGGTGTTAAAACTATTATGCGCATAGCGCAAGAGAAATTGTTTTGATGATGGGTACTTATGTTACATAAACTTTGTACTCACTCATTGTGGAAATTTGATTATTTGTGAGATTTGAGGTGGAAAGAAGTATTGATTATGAGATTAGAAGTGGAATGGAGTAGAGAAGCTCTATGGGAAGGAGAACCCCGGTTGAGGATAGCATAAGATATGAGCCGGTATGAAACTGGTGTGGAGATATTAGTATGTTTGAGGAAATTGATGAGTATAAATCGGTATGAAACCGATGTGAATCTAGTGGGAATTGAGCCCCCTAGGTGAATTTATCGATTTATTTGGGAATGAATGGGGGATAGGAAACCGAATGGAGTTACAACATGTATTGATTTTTGTAAGTAAGTATTTGGAGATAATTGAGGATGATTGATGGACCGAGTTCCATCGTTTGGAGATGCTTTGCTTTGTTTTTATGACAAGAATTATTAAAAGATAGAAAATGGTAAATGATTGAATTACATGATTGTTTGAAACGGAAGTGTGAAGTCGAACTTGATTTACTAGTGATCAAGGAGATGGGATACAAATTGGGGCGGAGAGATTGTTCATCACTGATGCTGATCACATCGGGGTTGAATAATTCTTGAGGCTCTCTGTAAGTGGTCATAATTAATCCTGCTAGGATAAATGCAGTAAGCATGGATTGGGTTTAGTGTGGATTGTACTGTTATGTATGCTTGTGTTGTACGGGCATGTACACAAGGTAAATTGCACTATGATAATTATTGGTGTTGCACCGGTATGTGCATGGTTGACAATTGTTTTGCGTTGCACTGGTATGTGCACGGGGTAAATTGTTTTGTGACGTACTGATGTGTACGCACGTTGTATGGTACTAGGATGTATGTTGTGTGGTATTGGTAGGTACCCACGGTCGTTAATTGCTTGTTAACTGATTTAGTGTGTACTGGTATGCACACACTGGCTAGACTGACTTTGAGCCTGTAGGGTTATAGAAATAATGACCTCAGCACACGATATGTCTAAATGACTAACGATATTAGACTCACCAACTTTGTGGGCAAAGTTCTTTAAGGGGGTAGATTGAAATACCCCTGCAAACAGGAAAATTGAAGAGAATAGATATAACTAAGAAAATTATCCTAGAAAATCTATAAATCTAAAAATGTCCACGGGTTGCAAAAAATAAATTATCCCGGTCAAAGAGTATAGTGAACTAGAAGCTACCGGGGTCGAATCCACGGGGACTTAGTAATTAAATCTAATCCTAGAAAATAGGGAATTAAGGGGGTTGTCGTTTGTTTTGGTTTTTAAATTAAAAGTAGCAAGCGAGGAAATTAAATAAAAGTGTGTAGAAAGATTAATGAAGCGGAACCTTGGGTTCAGGGGAATTCTTAGCTAGCCATATTATATAACTAATCACCGGTTAATTGAAACTTGGATTGGCAAAATTCTTTTGATCTCTTTAAGACTAAATCCTAGTCAAATTGAGCTCTTTTATCCGTAACCCATTAGACCGAATCACGAACTAATGCCATACAAATAAAAGGATTAAGCGCGAGAATTATTTCTGAAGCGGTCCAATTAATTAATCTAATCAATTTTTCCACAGATTAACAGGTTTCTATGACCTTTCTACCACTCACCGGTCAGATCCTGACAGAAATTCGTAAAGCTATTAATAAAAATCTGCAGTTTTTATTAAAAGGATAAATAAAAACAGCAACCTGAACAATCCAAATAATTATCCCAATCAACCGGTAAATAATTATAATAACAGTCTAAGTACGAATCCCCCGTCACCCAAGATTTAATCCTTTAGCCTAACTTAATTAAAGAACAAACACAAGAAGAGAGAGTAGAAATCATCTGTGTGTTGATCTTCTAATTCGTCAGCAAAAAGGTTGAGCAGATGAATGAATTTGGAGCAGAAATCCTCTTCTCCGGTGTGTTGAAATGGTCGCGGCGCAGAGAGAGTAAAAGAGGCGATGTGTGCAAAATGGTGATTGTTTTATGGATCATTTCACTTCCAAATCCTTCCTTATTTATAGTCAAATTCAAGACTTTCTGTTTGTCCATTGATGGTTTCTTTTAGTCTCTTCAGTTTCATAAAATAAATAAAGACCTTCCAGTTCCTTTAAGTTTCTGTATTCAATTGTCTTCATCCATTAATAACTCTTGGAAGGAAGTTTCTTTATTTATTTAACTTCATCCATCAATAGCATTGGAAGACTCTGGAGTTACCTGCGCGCTTCTCTCCCTTTCTGCTTATCCTTTTTTTTCTTTGTCATTGCGGCAATATCATAGAAATATATATAATAAACGTTGTTCCGGACACAACTTCGATAGGGTCTAAACTATTCATATGAGCTCCGATTTGTTCCCTGTTTGTGGCGTTGGAAAGCTTGTGAGGAGATTTATGCATTTCTACCATCATTTCCTGCTTTAAACATATAAATTGGCATCAGTTCTTGCCCAAAGTAAGAGTCATGAAAAACATATGATAAGTATGAGAAAGCGTATAAAAAGGTTGCATAAATAAGAATTTAGCACCAATAAAACCATATCAATTTCACGCTTATCAAATCACCCCACACTTAGCCTTTTGCTTGTCCCCAAGCAAAACTCTCAAGTACAAGCAGAACCGAGCTAATGGAACTCAACAGGAAAGGAAGAGCACAGAAGAAAGGAATTGCTAGCTTAACCATTAAAGGGGGCAATTCAAATTATTCAAAACAATTTATTCTTTCCAAAAACATGAAGTCAATCGGAGCTAACAAATGAGAAACGAAACCATAAGAGTCTTGTCTTTAACCTTGAGCCAATCCACCTTTTTCATTCACAAACCATAGAAACGACAAGGGGCATGAAGTAAGATCATATTCCATCATACCTTTCAATTCCACATACTCTTGATCCATAAGAGAAATTAATCTGTACTTAGCATAGCATTTACATAAATATTTCAATTAAAGCGCTTTCAATTTCTTTCGCCACAGACTTTTCTCTCCGCCCATGTAGCGGCTTTGGGTCAACTATCCCAAATCACAAGGACCTTAGGTAGCTAGGTGATAAAGCACCCCAAAGGACTTAATAACCAAGTGGACGAGGCCTGATTTGGATCAGAATTAAAAATAGCATGCTTAGGATCAGCGGAGTACCTTGCCTTGTTCTTTTCCAACCATTTCAATCCAGTTCATTCCAAGGCTCAAAGCTAAAAGCAAGGTTCAGATGGAGAATATTCTCATTTGTTTCAGTATTTTCATAATAAAGACTTCAATTCAGCAATTAAAACCAGAAAATTTTCAAAATTTTGCACCCCAAGATCAGCTAACCAACTAAACTTCCTCTATGGCTTCCTTCCAAGTTGAGCAATCACAGCAAGACTTTAACAAATGCAAGAGAAAAGAGCTTAGAGACGCACAAAAGGCAAGCTGCGAAGGAGCTTACCCCACCCCACACTTAGAGGGAAGCAATGTCCTCATTGCGTAGGAAGAATTAAAATAGCGCAAGCAATCCAACGGGGGAAACAAAATCGCACACAGCAGATCAAAAGGGATCTTGTAAAACATAAAAAGAGTAGAAAAGTAAAGAAGACTCCCCAGAGTCCACTCACGGTATGTAGCAAGGCCAACCCCACACTTGAGTTCAGCTAAGTGATGAAGTAAGCAAGCTGATAATATTATCTGCAGAGCCAGAAGAACTCAAGTGGAACCAGACAAAACCATTAGTAGAAAAATAAGGGCCAAGGCTCTTGCAGGAAGCATAGCACCCGCCAATACACCACAAACTAAAAGAAAAGAGCAAAATAAACAACTAAACTAAGAAAGTGAAAAGAGATACAAACCGGTGGGTTGCCTCCCACCAAGCTGCCCGGAGTTAGAGTCTCTGGCTAGACTTCACAAGATAGCATCAAGGAGGGCCGCCACAGCAGCTAGCAAGGGCTTTCTTCAGTCAGAAACGCCATTGCAAGCGCGGCTTCTTCAAAGATTCAGAATTCGGTGCTGGAGTAACATCAGAAACAATAGCAGAAACAGGAGTAGCAGAAGAGGAACTCTCAATCAAGGATACTCCAGGTTCAGAAGGCTGAGCAAAAGCAAAGCCAAAGTACTTCTTCAGACGAGCACCATTCACCTTGAAGACCTCTCCAGACTTGTTCTCTAGCTCGTATGCACCATAGGAAGTGACTCCCACAACCTTAAATGGGCCAGCCCAGTGGGACTTGAGCTTTCCAGGAAAAAGACGAAGTCTTGAGTTATATAAGAGAACCAAGTCACCAACCTTAAAATCTTTCCGTAGGATCATCTGGTCATGAATCCTCTTAGAACGCTCCTTGTAGATCCTGGAGCTATCATAAGCTTGCTCCCTTAACTCCTCAAGCTCAGACAATTGAAACTTTCGCTTCTCACCAGCAGCATTCAGATCAAAATTGAGGGCTTTCAAAGCCCAATAAGCTTTATGCTCTAGCTCAACTGGGAGATGACAAGACTTCCCATACACCAGCTTAAAAGAGGACATACCAATGGGAGTCTTGAATGTAGTTTTGTAAGCCCACAGAGCATCATCGAGCTTGACAGACCAATCCTTCCTGGAGGAGTTGACTGCCTTTTGAAGAATCCATTTTAGCTCTCGGTTACTCACTTCTGCTTGACCATTAGTTTGGGGATGATAAGGCAAAGCAACCTTATGAGTCACCCCATACTTAGACATCAAGGAATCAAAGGCCCTGTTGCAAAAGTGAGAACCACCATCACTGATGATAGCTCTGGGCACACCAAATCTTGTAAAGATGTTCTTCTTCAAAAATTTAACCATAGTTTTAGCGTCAGCAGAAGGGCAGAAGATTGCTTCGACCCACTTGGAAACATAATCTACAGCAACAAGGATGTAGTGGTTTCCATGAGAAGAAGGAAATAGGCCAGCAAAGTCAATACCCCAAACATCAAACAACTCTACTTCAAGAATTCCCTTTTGAGGCATCTCATGCCTTCTTGAAATGTTCCCCATCCTCTGGCAATTATCACAGTGAGAGCAGAAGAGGTGGACATCCTTGTGTAGAGTGGGCCAGTAGAAACCACACTCTAACACCTTAGCAGCGGTCCTAGTGGGACCATGGTGACCACCTGCCTCTCGAGAATGGCAGAACTCAATCACACTGTCAACTTCTTCATCGGGGAGGCATCTTCTTATCAAACCATCAGCACACACCCTAAAGAGATAGGGGTCCTCCCAAACATAATGACGGGCTTCAGAAAGAAACTTTTCCTCCGGTTGTAGCTTAGATCATGGGGAATCAAACCAGAGGCAAGATAGTTAGTCAGGTCATCATACCAAGGCTCTTTAACTTTCCCAATTACAAAGACTGTTTCATCAGGGAAAAATTCATTTATGGGGACCCCGTCATCTGGAGTCTCAAGCCTAGACAGATGATCTGCAACTCCATTCTGCTTTCCTTGCTTATCAACAACTTCCAAGTCGAATTCTTGGAGAAGTAAGATCCATCTCAGGAGTCTGGGCTTAGAATCATTCTTTTGGAAGAGGTACTTCAAAGCAGAGTGATCGGTATGAGCAATTACCTTACTTCCCAGTAAATAGGACCTGAACTTATCAAGTGCAAACACTACAGCAAGTAGCTCCTTTTCAGTAGTGGTGTAATTCTTTTGGGCTTCAGACAGAGTCTTACTTGCATAAGTGATAACCCTCAGAATTTTGTCCTTCCTCTGACAGAGTGCAGCACCAACAGCATAATCACTAGCATCTGTCATGATCTCAAAAAGGGAGAGACCAATCAGGAGGAACCACAATAGGAGCAGAAATGAGCCTACCCTTGATAGTTTGAAAAGCTTTCAAACACTCCTCTGAGAACTGAAATTTCACATCTTTCTGCAGAAGATCAGACAAGGGCTTAGCAATTTTGGAGAAGTCCTGGATGAACCTCCTATAGAACCCTGCGTGACCAGAAAAGATCTAACACCCTTAACTGAAGTGGGAGGAGGCAACTTCTCAATGACCTCCACCTTAGCCTTATCCACTTGAATACCATCTTTGGAGACCCTGTGACCAAGCACTATACCTTCCTGTACCATGAAATGGCACTTCTCCCAATTCAAAACCAAATGAGTCTCCTCACATCGGCCTAGTATCTGATCCAGCTGATCAAGACACACATCAAAACTCTGGCCATACACAGAAAAGTCATCCATGAAAACTTCTATTCTCTCTCAATAAAATCATTAAAATCGCCATCATACATCGCTGAAATGTGGCTGGAGCATGACAAAGACCAAAGGGCATCCTTCTATAGGCAAAAGTACCATAAGGACAGGTGAAGGTGGTCTTCTCCTGATCCTCTGGCGCGATGGGAATCTGAAAATAACCACTATACCCATCAAGGAAGCAGTAGAACTCTTGCCCAGCTAACCACTCCAGCATTTGATCAATAAACAGTAGCGGGAAGTGATCCTTCCTTGTGGCTTCATTCAAGCGCCGGTAATCGATGCACATCCTCCAACCAGTGGTTTGTCTCTGAGGCACCAATTCACGTTTCTCATTGGGCACTACAACTATTCCCCCTTTCTTGGGAACAACTTGCACAGGAGAAACCCAACGGCTATCAGAGATGGGATAAATGATACCTGCATCCAAAAGCTTCAGGACTTCAGCTTTCACAACTTCTTTCAGGTTTGGATTCAATCTCCTCTGGGGCTGCCTCACTGGCTTGACACTATCTTCCATGTAAATTCTGTGAGTGCAGAACCCTGGATTGATCCCTTTAATATCCGCCACAGACCACCCCAAAGCTCCCTTGTGCCTTCTTAGCACCTCCAGAAGTCTACTTTCCTGCGAAACAGACAAAGATGAAGAAATAATAACAGGCAGGGCGCTACCCTCTGCCAAGAAAGCATACTTAAGATTTGAAGGGAGAGTTTTGAGTTCAAGAGTAGGGGGCTTCTCTATTGAAGGAACGAGCCTTTGAGTAGGCCTGTCCAGTGGCTCCACAGGAGGAGAATAAGGGTGAAAGTAGGATCGACCCTGGTTAAGCTGCTGGACAACAGTAGCTACCTCAGTGCTTCTTATCATCCTCAATTGAGTGGCATAACACCTGCTCTAGCAAATCAGAATTCTCAAGCGAGAAAGAACAGTCATCGGCATTCTTAGCAACAAAAGCATCATAATCATCAGAATAATCAACATCAACTGAAAGCACAGCATGAGAAGAAGCATTTGTTCTCATCATCTTAGTGATATCAAAACTAAGTTCCTCATTATTAAACTTTAGAGTGATCTTTCCCTTGTCAACATCAATGACAGTTTTAGCAGTTCGCAGGAAAGGTCTACCCAAAATCAATGGCACTTCAACATCCTCATCCATATCAAGAATGACAAAATCAGCAGGGAAGAAGAAGTTACCAACACCTACCACAACATTCTCAACCATACCACGAGGTTTGATTAAAGAACGATCAGCTAATTGCAAGTTAAAATGAATAGGAACAAGCTCACCAGCATGAAGCTTCTTAAACATTGAATACGGCATCAAATTTATACTCGCTCCAAGGTCGTAGAGTCCAAAACCACAGTCCATGTCTCCAATGGTGCAAGGGATGATAGGCTGCCCTGGATCTCCACACTTTGGAGGAAGCTTCTGTTGGATGGCTGCAGAGCATGTCTCTGTCAGCTGAACAATCTCACTCTCCTTAAACTTTCGCCTGTTAGAAATCAAATCCTTTACAAAACGAGCATAATTAGGCATCTGCTTGATAGCATCAATCAAAGGAATATTGATAGTAAGCTTAGAAAACATATTCAAAAATTTCCCAAATTGATCATCAAGTTCTTTTTCTTTCAATCTATTAGGAAAAGGAAGTTCCTTAGGAACCACCTTACCCTTGGAATTTTTAGCAATCAAAGTATGAGAATGGGAAGAGATAGGAGCCTGGGTCTCCTCAACAACTACCTCAGGAGGGGCCGGAGGCCCTGACGGTGCACCAGTGCTAGAAGAAGGAAGACCGGTCTCTTCGCCAGTTTGGTTCTTAGCCACTTGATCTTTATTTATCAGTTGCTTCCCACTTCGAAGACTAACTCCCTGACAAACCTCTGTTTCATCAACAACCAGGACAGTCACTACCTTCATCTGCTCCTTTGGATTGGGATCCGTTTGAGAAGGTAATGAACCAGGAGTCCTTTGATTCAATAACAACTGAGTCAGTTGTGCCATGTGCTGCTCAAGCTTCTGCTGACCAGCAGTCAGAGTCTGATTGGTAATCATCTGCTGTTCGTACTGGCTCTGCTGCTTAGCTTCCAATTTAGCCAACAAATCTGCAAGATTAGATGTATTTGAAGAAGAGGGAGGGCTTGATTGTTGAAACTGAGATTGCTGATTCTGATTGTAGGGAGGCAGAGAAAACCAGGAGGCACTCCTTGAGTAGGATGCTGAGGTCTCATCTAATATGAGTTCAAGGCATTATTGGGGTTGCCATACCTCAAGTTCGGATGCTGATTCTGAACCCAAGGCTGCCTATTGAAAGATTGACCCACAACATTTGCTTCTTCATTTCTATGCATCTCAGCTATCTCTGGGCATGATTCAAATTCATGTGGCCCACCACACTGACAACAACATAAATCATTGGGCTAGAAGATACCTGCTTCATAGATTGAGCAGGAGCTTTACCCATCGTGAGCTGCTCCAACATCTTCAACATGTGGCTCATGGTAGTCTTTGTCTGAGCCTGCTTAGCAGCCATCTGCTCTAGAATAGGGTCTACAGCTCTAGAAGAACTAGAACCCACAGAAAATACTCTACCACCACTGGAGCTCCACTGTCTAAGCTCCTCACAGTATGACTCCATAGCAGCCATAAACTCTTCACCATTCTTAGCTAATAGGTTACCACCCAAGGCCGAGCGCACCTCACCCTTATTCTCATCTCTAATCCCATGAAAGAAACCAAGTGCTAGAGAGGTAGTGTCCTGCCCTGGCAACGGCGCCAACTTGCAAACAAGAAAATTGAAGACAAATAGATATAACTAAGAAAATTATCCTAGAAAATCTATAAATCTAAAAATGCCCACGGGTTGCAAAAATAAATCCCGGTCAAAGAGTATAGTGAACTAGAAGCTACCGGGGTCGAATCCACGGGGACTTAGTAATTAAATCTAATCCTAGAAAATAGCGAATTAAGGGGGTTGTCGTTTGTTTTGGTTTTTAAATTAAAAGTAGCAAGCGAGGAAATTAAATAAAAGTGTGTAGAAAGATTAATGAAGCGGAACCTTGGGTTCAGGGGAATTCTTAGCTAGCCATATTATATCACTAATCACCGGTTAATTGAAACTTAGATTGGCAAAATTCTTTTGATCTCTTTAAGACTAAATCCTAGTCAAATTGAGCTCTTTTATCCGTAACCCATTAGACCGAATCACGAACTAATGCCATACAAATAAAAGGATTAAGCGCGAGAATTATTCTTTGCATCTGAAGGTCCAATTAATTAATCTAATCAATTTTCCACAGATTAACAGGTTGCTATGACCTTTCTACCACTCACCGGTCAGATCCTGACAGAAATTCGTAAAGCTATTAATAAAAATCTGCAGTTTTTATTAAAAGGATAAATAAAAACAGCTACCTGAACAATCCAAATAATTATCCCAATCAACCGGTAAAATAATTATAATAACAGTCTAGCTACGAATCCCCCGTCACCCAAGATTTATTCCTTTAGCCTAACATAATTAAAGAACAAACATAAGAAGAGAGAGTAGAAATCATCTGTGTGTTGATCTTCTAATTCGTCAGCAAAAAGGTTGAGCAGGTGAATGAATTTGGAGTAGAAATCCTCTTCTCCGGTGTGTTGAAATGGTCGCGGCGCAGATGAGAGTAAAAGCGATGTGTGCAAAATGGTGATTGTTTTATGGATCCTTTCACTTCCAAATCCTTCCTTATTTATAGTCAAATTCAAGACTTTCTGTTTGTCCATTGATGGTTTCTTTTAGTCTCTTCAGTTTCATAAAATAAATAAAGACCTTCCAGTTCCTTTAAGTTTCTATATTCAATTGTCTTCATCCATTAATAACTCTTGGAAGGAAGTTTCTTTATTTATTTAACTTCATCCATCAATAGCATTGGAAGACTCTGGAGTTACCTGCGCGCTTCTCTCCCTTTCTGCTTATCCATTTTTTCTTTGTCGTGCGGCAATATCATAGAAATATATATAATAAACGTTGTTTCCGGACACAACTTCGATAGGGTCTAAACTATTCATATGAGCTCCGATTTGTTCCCTGTTCGTGGCGTTGGAAAGCTTATGGGGAGATCTATGCATTTCTACCATCATTTCCTGCTTTAAACATATAAATTGGCATCAGTTCTTGCCCAAAGTAAGAGTCATGAAAAACATATGATAAGTATGAGAAAGCGTATAAAAAGGTTCCATAAATAAGAATTTAGCACCAATAAAACCATATCAATTTCACGCTTATCAACCCTGAACTTAATTAGGGTGATTAATTACTCTAATATGATATTAAGGGCCTATTAGTGCCTAAAGAATGTGACAAAGAAAATAAATCCAAAAGAAAATAGAAAAACGTCTAAAAAACGAAAAACGCTAAATTGAGCGTTAAGTGACCATAGGAGAAATACAACCTCGAGGGTGGTCTTAGATGAATTTAAGAGTCTTAATAATGCTTAAATAATATATGGGAACAATTCCCAAAGAAAACGGATCCAAATATTGTATTAAAATACTAATAAAGCTTTAGTGCACGTTTTTCGGGAAAACCTGAAAACGTGACTTTAAGTGGTCAAACGAACCCGTGAAAATTATAGTTCATCAAATAACTATAATTAAGCATTAATGGAAGCTTAAGAACCAATAAAATTAAGGAAACGAGAAAATTCCGATAACGGGCCCGGTTAGTGAATAGTGCCAAAAGCGGGTAAATTAACGAGCGTTTTCTGTAAAAGGCAAAAAACGCTCCAGCTTATATATATATATATACTTGTGGGGCCGGTTTTTATAACAATAAGTAGCCCTCACACACACACTATGCTAGTAAAGAAGGAAGGAAAAGAAAAAGAAAGAAAAAGGTGAAAAAGTAAAAAGAGTAAAACACCCTCTCTCCTCTCATTTTCTTTCCCTCATGTATAGCCTCCTCTCCTCCTCCTCCCTCTCTATGCCAATTCTCTCTTCTTTCTGCCCCTTTCATGGCGATTTTTGCAGCCTCTCCAAACTCTCCACTTCTCTTCCTTGTACAAGCTACATTATAACTCCAAATCAAAAACAAATTATATATTCTTGCTCCTCTCATCAAGATCTACCATTCCCTCTTTTTAAAATTCGAAAAGGATGAAGTTAATTTCCATGGGTATATCCCATTGGTGAAGAAAATGGCATTTTTGTGGAGCTTGGAGTCCTCTCTCTCTCTCCTAAGGTAAAAATCTCCAAGAAAAACTCATTTTTCTTCCTTCTCCTTTGGTGACCGATTTGTACCCTCTTGTAATGCCTTGTTTTCTTCTTGATTTTGAGCTTCAATTCAACCCTCCAATGGTGGTGGAATTTCCCTTCTTGATTCAAGGGTGAAAACCCCTCTTAAAAAGCTCCAAAAGGTAAACCCTAGCTTTGTGTTTAAGCCCTTTAATTGAATTAGAATTTATTAAGGGTTATATGATTAATTGAATACATATTTATGTTTCTTGAATGCTGGGATGGAGTTTGGCAACTCCATCCCCACTTGACCAGATTTGAGAAGAGGAGGAGAAAGAGGAGAATTAAGGAGAGACTTGTAAATTAAGGTAAGAAATCAACCTTAAACTCTATTTGATTGCTTTGGAAATTGGGATGGGTTAAACAAAATAATGAACCCAAATTATATGAAAGAAAGTAGTTGGTTGAAGTTGAGGGGAATTGTGGATTGTTGTTTGAATTAAGAACTTAAGTGCTAAGCTTTTGAGCAATTGTGGTATATTGTGCCTTATGGAATTTGAATGAGGTAGGTGGATTCACTGTGTGCTGGTAGGACGCTTATGGGTGTGGCTAGATTAGGAATGTAAAATGATGTGAATTAATGGTTTTGGACATGTAAAGTTTATGGGGAGGTTATGGCAAAATGTTGGTAGAAAAACAAGTGTTTTAGATGACTTGGTGAATGGGAGAACCTAGGTGTTTATAGTGTTGAGTGAAATGGATTAATAGCTTTGGAATGGTAAGTGGAGGATGAGTTTGGAAGAGATGAAAATCTGTAGCATAAATGGTGTTTGGTAACTTGAAATTTTTAGAAAAAAGCTAGTGTTTATAGTCATGGAAATGGAGAGTGAACTTGGGTTTAGAAAATGCAAATGTCTAGGAAGGGTGGTGATGGTCAATAAATGATTTGGTAAGGGGATAGATGTTTGTAAACCATTAAGGAAAAGTTGGAAATGCACAAGTGTGCAAACTGTAACAGTTTGGAGGAAAAATCTGTAAAATTAAGCATGGACTTGAGTAGAGATTTGACTAATGTTTGGAGGAGGTTTGGAACATGATTAGGGCATGTTTTAGGGTGTTTAAACATGTAGGAAACATGCGGAAAGGTTAGGAAATGATTAGGGGTGAATCAGGGTTGAAAACTGGTGGAAAACTGTAAATTTTGACAGTACCAGGGGGTCCGGGTTCGCAAATCGGTACACAAACCCGAACCATAGCAAAACGCACCAGATAGGCATAACAGGGGTTGGTCCGGGTTTGTATCCCGGTACACAAACCCGGAGCACATGTAAATAAGGCCAGAAATGTATTTCAGTGTCTGGTCCGGGTTTGTAGACCCGGACACAAACCCGGACCACTATAAAAATTGAACAGAATGTGTTTTCATGGGTTCTAAATATGGGGGATTGATTGGTAATGGTTTTAGGTGATGTTTAGGACTTTTTGGTGACCTTTAATGGTCCTAAGAAGTGTATACAAGTGTGAGAAGAGAATGAGAAGGTTGTGAACTTAGACACACTTAAGTAAACCTAAGATTAACGGGATAACGGGGTTAAGTACGGGAGTACTAATTTTACTTACCGTAACACCATAATGTTAATAGAAACATTTGAATGTAATCAAAGGGTCAAGAGTAAGACACGAGGAACAAGTGTGAACCGAGGAACATGAGGACACCCGGTAAAGATAACCCCTGTGAAAGGTATGATTTCCTCATGCTCTGTGTCCTAACTTGGTTACCCCGATTTGTGTGCTTGTTTGATTGTGTGATCGCCTAACAAATAAATGCACGAATCGGATTGTTTGCACTTATTGGTGCTTGTATTGTATTGATGTTGGTTAGATTGTACTCTTTCAACTAAGTTTGTATAATTCATGAAATGTGAATTGTGAATGAAGTGCTTGCATGTGATTGTGTATTGTAGTGCGACTCATAGTTGAGTCTTGCTTGATTAGAGACTCGAAGAGGGAGTCAGGTTGTGAAGTAATGAAGATGAGGTAACACACGAAAACCCTCGAACAATGGACAACGATAAATCAAACTTAAGAATTTACTCGAAAAGTGAACAAGCGACACATAAGGCTAGAGAACGTCCTTAATATCAATCGTCGACCTCCTATGCAAGGATGAGACTCCATGTTAGAAAACGAACATAGTTCCAAAGTAATGGAAGTGTAGGGGCGGCCCTTAAATCGGTGAATACAACAAAATGGGAAAACCTCCTAGGTTGTATGATAGCATCGAGAGAGATGCGGCTGACTGATATTTATATATGTATTTATATATGAGTACCTATTGTTACTAACCCGAGAGCTGAGTTAGGGGGATTGTGAGTCACGCGTGCAAGGAAGAGGAAGCAACAGAGCGTATGTTTCCGAATCCATGGTCGAACTCCCTTGTTACCGGACCGTATGCCACATAGTGGTGCCCTGCGGGGCCGTGTGCCACATAGTGGTGCCCGACTAGAGTAAGACCGGCAGAGCTTACCCGTCTAAAGAGGTAGCTGGGTATTATAGGATAGGGAGAGAGAACATGAGAAAATGTTTCTAATCCCGTCTTCAGATTATAATAGCCCGATGGTGAGACCTATATATGTCTCTGCCCGGAGGCCTTTGAGGCATAACCTAAAATCATTCAAGAGTAGAATAATTAAGAAAACTAGATCAGGACCGAGAGTGCCTAAAGATCTTGGAGACAAGTAAACTACCCGGTTGGGATGAAAGTTGGTGATTAACGAGAATGAAACCCACTTGAGATACGGTCTCTCAAGATCAAAAGAATAAGGTAGTTGAATTTACCGAACTGGTTGTGATATCTGTGTGGATTGTATTCCTGGATTGAATATGGAGTGTTGTGTGAATGTACATATATAATGTATTGTTGTATTGCATGTTGTTTGAACTAAAATGAACCGCATGCTCTCGACCAAATAGTCGGCGTACCCTCGCTAGTACGCGGGTAAGCGGAAGTCATATGCAGCAATTTTGCTGAGCCCCTTGGGGCGATGTTTTTATTTTCCAGGTACAATGAAGCCGATCACCGTTCGAGAGTCGGATGGGGTTGTGATTAAGCATGGGTAGTTGTAAATATTTGTATTGTTGTATTATGGAAATGTAAGACCGAATGGTCATCAATAATGTTGGGAATTGTAGATACTCGGTATAGTACTAAATGGAGATTGTATTGTTTATCATGGGATCGAAGGTTGTATTTGGTTTGAGAACTGATAAGGGAATGGAATGTATCGTTTTGTATAGTGTACTCGGTAAAGACCCATCTGACGATAGTGTGATGTATTTTGTTTGGAATTGGCCTTGTTAGTCACGTGGGTGGCTAACGACATTGTTTCACCCTCGGTCGTATTAGAAGTTTCGCTGCTTATGGATTGATATTGGAGACGGGCTAGGAGTAATGGAGTGATTACTAGAAGGGGTGTTACAGGGTGAAGGGTGCTACCATATAACGTGCAGATATAAATACCTACTTTAAAATGGCTTGGAAAATCCATATTATTTAATTTTGGGATCTCTCGGTAATTGGTATCTTTGCCTTCTGAAAGGATTTGCAAACAACCCATTCTATTCTAGGTACGCATTGGCCTTGAAGTATAAATGTTGACTACAATACGCAAAGTGCAAATTACTACTTGATAGGATCGGGGTGCTGACGGAGTAAGTCTGAGGTGTTAGTCTCAGACAACCTGCTTGGAGATAAGTGTTTGTAGAAAATAATGACGCGGAAGCTTTTGTTTAAAATTGACAAGATAGGATTCTGCTTGTATTGAAATTCAATGTGATTACAACCTAGTTTCCTATCTTAGGATTCGACAGAAGTGTTCTATCTCATCCAACACTCGCTCTACTATCGGCATTGATCAATGCGTAACAAGGAGCAAAGGGGAGTGTTCTATGTGTGCTCTCTAGGTAATGAATACCTAAGCTGATTGACTAAGTCTTACTAGAATCTCTCAAAAATGCTTTCTCTCTCAACGTTATTTTTCTCTCTAACATGATAGTCTAGAACGCACACCTGAAGTATGTCAATTCTATGTTTATATACAGCTTAACGTTCCAAACCGGTTCCTAAAACTTCGGAAATGTCTTCATGGAGCAACTCCTTAAATTCAGATGCGCAAGTATTGGAGGTACTTAATTGCTTCACGATCGCACGTCATGCACACATCCACGTCTCCAAGATATTCAGAGCCAATCGATAGTTTTCGCGCCTTGGTTGACCAGAAGACAGGTGTACAGGTATTGTTGCAGGGCTACTCGGACTGGTGAATCACAACGCCAAGTCTTTCTCTCCAGAGCTACTCTGACTGAGGAAGTAGTCATCGTCAAAACAAGTCTCCAACAAGATTCCCTCTTTTGCTGATGATGTAAACTCATGTATCTAGCGCGAACTTTGAAAGTGTTTAATGAGTGTACCTACAAAAAGAACAGATAACAAGGCAGAGAAACTATCTTGGGAGAACAACTCACTGTTTGTTCCCCCTTAAACAATATTCCCTTCCCCCTTAAGATTATGCAGTTAAATAAGAGCAGATAAAACTATAGTATGAAACTTTTCAGAAACTACTTAACAGAAATAAAACCAATCTGAAACAAGGTGAGGCCTTCAGAGCACTCAGTGTCCACACGTCACCCACCCGCATAAACCAGCCGCGGGATACAAACCGCTTCCCCTCCCGTTTGCCAAATCAGGGGAAACGCATTAACAATATCTAAAAACATAGAATCCAAAAAGTCACAAATCATCCAATCCCAACACAATTCAGAAGTGTTCAAAAGTGAGTCATTCTATGGGTTAAGAGGGGTGGGGTAAGGGTTAGTCATCTCCTTGGTCCATTCCTGTGTTAACCCGCTATCTCTCTGTCTTCCCCCAAACCTCACAGACTCACAACATCATCCATCGCCTTCGCTGCTGCAAGGTTTTTCAGTAAAAGTCTCCCTGAACTCCCTGACCAATTTCTGGACTCCTCCTGCAAAGATGTTCATCGTCTTCTTGTGGTTGTCGTTGAGGATGTCGATGAGCATATCTATTTTCGCGGACAGAGTGGCGAGGTTGTTCTCGATCGTAGTGACCCTTTCAGTGAGAGTTACTGTGTTAGGAGTGGGTGTTGTTTTGGGAGGGGCTTGTTTTTTGGATGAGGGGTTTGGCTTGGGAGACGACTTGATCTGAAAGGATGAAGTTTTGTTGTATAGAATTTGACCAAGAATGTCGTTTGGTGATACGACTGGCTCTGGAAGGATCAAGGAGATATCACAGTGGGTAAGAATTTTGGAAGCCAAAAGACATACCCAAAGAGTGGGTAGGGTGAAGAGATAGTTGAGGCTATTGATTGAGAATGAGTTTTGGGGAGGTGTATTTTTTGGTGGTGAATGAGACAGTACATTATGGCAAGATCAAGAGGCCGGCAAACTGGTTTCCTCCTTTCTCTAGGTACTAGGTTTTTATCACTAGGGTGTGAAGAATTTGGTGAGTATTTGACAGAGCGGTCGGTCTAAAAGAGTGACCGACTCTACTATTGGGCAGAAAGAAATCATAAACTTCTTTTGTAGTTAGAAAACTAGATCAGGAAAACCACTCTATCATAGAATTCTAGTCCATAGTTGCGATGGCCAAATGAGTTGCAGTAGAATTCGAATCATGAATGATAGCTTTGTCATGTACCTCGGTTATGATCTTCCCCTTACGAATGACGCAGTTTTGATGAACTGGTAGGCTTCGTTTTCATGGTATGTTTGAATTCCCGTGGAACAAGTGGATCCAGTTCTGAAATCTGAGCATCTCTTCGAACATGGTGAACTCCATTGAGTGTAACCATTTCCAGATCGAATAGCTTTCCTTTCACTTCACTATATTTCTTGACTCAGTAGAATCATCTGGTGGTAGGGGATAAACAGCAGAGTGGGTGTCGATAAGGCCTAGCCTTGGAGCAGTTGTTTGAAGGGACCGACTCAGAGCGAGCACGGAGTCGCTTCCCCTAGTTGAGGTTGTTGCGGTGTCGGAGTCAGCTTGAGTCGACGAGTTTATGGTGGGCTCCGCGGGTTTTCTTCAGCTGGTGCTGTGATGACTGGGGACGGTGGAGGACCCGGGACTACAGGAGTGGATTTTGAAGATGACGGTTAGCATTTGGCCCTTGATCGAAGAGTTCGAGTAGGAAGGGGCGGGGAACATTTGACTTGGAGCGTCTGGTTTTCTTTCGGGGGTGGGGAATGTTCAGAAGCAAGGGGTGGGTTTCGAGTTCTTATACTGCTTCTGATTCTTTTGCAGGGGAATTGGGGTGTGGGTTTTGATTCTCTTGCTCGGAGGGTGGAATTGAGCCAAACTAGATGTTGGTTTGGGATTTGGTTATGGTGTCTGGTGTGGGTATATTGGGGTTGTCGAGGTGAGGATTGTTTGGTGGGGGAGGGTGTGTTTTCCGATTGTGGTGACGCCGTAGGGTTGACGATGGTAGTTGGTTCAGCAGAGACTTTGGCAGTTTGGGGGTGGTGATGGTTGGGTATCGATCGACATATCAGTGCGACGGTTGGTGGAAGCGGAGGTGGAGGTGGTGTTTTTTTGCTGCAAAAAGGTGAGCTTGTTGATTAGGGCTTGAGAATGTGTGGATCGTCAGGTAAGTTGGCGTTAGAAAACATGGGGTTTTGATTTGGGTGAGGGTTTGAAAGCATGGCGGTGTTTGGATGACGATAGTATGGCAGAGGCAGGAGAAGACGAAGGGAGGCAAAAGGTTGGAACGGAGAGGCTTAGTGGTAGAGTGCGAAAAAAGGTACTACTGCATCTGAATATAGGGGGACATAGTGTGTCAGGGTAGGAGTGAGCTGATTGGGTGAGATGGTTAGTAGCGGATAACTGGGCGGGCGAAATTTTGTGGGTTGTTTTTCATATGTAAAGACTCTTGTTTTTGATGCGTAGGTGTTTTGTTTATATGACAGACGGACTAGGTCATCAGACGTATTCATGCATTTCACCCAATAATGAAAAATGGGAGAAGGAGATACAACCTTAGCTAAGTCATATGGGTCATACCTAGTTTGTGACCGCAGGGTTTCAAATGGGCCTCGTTGCAACGGTTTTGAATATGTCTACAAGTGATCAGAAGTAGGAGCGTATTCTAGTTGTATCAGCCCTTTTCAACGCAATCCCTTAAGAAGTGGTGACGAATATCAATGTGTTTTGTCCTGGAATGATGAATAGGATTTTAGATAGATCAATAGCACTATTGTTCTCACAAAAAAATTGTTGTACAAGTAGGAGGAATAAATAATCCTATAGTTGTTGTTGTATCCATAGTATCTGTGCACAGCAAGCAGCTACGGAGACATATCGGCTTCAGAAGATGACAAGGCTACTGTGTTTTGCTTCTTTGAACTCCAGGCTACAAGACATAGTCCCAAAATTAGGTGGTGGTCGATGTGCTTTTTTTCTGTCTAATAAAGAACTTGCAAATCAGGTCACTGTAACCCATTAGAGTAAATCAGGAGTACTCGGGTACTAGAGGTACATGTCCTGGGTGTTTTCAAATAGCGAAAGATGCGCTTTACACTTGTAGTGTGATTCTTTTAGATTTGCCTGAAATCTTGCACGGAGACATACAACATAGGATGTCAGGTCGACTTGCTGTTAAGTATAGGAGAGAACCACATACCTCTATATAGTGTGGCGTCAACAGTAATTCCTTTTTCATCCAGATGTGGTTTCTCTATTGCGGACATTGGGTGGTGGGCTTTGGAATCCTGCATCTTATACTTGATTAGTAGCCCATGGAGTATTTTTTGTTGATGAATTTGAGTCCCGTTCTCTTGCTGAATGATATGAAGACCTAAAAAGAATTTTAATTCTCCAAGAGCGCTCATTTCAACTCTTTACTCATGAGATCAGAAAAGAATGCACATATTCAGGAATAGTGATCCATATATTATCTCATCCACATAGATCTGGACAATGAGTATGTCTCACCTTTGGTGAGAGTAAAAAGAGTTTTCAACCTTACCTCGAAATGAATCCATGAGACAATAAGTAGGATGAGAGACGTTCATACCATGCCCGTGGTGCCTACTTCAGGCCATATAACGCTTGTCTAACTTGTAGACATACTCAGGATGGAGTGGGTCTTCGAATCCTAGTGGTTGAGCAACATAAACATCCCTGTCAATGTATCCATGTAAAAATGCAGTTTTAACATCCATTTGGTAAAGCTTCATACCTCGATGAGCCGTATAGGCCATAAGTATTCGAATTGCCTCAATTCGAGCGACTGGAGCATAAGTCTCATCGTAATCAATTCATTCAGCTTGGGCGTATCCTTGAACTACGAGTCTAGCTTTGTTACGAGAGATATTCCCTTGATCATCGAGCTTATTGTGAAACACCCACTTGGTACCAATTGGTTTATGGTTTGTTGGACAGGGAACAAGTCGCCAGACCGAATGGTGTTGCAGAGAATGTAGTTCTTCTTGCATTGCGAGTATCTAGTCATGGTCCCCTAGGGCTTGTTGGACATTTTTTTGCTGAGCTTGAGGATAGGCTAGTGGAGGTTTCCGGTGTTTGGTGATTTTGAGGTGTGGTTGTAGTTGTGGTGTGAGGGGGAGGTTGTATGTCATTTGTGGGGGTATGTGAGGCATCTTTGAACGAGTCATCAGGTCATCGTCGCTGTCGGAGGATGAGTCTATCGGAAGGGGCGTTTGGGGTAGAAGGATTGTTGCTACAGGAATTTCAATAAAGTTGTATCTTGGGCATCTACATAAGGTATGTGTGGTTTATTCTCGTAATCACTGGAGTTAGAAAGTTCTTCGAAGCAAATGTGAGGACTTTCTCAAGGCAAGATGTTCGTTTGTTGAGGACCTATAAGCTCGACAGTGGTGAGTTTTCCAAGGAAGATCTTCATTACTTTTAGAGGCAAACGTTCCTAGATTATCTTTTCTTTTCCATTATGTGTATGAAACACTTACATCCAAAGCGATGCACATGAGTTACGAAGGGGACGACCTTTGAGAATTTCATATGGTTTTTGCCGATGAAGGGATGAATTGACGCTTGATTCAGAATATATGTTGCAGTGTTGATATCCCTCTGCCCAGTAAGAAGTGGAAGGTTGTTGTCAATGAGCATTGTTCTTACCATTTCTACCAAAATGCGATTCTTTCATTCTGCTACCCACCCCGTTTTGTTGTGAGTACGAGCAGCTAATGTTTGAAGCAACGATTCCCTTTGTCCTGCAAAACTCAGAGAACTGGATATTGCAAAATTTTGTACTGTTGTCAGAACGGATTGTTTTTGACGGAGGTAGATAGTTTGTTAGTAATCATATGGAACAAAGTTTCGAATTTAGAGAATGTCTCCCATTTGGTCATAAGAAGAGTACCCATGTCCAGCGTGAGTAGTCATCTACGATGACTAGAACGTACTTCTTACCACTTTTGATTTGAACACACGCATTGGTCCACATAGATCCATGTGCAATTGATCCAACGGAGATATTGTAGACATCTCAGATTTGCTGGGAAGCTTGCTCTCATATGTTTCCCTGTACGCACGCAGCAGGACAGAGTGAAACTGTCTGGAAGAATTTGTCCGGGGAAGACCTACTACAAGATTTCCGTTTTTGATTTTGTTGAGTAGTTTGCCGTGTGCATGACCTAACGGGAGTGCCATAAGGAAATATTTATGTCCTGTACACTGAGACAGAGAGTGCCGTCCAGGTTAGGGTGTTCAAGAGACAACTTAAAAGATTGTTCAACCTTACAACCAGCAGTGGGTTTTAGAAGACCTGTTTTTGCTCATCAAAGATTTTGCAATCAAAAGCGGAAAAGAAACAACATTAGAGAGATCACATATTGAGAGATACTGAGAAGACTATGTCCAAGACCATCTACTAAATTTACATTTTCTATCTTAAAAGGGAGGGATTACCGACGGTTCCAATACCAATGATTTCACCATGAGCATTGTCGCTGAAAGTTACCTTTCCCCCGTTGTGTTGAGAGAGAGTCATGAACTTGTCAGGGTCCCCTGTCATATGTCGTGAGCACCCACTATCTAGAAACCAAGATTCATTGTCCACGGCTCCTCTCCCTGTAAAACAATCAGATGTTAGACTACTTGGGAACAGGAAACTTGGGTTCCCTTTTTAATGCAAAAGAGCTATGAAGATGTCGTGCTTAGACAGAGTATGTAGACGTTGCATATTGAAAGATAAGTCCTCTGCCCAGCTTATGACATGATGAGTGAATATGCCCGCCGTAGCCACAATAATAGCCACAATTAATAGAGAAGGTAGGTTAACATACTCTTTTGCCAATGAAATTTGTTTTCAAATTTTTCTTTTTTAGAATTTTCTTCGTTAAGATCGTTGGGTTTTGAACCCATTTTGGGCAGATTGACTTTGCCTTTGTTTTTCACAGCAGTGAGGAGGATCGATGATGAACCAAATCCATCTGTGCCTTTTAAGGGCGGTTTTCAGGGAGTCGGTCTCTTTCTCAAGTCGAACTTGCCTCTCATTTGACTCACGGAGTTGTTTTTTCAAGAATTTTTGGTTTTGCATAGCAGCAACCTCACGAACAAGGTAATTGGTTTGAAGAATTTTTGAGGGATTCTGGAACACTTTTCTGTAGAGACTGTAACACCCCTACCGTTAATACTGTCATTACCGTCCAATCTCCTCGTACTTCCAGATTCACGCAGCGGTACATACTTACATACGTGGTTTACAATTCGTTAGTCACCCACGTGACTAACAAAGCTCTACTACTACATACAGCATCGGTCTGATGGACCGAATCCCGAGTATACACATCTACAATACATACTCCATTTACCAACTAAATACTATTGCTCCCTTCAACACTTTTCTCCTTTACAATACCATTCAATACAATATACATAACCGAGTTTACTAAGTTCCTTATACAATACATACCTCTTTCAATTCCATTCATAACTCATTAAGAGTCTACATCTACCCATTCCTCGCATCTACATACTTACGATGCCACAAGGTGTACCCCCTTGGTACAGTACTACTTCAAAGGCTACAAGTTCAATAACTATTCTCTACAATCTACACTATCACCGGTCTCTTATTGTGACCATGTCTTCTTCGGGTACCACCCTGCACACTAAAAAAGTTCCCCCTAGGGGTCAGCTTTCGCTGCATATGATAACCGCATACCCCGCGTACTAGTGAGGGTACGCCAACCACTTGGTCGAATACATGCAATTCATTTTATTCATACATACATGCCTACATGCTTTCGTACATAATGCTACAATACTTTACAAGGCATACTACGTACACACTGTACAATACACGCAAGGTAGACAATACAAGTCAACCAAATTCTTACTTACTTACTTCTTCCGGATACACATAACGCCATACATATCAATACATACACAGTGCTTACGCAATACATACACAATACTCTATACTTGTTAGCTTCATTTGTCCACCCGGTTAATCGGGTGGAGATTACTCTTTTACTCATTACACAATACTTACGCATACATACTCATACTTTACTACTTACTTACTCAAGTCAATCGCCAGGACCTCCCGCCCAGGGACTACTCTGTCCCACCACCGGGATTTACTTGGTTCACTAATCCAGGATGCTAGTACCCATTTAAGGGGTTTGGGCCGTGGACCAGCTTAAGAACCAGGAATCGGATCCAACCTCTTGTGTCTCCTCATCCTCACGCGTGGCCGAAACTATATCGGACTTCTACTCATTCCAATTTATCCAATACTTACGTAAGGAGTTAGGTAGTTAGGAATTAGTAGAAGTCATTCATTCAAGCCACATACATAAATACATTTCTCATATACACATACATACAAAATACAATACAATGTACGAGTCCACTATGAGATACAAATACACTTCATCATCATTCATATATTTCATGAATTATACAAAACTATTGTTCAAGACAAATATCAAGAACAATGTAAACAAGCACAAGTAATGAAATATAGTCCGATTCATGCATTTATCTTATTAGGTGATCAAATAAGCACACAAATTGGGGTAACCAGATTAGGATACAGGGCATGAAGAAATCATACCTTTTGCTGAAATTTACTCTACCGGGTGTCTCCTTGTTCCTTAGTCCTTACTTGTTCCTCGAGTCCTAGTCCCGAACCAATGGCTACATGCCAAATGGTTCAATTAATACTAAGTATTACAATACATACATAATTACTGCACCCTTACTTACCCCGTTATCCCGTTACTTCGGTTTAACTTAATATTCTTAATTACACAACTTTCTTACTTATGTACATACTTTCTTACCTTTACTACTTCATCAATGGTGTATTACTATATATACAAATATGGGTATAAGTATATATATATATATATGTATATGATTACTATAATCATTTCATTTTTTTTTTGTTTTGACTCGACCGACCTTACCCAGGGTCGGTCCCAAGGTCGGTCGGAGTCAGTAGGGTAATACGCTGGAAATTTCAGGAAATTCAGGCCCGACCGACCTTGTAAGTCCGGTCCCAAGGTCGGTCCATTCTAGTGAGTTACGGTACGTGAAAATTTCAGGCCGACCGACCTTGCGAGTCCGGTCCTAAGGTCGGTCCATTCCAGTAGGTTACAAGATGGGAAAAATTTTGACCGACCGACCTTGCAAGTCCGGTCATAAGGTCGGTCCATTCCAGTAGGTTTTCCGGCCTTCACATTTACGACTCGACCGACCTTGCAAGTTCGGTCCCCAAGGTCGGTCGAAGTCAGAAGACTTCCTGTCTTTGTATTTTAAGGCTCGACCGACCTTGTAAGTTCGGTCCCAAGGTCGGTCCGGCCCAGTATTTCAGTTTTAAAATCTGTTTTCAGTTCTATACTTTGCCTATTGTTCCCCAATCTTCCTACATGTAATCCCACATGTTTTAGCACCATTTAGGTTTCCTAAAATACCTTAATTCATCCACCAATTCCATTACTAAATCCATCAATCCACTTACACAATTCCTTACTTCTTCTTCAACATACACCACAGTTTTTGTTTCACTTATGCTACAGATTTTTAAACTCAACTCTACTATCCAATACTCCCCCTACTAATGCTACTCCTAGCATCCTCAATGCATTACTTTACCACTCTAGTTCTTCCCATTACCTAAATCCTCTTCAATCTGTTTTCAACATGATTAATCACTCACAACAACTACCAAAACACACCTAGTTATTGTCTAGGTTATTCCCTCTTCTTCCACATCTAAGTCCTCTAATTTCCATACAAATTTGGGCAGAGGTTCCCCTAAAATTCTCACTTTGCCCACATACCATTTCAGCTCACAATTCAATCCCAATCTCCATATCCATTCACACATCATTACTCACACTACAACACACAAATTTCCTGCACACATACATACATTACCTATGGTTTTCCCAAGCTTTTAAACAACATTTACAAGCTTCAAAACAGTTATATTACTTACTCATCATACTTCAACATACCTACTACTCATAACCTCATTCATTACTCATTTTAAGCATTTAAAATCTGTTACAATACCATACACAAAACTAGCTAAAGGTAAGAACATTTACCTTGTTATTTCTAGTTTTTCCTTTCTTTCTCCCTTTCTCATTCCTTCTTCTTTCTTCCTTTCTTTCCTTCTTGTTCTCGATTTCAAATGGAGTCCACACTCCAATGCTACAGCCCATATCAATACACACCACTACTTAGAAAACCATATTTACTAACCTAGGGTTTGTACATGTTTAAGGTTTTAAAAGAGTATTACCTTCCAATGTGTAGATGGAGTTCTTGGTTAGCAAGAGAGCAAGATTCCAACACCAATGGGGAGCCAAAATCGGCTGGACAACAAAGCACAAGGCAAGGCTAAGTTTTGAATTTTTGTTTTGCCAAAAGGGGCTAGCAGAAGGTGGAGTTTCAAGACTATTTTACCTCAAAATGATAAGGAGATGAAGGTGCTTCCAATGGTGGTCTCAAACCTTCAAATGGAGAATACCCATGGAGGTGGAAATTGTTGTTTTCGATTTTTGGAAAGAGGGAAGTGCTCTCCTTGGCAAGGGGATTCCAATGGTAATAATTTTATAATTTTTGGAGGAGGTTTGAGCCTTGAAAAATGGAGGAGAAGAGGGCTGCCATGTGGGGAGCTTCAAATCGCCATGGGTTGCTTGGAGGAAGAAGCAGAGAAATAGAGGGAGAGAGAAATCGTGAGGGAGGGAGGAGTTGTGAGTGAGGAGAGAGAGTTTACTTTTGTTTTCTTTTTTTGTTGTCCTTTAGCTAATAGGAAAGGAATATAGAGAGTGAGAGAGGGAGCTGGCCGGTCCACTCACACACACCCAATCAGCTTTTGCTTTTTATTTGCAAAAGTGGACACATTTATTTTACTTATTTACTTTCTCACCCCACACCTTCCCGGTTGTTACAGTTTTTACTAACCGGAACCCGTTTTCTGGAATTTTCTCGTTTAATTAATTTTATTGGTTATTAAGCTTCCAATAAGGCTTATTTATAGTTATTTAATGAACTATAATTTTTATGGGTTCGTTTGACCACTTAAAGTCACGTTTTCGGGTTTTCTTGAAAAACGTGCGCTAAAGCTCTATTAGCGTTTTAATACATTATTTGGATCCTTTTTCTTCAGAGTTGTTCCCATATATTATTTAGGACTTATTAAGCCTTAAGAATCCATATAATACGCTAACCGAGGTCTCATACCTCCTATGGTTATTTAACGCTTATTTAGCGTTTTTCGCTCTTTAAGCGTTTCTTTATTTCTTTTGGATTTATTTTCCTTACCAATATCACTTAAGCATTATTAGGCTCTTAAATACGGATTAGAATAATATTAATCACTATATTTAAGTTCGGGGTATTTCAGAGACATGACTTGGGTTTTTTAAAGAACTGGTGAGACAGTGAGCAGCTCTTAACTCACTTTCAAGTTTTTTGACTTTTTCTTCTGACTTTTGGAGTTTGAGACAGTCGTTGCTGAAATGATCTTTTAACACATGTATTTCTTCATAAAGAGAAGCTATCCTTTCTTATTCTTCAGTTAACTCGAATTCAGGAGGACTAGGGTCGATTTAGTAAGTGGACAAATCTAAAGAAGGAACAACATGTGAGTCTGAGAGATTTTCAGTTACCTCTGAAGAGGGACTCTTGCATACCTGATTTTTGTGAGCCATGAGGCAGATTAAGCTGATGTTCCGATCTCAGGTTCTTCCTAGTCAGAATCTCCCAAGCTGCATTGGCTAATGATTGCTCCCGATCATCTTTCTTCTTGAGTGGACAGTTGTTGGCGTAGTGCCCCGGTTTCAGGCATTTAAAACATACTTGGTCTCTGGTTCCAGTGTTCCCTTGCTGATCGTGGTTGTATGATTGATATGGTCGATTTTGGTTTTGGCTAAAACTTGTTTGGACTGTTTCTTTCTGATCTATCTCACATGAATTTCTTAAAGTTCTTGACCAGCATGGCCATATCTTCGAAGGTATTTGCAGATCCTTCCTCTATTATGTTGTCAATCAGAGTGTCTCGTAGCTACTGGATTAAGTCTTGATTGGGAGAAGTGGTCTCATAATGGAACGACACATTCTAGTGGGCTGGTATCTGGCTGGGTGTGGTCTTCACCTGCAACGCTTAATTCACGTTAGAATAGGAAACAGTGTGTGGTTTGAGTGAGAAGCATTACCTCTGTTTTTGATATTCATTTTGTATTTGTTTAGGGGTGTTTCACTATTACATTTTGACCCCATCTATGATTTATTTATTTATATAAAGTATTTACTTGGTTTTAAAAATCCATTTAAGCCATAATATGAGCTTATAAATAAGCCTACATTTTCTAAGATGTTTTTTATATAATTGACCATTTAAAGCTCAAAATAATTATAATGACATGGCCTAAATATATGGCCTTAAAAATAGCAAACTAATTATTCAAATAGCATTCAAATGTCTCTAAAATTCTGTAATGACCACCGTTTGTACATAATTTTACAAAAAAACTTTTAAATAAATCTCCTTCCATATTTAACTTACAACAAATTAATTCCACATTATCACTTCAATAAACATATATATAATTTTCTTTCCTTCCTAACTCATGTCCGTTATTGGTCACGCATTAATAATTTGAAATACCAAGTACACATATCCAATCCATGTTATGCATTAATACTCAGCAACATAATATATACACCATCATTTGTTACGCTACACATATATACACACACCATTGTTACAATTAGGCATGTCAAACGGTTATTCGTTCGGGGTTTTGGGTCATATTGTTTCGGGTCAATATCCGTTCGGGTCATTTCGGGTTCGGGTCATTCGGGTTCGGGTCATTTCGGGTTCGGGTTGTAATAGTGTCAGATAAAATCGGGTTTCAATTATTTCGGGTCATGGTTAATATTTTTTGAAAAATTATAATATAAATATATACCTAATTTCTATAAGAAAATACAACATATAGATTGTAGAACTTTCAATACAATGCCTATTGTGAATTTCATTCGGATATACTAAGTTTAAAATCAAATTTTTGTCATATTTATTTGGGTCATTCAGGTTTGGGACAATTTATGGTCACTATTATTTCATGTTATTTGAGTTTGGCTAATTTTTAATTACTATTATTTCGGATCATTTCGAGTTCGGGTCGGTTTCGGGTTATAAATTTTTTGGGTCATTTCGGGTTCGGGTCATTTCGGTTTTTACCCAATCGGGTTTCGGGTTTATTATATTTAAATATTTTTGGGTTCGGTCGGGTTTCGGGTTCGGATAAAACGGACGGGTTTTCGGGTTGGGTCAAATTTTGACAGCTCTAGTTACAATACCTCTATAAGCACTCATGTTTTTCGGTTTCCATGCACATCTAATCTTTTTTTTCTAACCCATGTGCCCAGTTCATTTCACATTAGAACCCAATATACATAGATGTTTATACTACTATTTGTTGCGCATGTAAAACTCTAGACAGTGCCTATGTATGCTCAATGCTTTCGTTTCTATGCAACATTCAAGACTAGCAAGTTTTTTTTGTTAACAGTAGTAAAAGAGTATAGCATCATCACCTTAGTTACCCAAGGAGAGTTTTCCAGTAAGTCCAGAGCCACAGCCCTCTGTATGCCGGCAACCCATGGTCTGTTGACCCATTTTGTTTGTGGTTATTACACCAATAAGAAGGCTAGTTAGTAGCCATAAACAAATGATTATTTAAGGATATTTTAGGCATAGTTTTTGGAGTACGTAGAGGGGTCTGTAACTCAGTTTTTGGGTGGCATTTGCAAGTGTTTTTTGATACGCTAAAACAAGGGGAGAAACCTCAGTATTTGCATGGAGTTTTGAGGTGATTTTTGGCAACTAAAAATGAAATACCCAAACCTTAATGCGTTAATTAATTGTGTAATTATATTTTCTAAGGCTAAATTAAGTCCTTAAGATCATTGGTGAAGAAATGAAAACCAAAAAGAGAAAGAAAATGCGTAAAGGTCACAAAACGTGAAAATACGTATTTAATTATTTTGGGAGGTACATAACTTTCATTAGGGTTATAAAAATATTTTTATACCTTAATTACACACTAAGAACATGTGGGAAAATTCCGGAAGAAAACGGATCCAAACAATGCGTTAAAACGCTACCGGAGTCTAGAGCGCGTTTTTCGAGAAAACCCGAAAACGTGACTTTAAACAGTTAAGTAACCTCGTAAAAATAATAATTGATTATGTAACAATAATTAAACGATAATGGGAGTTTAATAGCCATTAAAATTAAAGGAATGAGGAAATTCCGGAAAAGTCCCAGTTAGTGAATAGTGCTAAACCGGGCAAATAAACGAGCGTTTTCTGTTAGGAGACGAAAAACGCTCCAGCGTGTTTATATCAGTGGGCGGTTTTATTAATGTAAACAGCCCACCCACACAAGACTAGTTAGCTAATTAACTAAGTCAAGAGAGAGCCAAAATAACAAAGGGCACAAATACCCCTCACCCATCTCTCTCTTCCTTTATTTTCCTTTTCCCCTCTCTCTCTTCTTCTCTTTCCTCTCCTTCTTTCCAGCCGGTTCCACCTTCTTCCCCAAGGTCACCGATTTTCTCCCCTTCTCCCATGGCTACTCCAACTTCAATGCCATGCCCAAGCTCCATTTGAGCTCCAAATCAAAAACAAATCACATATTCTTCTTCCTCTCATCTTCCTCCATCATCCTCTCTTTTCAAAATTCAAAAGGATGAAGTTGACCTCCATGGGTTTTCCCCATTTGAAGAGAAAATGACACCAAGAGAAGCTTGGAGTCTCCTCTTCCTTCTAAGGTAAAGATTCCCAAGAAAAAGTCATTTTCCTTCATCTCTTGGTGTAATCGATTTTCCACCATTTTGATTTTTGATACCTTGTTTTCTCCTTGTTCTTGAGCTCCAAATTGATCCTTCAATGGTGGAGAAGTTCCCTTCTTGATTCAAGGGTGAGAATCCCTCTTAAAAGCTCCACAAAGGTAAACCCTAACCTGTGTTTCTAGCCCTTTTGTGAATTGAGATATTCCAGAGTTTAGATAATTAATTTAGCATGTTTTTGTGTTTTGGGTGTTGGGATGGAGTTTGGAAACTCCATACCCTCTTAACCGATTTTTGGAGAAGATTTGGAGCAAGAGGAGAATTTAAGAGGCTTGTGAAATTAAGGTAAGAGAACTACCTTAAACTTTGTTAAATTTGTGTAAGTGTTTGGGAAGGGTAAACAAAAATGAACCCAAATTGTGGATTAAAAATCTATGTTGTAATGTGTGTTAGTTGGTGTTTTGGAGAGGTTTGTGAATTAATGTTGAATTGAGGGCCTTAAGAGCCAAAGGTTTTGAGGTTGAGTTTATATTGTGGTTCATGGAGATTATGGTGATGATGTTGTTGTTGTTAAATTTGAGGATTTGTAATGTGTTGCTAGGACCCTTGAAAGGGTGTGGTTAGATTAGGGATGAAAATAATGAAAATTGATGAGGATGGATGTAAAGTTTATGGGGAGGTTATGGCAAAATTTTTAATGGAAAATGATGTGTTTGATGATGGTTTAATGGATGAGAAAATTTAGGTGTTAAATTGGGATGTTTAATGTTAAGTGGAGAGGAGTGTTGGCCTTGTAATGGAAGATGCATAATGGTGCTTGATAACTTGGGATTTCAAGGATAAGAATGGGTATTTGTAGCTTGTGAAACAAGGAGGGAGTATGGATTTAGGAAGTGCAATTATAGGTGAAGATTTGCCTCTGTTAGCTGTGTTTTTGGGTACGGTCCGAACTTCCGTCCGGACTTGGAAGTTCGGACATGCCCCGTCGTTTTATAAAATTTTCAGAGTTTCAGTTGTGTCCGAACTTCCGTCCAAACTTGGAAGTTCGGACACTCGAAAAATTTTCCCAGGCTATTTAGTCTCGACTTGTGTCCGACCTTCGATGTCCGGACACAAGTTCGGACGCCTGTAAGTTTTCTTCAGTTTTGGCCTCGACTTGTGTCCGAACTTGGAAGCTCGGACACAAGTTCGGACAGGTAGAATTTTTCTTTGGTTTTTTGCCTCGACTTGTGTCCGAACTTCGAAGCTCGGACACAAGTTCGGACATAGTGTAATTTTGAGCAAAATTTTTGTTTAAGGGTAGGAAATGATATCCAACGATGGGGATTAATATGTGATGATGTTATAAGGTTGTTAAGGATAAATAAAGTGAGTTATAATGGTAATTGAGTGGTGAAATTGTAATAAAAATGTAAAGTTATAAAACTATCGAACGGGTTAATCATGGGCGCGTTAGACGTTAAATAATTATATTATACCCCGATGTTGATAAAGATAGTTATAAAGTTATCAGTTATTCAAAGAGTTTCAAGGAACATGTGAAGGCACAGTAGAGTGCACCTTCGGTGACAGGTATGGTTTTCTTGCAACCTGTGTCCTACCGGATTACACCGGCTTGTATGCCAATGTGTTTTCTGTGTGTTTTGCCACCTTGCAAGATAAAGCATGAAATGAGTTTATAGTAATTCATTATTGTGGCGTAATCAATTCCGATACCGCTTAACCTTAGTTATGTGTTAATAATAGTTAACCGACCTTAGGTTCACATAAGAGATCGGTATTCGGAATAAACGTCCCAACCCATGGGCACGTTCTAACTACGGCTATCCGTGCGTTAGTGTATGTTGTGATTAAGTGTGATGTATGTGACTTGTTTTAATGTTGTTGTTGTTGGATACTGTTATCCGTGTTGTTGAAATGGGATGTGATTTCCCTTATGTGTCTAACCGAGTTAGTAACGCTATGTGATGTATGTATGTGATAAGTTCCATAAGGGAACCTTTAACTAATAAGTATATGTTATGTATGGAGAGGAATCCGGTTGTCCCGGTCGCGCGTATTGTTTGGGAGTAATATATATATATATATATATATGTGAATTAACTCCCATCCTGTTATGTTAGGGTTGTTTTCCTTCATTGGATTTCGACCTCCCACTAGCTTAGCCAAAGCTTACCTACTCGACCTCCACATCGGGCGAGGAGGGAAATTATGTACAATGTTGGTAGGTGTTGAAGCCTAAGTTCGCTTCGACTCCCTCTTTGTTATGTTACGGTTTTTCTTCCTCCTTGAATTACAACCACCCACAAGCTTAACCAAGGCTTACCTACCTCATCACTATTGGAGTTAGGGGGAAATTGTGTATGTTGTGTACGGTCCTATATGAGGCCACCACTCAAGTAAAGAAAATGTATGTATGTTGTGCTCGGGCTTATATCACCCCAGCACTCCCAAAGTGAAGTTTATGTACTCTAAGAAGAGTGAAATTAAGTTGTGTATGTTATAAGGTGAAGTGTGTTGTTATGTTGAGTGTGCTAACCCTGTGTTTGTATTCTGTTAATGGATGTTTTCTTATAAGCATGATATGTGTGAGTTTGTGCATGTATGAAATAAAATCAACCGCATGCTAAGACGACAATTAGTTGTGCGTGGCCCGGTAGCATGCGGGCTGCGGGATTACCATACCAGCAAAGGTGCTGAGCCCCCTGGGGGCCACCCTTTCTTCTTTTCCTGTTTCAGGTACAAGATCTGGAAGCCGTTCGAGAGTAGGACGGGGTAGTTGTTGTATGTGGGCGTTCATGCAAATTGTGCAAGTGTTGTAGGTGTAGTAAGACCAAAATTGTATCGGCGTTAGTTAGTAAATACTCGGTACAGTTGTAATGTAAGTGTATAATGGATGTTCAACACGGAACGGGATCTATGTGTAGTTGCTCGGGAATTTAGTCCATCAGACCGGTACGATGTATGTATGTTAGCCTTGTTAGCCACGTGGGTGGCTAACGGCGTGAACACCAAAGAGTTAAGTGAGGGTGTGAGTTATGTTTTCCGCTGCTAAGTATTGTTAAGTGTGTTATTTGTAGTTTGGGTGCTACAAAAAGTGGTATCAGAGCGAAGTATCGCTCTGATGACTGAAATACCGAGCTTAGGAAGTACCGAGTTAAGTGTTTAGTACTTTGGGTTAAGGGTTGAGTGATAGCGTGAGGAGTACGCTAGTTAGGGAAATACCAGTGTGTACTGGATACCTACAGTATCCATCCCGCCCTCCACAAACCCTATATTATAACTCGGAAAGAGCGCCAGAGAGATGAAAATCCTCTCTTACTCGGGAATACCCGATCTGGCTGATATTAAATGTCCTTATAAGTACGGAGGACCTGTCATACGGTAGATCCCGAAAGGTGTGATCTCGAAGACGGTCTCCATTTTAACAAAATTAACCGCTCTTGTTAGCGAAAAGTGAAGAATCTTATGCACAAGAGAATGGAATTTCCAGCACCCTGGGTCGACATGCGCAGCAGTCGAGGACAACCAGCTTGCAAGCACTAACCGTGCAACAGTAGAGAAGTGAAGTAGTGGAACCCGAGACGAGTGTCTACGGGACTACAAATGTTAACTAATACACCACAGTATACCAACCGATTAAGGAACCACGACGTAGTACGAGGAGGATACGATACTAAGTAAAAAGGGGTCTCCCAGAATGGGAAACACCCTAGTTAATGGTTATCAGGTGAAGACAGAGAGAACTACCCAAGGAATTGTTGTTAAGACTGTAAGATCAAGTAAGGGCCAGCAAGGCCACTGATGTTAGAACGGGCGAAGGCAATGTCGCAACCGATGTGCGTTGAACCAATAACCAGATTGCATGGCGCACTTGCCATGGCAAGTGCTGCTATAACAAGGTTGTACGGAAATTTTAAACAACTACCGGTACGTAGTAAAGTACCATGAAGTTAAGTGAGATCATCATAACCGTGGAAGAGCTTAATAGCCTGACCTCTGTACTTGGAAATATACCAGTCAGCAAGAAGCTAGACTTGGCTAAGGCAAGGAAACGTTGTAAAACCACGAAAATTTTTCTTTCAACCAAAATCATTTTCGAACTCCTTTCAAAACAAATTTTCTTTCAAACCCATCTTATTCAATTCTTCCTTTCTTTAAACTAAACCAGAAGACCTACACGGGCCTCAGTGCCACATGGTAGGTAAGTTTTACCCAGTTACTTTTAAATAACCGGATGGAAACCGGTAAACCCAAGGGTAACAACCCGAGGAAATGGAGTGAGTTCATAATGATACAACAGTGGATAAACTTTCCCTTTGATTAAGTTCGGGAAGCAGGGAATGCATATTATCACAGGATAATATAAGAGGAGTTGACAACAGAATACTTCACCTAGGCGTGTGACGGACACTACGAGTGTACCAACAGTAATGTGGGACGATCGCACTCCGATAGGAGCTTGTGGGCCTGACAAACCTTCTTATGGGGTAGTCGGGTAAGTAGCAATGTATCAGTAGGATACCCCATGTATGTATACGAGTGGAGTCTGGAACACGGGAAGTAGTCGACTCCATACTACGGTCCGAAGTAAAAGTCAAGCAGGAGCAATGGATTACCAAGAATGGTGGAAGTAAAGGAACCCAGTTAAGTCAACGAGACTAAAAGAATCAGTAAATTCATTTTAAGGAAATGTTTAAAGGTGAACAAGTGCAAAGTGCACTGGTTAGTAAGTAAAGACGCCGCACAATCCTGAAGGATGAACACAATAGCTGGAGTAAGTACCCAGCCTACATATGGTAAGGCAGATGCCTACTATGGATACGTTAATGTGCAATGATCGGGATGAAACTCCCGAGATGATCACAAGGGATATCAATCTCACTAAAGAGGATAATTAACCGGCCAAGAACGCAAGGCGATGTAGTTAATCAAACGTACTCATAAGTACAAGCCAGATGTAATGGCATAACCTAGTAACACCCAGGAACTATCCTTAAAAGGGTGTTTGTGTAACACCCCAACTCAATCCTATTGTGGTCTCGCAACTTAACAGCATATATATATATACATGTCACAGCGGAATTCTTTACAATCCAGGACCTTGCCACGGTCTGACTACAGAATATACCGAACATTAGTACATAACAACCTTAACCAAATACATAATCTTCTTACAATCCTCTCACATCCTATACATCTTACTAACTCAATTGCCATACGAGTGTACATGCACAACTCGTAGGCCACACTTAATCCTTAACACTTGTATCCTCTTCTTACTCTCGCGACGGCCGCCTCCGGATGTACACCTGTGTAGTAAAAACAGCCCCAAGGGGGTCAGCACGAATGCTGGTACGATCCCCTCATGGCCTGATAAGCCTCAGACTTATCACGTTTTAGTATACTTAATTATAAGATTATTAGCCAAATTAAGGTTAGAATAATTAATATTTATGCTATATTATGTATTAAGTCTATTGTTTGCTCAGATTGATGTTTTTATATGTTTTTCCATACAAGGAGACATTTCTGACCAAAATGCCGGACATAAGGCCGGATCATACCTGCACGGCACAAGCGTGGAGCAGAAAAGCACTCTATGCCGGGTACGTTGCCGGGTATACCCAATCCGGCATACATGAGAAAAGTCGCCTCGATTGACCAGACGATGGCAGTTAATGACCGTTGCCAAACCATCCTATGCCGGGTATGGTGCCGGACATATACTGTCCGGCACAGGTACCTTTTCGCGCAGATTCGGCGGTTTCGACCGTTAGCAGTTGGGCACGTGGTTTATTATGTGCCGGCTATAATTTGCACGGCATGACATCCGGCAAGAGCAGAATGTGATGCCTATAAATAGGACGAGGGGCTACACTTGTCAACACACTTCAACACCCCATACACTCATTCACATCGCCATTTCCGCACTCCTCCAAGGTGTTGGTGTCCAAGGAAGTTCTATGCAACTTTCCACGCGAAGAGAAGAGTCCATGGCGGGTTAAGGCTATATCAAATCTTCTTATCTCCTGTGTTTTCTCTCTCTCGATTTGTGTGGATGGTGGAGTAGGAACTCCTTGTTTTTCTTTGGTTAGGAAATGAAACTCTCTTTGTAAAACGTTGTGTTCTTCTGAATATAATTTCAAGTTTATTAAGAGTAAGGATCTTATTGAAGGAGAATTGGTTGATCTCTTATTCTCTTCATGCAAATCTTACTTGTGGAAGACAAAACCCAAGTAAGATAGGTTAGACTCTCTTAATGGTCTTCCTACTTCCTTTTTATGAATTAAGAAGTTGGTAGTAAGAGTGAGAATTAACCCACTTTTTTCCATTACTTTGTTCATTTCGTGGCATGATATATGCTCGGTCTGTTAATAAGTAATGAGTCTCCTGTTTTCTACCCGGAAACTGGAGAAAGAATACATTATGACTATGCCGGATGCACTGCCGGGTGGCCAATGTCCGGCATATTCAATGTCTTTGAATATGCCGTGCAAGTGGTATCCGGCAGGACACCCGGCGTATTCAGTGTTGGTTAATTCGAAGGCTTGTGCTTATGTTTCGAGTTCACATTGATGCTTAGATGGTTTTACTCCTTTAATCAAGAATAAATTCATTGTAATTACCACATAGTTTAGTTAGTTTAATTAGTTTAGAATTACATTCAATTTCAATTTCCCCCCTTGCTTTAGAATAGGTTATTACCGGATTAGGACTAATTTTCTATAAGTCCCTTGGGTTCGATACTCTTGGTCGTAATTTGCTCATGCTATATTCCGACCGGGTTTTATTTGCTACCCGTAGTAGAGTGTAGGTTTAATTATTTTTTATCCATTTTGTATATAGTTTTTCCTACTAAAATCTCTGTTAGCAAATTGGCGCCGTTGCCGGGGACTTGGAATTAGTCCAAGTCCTAAAAGTGGTAATCGCCCTATTCTTTTTTTTCTTTTCTTATTCTTTTTTTTAAAACGTTCATTATTTTTATTTACTAGATGAATATGCCGGCCTCATTGCCGGGTATCCTAGACCCGGCATGTGCAGAAGATGATCGATGCCGGATACACATTAGCCGGCACCGTAGCCGGCATTGTTGATTTCACTTTCTTATTTCGGTTTATTTCTGTAAAAATGTTAGATTTTCAATTAATAAATTCTTTTATTCTTTATTCTTCTAATTATGTATATACATATTTGATCCATTGATTTTACCCATTTTAACACAATCCTTCGTTTGTTTGAGTATGCCGTGAATTATGCCGGTTAGGGTAACCCGGGCTACTACACAACTCATGTGCCGGATTACATGTACACGGCACTCAACCCGGCAGTAAGCAAACTCAGGAAGAAGCACCCCATTGAGACATGCCGTGCGCATGGCCGGGTACTCCATGCCCGGCTTAGTAAAAAAGACCCACTATGCCGGATACACAAAACCCGGCCTGTCATCCGGCATGTCGCGGTTTCTGAAAAAAAATAACAGCGGGTAAGTTGGGATTTTACAATCCCACTTTTACCCTACCAAGCGCCGCACCCACCAGCTGCTCCACAAGCAGGCGAGGACGACACCACAAAACGAATCCGAAACAAATCCAAAACTAGCGCATTCCAGTCGCATTCCACACCAAGATTACCGTGAGCATCTCACTCTACCATTTCTGCAATTACAAACCAAAAACCAGGTTCCACTCATCTTGTATTATTATTTCGAATTCGATTTTTTTTTCATTGTTTAGTGCAATGTGTCGTTTTTTGTTAGATTCACGGTTTAGTAAGGTGATTTAGGGATTTCGGAACCTTCTGTAGTTGAAGTATGAGTTGTGGTGTGACTCTGTGCGTTTCTGCAAATTTCTGGGTTCGAAGTATGAATATGCCGGATGGTTTCGGGCCGGCATCCAGTCCGGCGTACTTTAATTTGAATATGCCGGGTGGATTATATCCGGCATCCCACCCGGCAAGATATCTTATTGCTTCTTCTTTGCCTATTTGTGAATCTAGTCTTTTGAATTAATGCCTATAGTAATAATTTGTTGAGAATTAGTCGATTAGGATTCTGATTCACAGGCATAAGGGCGCACCATCTCTGTCTACAGGATATTCGAGTTTTAATTTCTGTAAAACTAACATTGATGAACTATTGTCTGGTATCTTCCTCTGCTCTTTACTTATAGATGACTCGCAGAAGAGCCACTACCCCTCCACGCGTTTCTGGTTTTGACTCAGAGGAGGATGAGCTGTTAGACCAGGCTGAGGCAGCCTTCGCTGATGCCACTACAGAGGAGGAGGAGCAGGCTCCTCCTGCACCTGCGCCACCTCGTCGATCTACCAGAAGGGCAGGCAAGGAGCCAGCCTCCAGCAGTGCCGCGCCGCCTCCAGCCAAGAAGACAAGGGCTGGCAAGAGGAAGAAGAGGACTTCTCCTGAGACTCGGAGCGGCCCTGGTTCCACTTCCTCTGCTCCAGAGCATGATGATTTTGGTACACCTCTCCCTCTCCTCTCCTCGCATTCTGATGTACCTACTTTTGATGAGGAAGGATTCGTAAATCCTTCTGCTGCTCAGTACTATCATCAGTCCAAGATGAAAGGTAAGTGGGTACGGGAGAGGCGAGTGCATCCTGAGGTCTGCCTACTATCTGCGATTTCAGAGCTCTTCGAGCGACATGGTTGGTTGGGGATCTTAGACATTGGCCATGGACACTTTTACCCTGGGTTGGTGCGTGAGTTTTACGCCAACTCCGAGTACCGTGGGGCCCCCCAGACGTCAGGAGTTCTGATCCGCTCGTTTGTATCCACACGTTGTATCATTATTACACCAGAGAGCATCGCGCAGATCTTGGGCATCGACGCTGACCCTCGACAGAGATCCTTCAGTCGACAGACTCTCACAGATGCTCATGCCGCTATCCGCTCTCGATTCGGATCACGCACTCGCTACATGGATAGAGCTCACACTAAGGATCGCGAGGTGATCCCCTTGACCTACATCACCGATCTCCAGTTACGTGTGGCCATGGAGATTATCCGCCATAACATTCGGCCGTGCAAGCATGACGAGCTGAATGATATGGACTGCGCTCTGCTACAGTATCTTCTCGGACCAGCTCGGGGAGCAGTTGACTCGCGTTTCCCGGTTCAGAGATTGATGTTCGCGCAGTTGGTCCGCGCCATTATGCATCGAGATGGACAGCGCCCCATCTTCCCCATGCTCATTCACCAGCATATTATGCAGACGATAGGGGAGGCTCAGATTCCACGAGGCCTACATTTTCAGCCCGAGTCTGCCCCTATTGATCGTGCTCTCATTCGACGCTGGTGGTTCAGAGAGTCACCCTCAGGGGAGTTCCTTTATGTTCCCCCAGATCAGAGGACCCGGACCCCTACTGCTCAGGACTACCCCAGTTACCAGGGGGAGGGTGATCAGCTATTATTGCCTCCACCACCTCCGATCGCCACTGCACCACCTCCTACCTCTACTTCAGATGCAGACCCTAGAGTGGCTGCAGAGCTCGATCACTTCCGTCAGGAGCTCCAGCAGCAGCGACACTCTATGGAGGCCTTCCAGGCCGCTCAGCAGGCCGCGTGGGGTGATTTTGATTCCTTCCGGCAGAGTTATGAGGGTATGCGCACAGATTTGACTTCCAGAGTAGACTCTGTTGTGCAGCAGCAGGCTGAGGTTGGGCAGAGACAGGAGGCGTTTGAGGAGCGTATATCTCAGCGCCAGGATGAGCAGGAGAGGCGGGTTGATGATCGTCTCATGTTGGCTGTAGCTGAGATGAACAAGTCCATGGCGGCAGACAGAAAGAAGGCGAGGAAGGAGATGAAGCAGAGGGTATCTTGTTCCATAGCTGCTTTGGTTAAGAGTCTTCTACGTCGGGACAAGGAGAAGAGGAAGGCGCGTCGAGAGGCGAAGAAGAAGGGACTTCCGACCCCTAGCTCTTCTAGTCTTTCTGATGTTCCAGACGCTTCACCTGATTCCTCTTCAGACTCTCCACCACCGTCCTCCATGCAGGCAGCAGTTCATTAGTTCTTTCTCTTTCTCTTTCTCTATTTCTTTTATTTTATTTTCCTTCCATTTTCTTTTATTGTTCTTTTACCTTGTATGCCTAATGGATTCTCAGTTAACTCTCTCTTACATATTATGGAAGTGTTGTATTTAGTGAGTTTTTGGTTACAGTGCCTTTATTTTAGTTGGCTCATGCTGTGACAATTCAGACTCCGCGGCTCACCACAAGTGTAGGGCATTTGTGCCCTCATTCTTCCAAGGGGGAGTATTCTTATTATTTTGTTAATTCATCCTATTTTTACACAAACATTCTTTAATTCTTTGAATTTTTTTATTCTTTATTCTTTTCGAAACACTGGGGACAGTGTTCCTGCCAAGTGTAGGGCAGGGGTCCCCCCTTAAAAAAATTATTTTTGCTAAATCTACTTAGTATCTAAATAATAAGTCGAGATTTTATCAATGTTCTACTAAGCTTTTGCATGTCATTGGCAAAGTAAGAGTAGAAAAGGATGAAAGCTTGTTCTCTCAAGAGGTAACCTTTCTAATGACTTGTAGATTCATGTTTTTAACTTCTTGATTCTCTTTATTAACATGAGTATATGACCTTATTCCTATTTCTATCTCAGATTTACTTATGGGTAATATCTTCTTTTCTTTTTCAAAATGGTGAGAATTTTTTTGGGTGAATATCTCAAATAGGGATTATGTAAAAAAGAGGAAAAAAGAAGCTTCAAAGAAAAAAGAAGAAGAAAAAGAAAAGAAGAATCTTCTTTCGAAAAAAAGAAGAAGCATTATGAGGTTGCAAAAATTGCCTCAAAATAAAAGAAACAAACGAGAGTTTTTCCTTTTGTTTTTCTCCTAAATTCCCCGTTCTTCAAAGCAAAAAATCATGGTTGATTCAGAACCCTTGAAAAATAGGGCTGAACATATAAAAACCATCGATGAGTGTCTTGGCCACATTCAGAAACTCTTGGAAAATAGAGCTGAATGATGGAAACCGGAAAAAGGAGAGATTACAAAAACCCTTATGCAAAATAACCCGAAAGTTTTTGATCGGTTTTGAAATTGTTTATTTTATACCCATTAGTATGTTTCAGGTGGAATAAGGATGATTAAGTGATACTTATGAATTAGAGTCATATGGTTAGGAATATTTATCTAATTGTCATTCTAAAGTTTATCTGTTTTGTGCATAAGTATTTATTCCTTTCTAAATCTTGTTTTGCTCGAGGACTAGCAAAAGGTAAGTGTAGGGCCTTGATAAGCCTCAGACTTATCACGTTTTAGTATACTTAATTATAATTATTAGCCAAATTAAGGTTAGAATAATTAATATTTATGCTATATTATGTATTAAGTCTATTGTTTGCTCAGATTGATGTTTTTATATGTTTTTCCATACAAGGAGACATTTCTGACCAAAATGCCGGACATAAGGCCGGATCATACCTGCACGGCACAAGCGTGGAGCAGAAAAGCACTCTATGCCGGGTACGTTGCCGGGTATATCCAATCCGGCATACATGAGAAAAGTCGCCTCGATTGACCAGACGATGGCAGTTAATGACCGTTGCCAAACCATCCTATGCCGGGTATGGTGCCGGACATATACTGTCCGGCACAGGTACCTTTTCGCGCAGATTCGGGCGGTTTCGACCGTTAGCAGTTGGGCACGTGGTTATTATGTGCCGGCTATAATTTGCACGGCATGACATCCGGCAAGAGCAGAATGTGATGCCTATAAATAGGACGAGGGCTACACTTGTCAACACACTTCAACACCCCTATACACTCCATTCACATCGCCATTTCCGCACTCCTCCAAGGTGTTGGTGTCCAAGGAAGTTCTATGCAACTTTCCACGCGAAGAGAAGAGTCCATGGCGGGTTAAGGCTATATCAAATCTTCTTATCTCCTGTGTTTTCTCTCTCTCGATTTGTGTGGATGGTGGAGTAGGAACTCCTTGTTTGTCTTTGGTTAGGAAATGAAACTCTCTTTGTAAAACGTTGTGTTCTTCTGAATATAATTTCAAGTTTATTAAGAGTAAGGATCTTATTGAAGGAGAATTGGTTGATCTCTTATTCTCTTCATGCAAATCTTACTTGTGGAAGACAAAACCCAAGTAAGATAGGTTAGACTCTCTTAATGGTCTTCCTACTTCCTTTTTATGAATTAAGAAGTTGGTAGTAAGAGTGAGAATTAACCCACTTTTTCCATTACATTACTTGTTCATTTCGTGGCATGATATATGCTCGGTCTGTTAATAAGTAATGAGTCTCCTGTTTTCTACCCGGAAACTGGAAAAGAATGTACATTATGACTATGCCGGATGCACTGCCGGGTGGCCAATGTCCGGCATATTCAATGTCTTTGAATATGCCGTGCAAGTGGTATCCGGCAGGACACCCGGCGTATTCAGTGTTGGTTAATTCGAAGGCTTGTGCTTATGTTTCGAGTTCACATTGATGCTTAGATGGTTTTACTCCTTTAATCAAGAATAAAATCATTGTAATTACCACATAGTTTAGTTAGTTTTAATTAGTTTAGAATTACATTCAATTTCCCCCCTTGCTTTAGAATAGGTTATTACCGGATTAGGACTAATTTTCTATAAGTCCCTTGGGTTCGATACTCTTGGTCGTAATTTGCTCATGCTATATTCCGACCGGGTTTTATTTGCTACCCGTAGTAGAGTGTAGGTTTAATTATTTTTTTTATCCATTTTGTATATAGTTTTTCCTACTAAAATCTCTGGTGTCATGGAGGTTGATTAAATGCACAAATATATAAATGCTGTAAACAACAATCCATAGATGAAAATCAAGTTCACACACAATGAATGACTTAAATGTGTTCCCTTATTAGAGAGTAATTATTTAACTCCTTAAGTAAGTTCCCTCTTAACTTAGTCCTTCCTTATCTCACCTCAATCTTAGTCTTATCTTAATCTTAGAAACAACCATCCTTTAATAAGGAGTGGATGTAGCTTATCTTAATCTTAATATTACAAACCATCCTTTAAAAAAGGAATGGTTGTAACTCATCTTAACCTTACCTTAATCTTAAACTTAACTTAATCTCAATATACAAACCGTTCCTGGAAGGGATTGGTTGTAGCTTAATTCGAACCTGGGATTTAGGTGATCCCATCGCACCATCTTAATGCCACCTACTCTGGACGGGAGTCCAGCACAGCTGAGCCGACAACCGGCCCTAGGCTACAAGTCCGAAGACAAGTCCTTAAGCGGAGGTCGAATCTGCTATAGATACCGACCCCCTTTCCATAGCATGCATGATCGGAGATCGGTCCCGGGTTCCTCACTCAAGTTCCAGTTAGTAGTAATCTCAAGACCCTGTTTGTTGGTTAACCTCTTTCGGTTCGTATCGTCCCTTATTAGGGGGCGTTCCTTAGTCTCACTCAATTCCTTACTAAACATTGGTTAGTAAGTTCTCACGGTATGTTGTGTTAGTTTTCAAACATCACACAACAATACAATAAATATAATATATTCCGGTTGCATGCTTTATCTTGTTTAGTGAGCACACAAAAACAAATAGCACACAAGCCGAGGGACACCTCGTTAGCAAGCAGGTCACAAGAGAACTGTACCGTTCACCGTTGGCCGTTCGGTTGCTTAATCTCTTCTGGAGTCCAATTCCAAGTCCTAAAACATTCATTCAGTTTTAGGTTATTAATCACTTAACTTAATCCAACTTACTTAACTTACTTAACCCTTAATGATTCCCACCTAACACCTCTTAAGTCTTACAACTTAACCTTAAACTTTTAAGTTTATACTTAACTTAACTTAATCCCTTAAGTTCTTAGGGTCCTAATCATTACCACCCTACCAAAGGTACACCTTATTACCTATTACCATCCTTAGAATTCAAAATTTTTTTTTTTCTTAGGCTCGACCGAACTTCTGACCGACCTTACCTAAGGTAGGTCCATTCCAGAACATATTACCGCTTGAAAATTCTACCCGACCGACCTTGCAAGTCCGGTCCCAAGGTCGGTCCATTCCCGAGAGTTTCCCCGTGGGATATTTAAGCCCGACCGAACTTGCCAAGTTCGGTCCCATGTTCGGTCGATTCCAGAGACTCAATTCCTTCACAAATTACAAGCCCGACCGAACTTGCAAGTCCGGTCCCCAAGTTCGGTCGGTTCCAGAAACTTTCTCCGGCAGTGTAAACTGAGCTCGACCGACCTTGCAGGTCAGGTCCGGTCCAAGGTCGGTCGGCTCCAAAACCTTGTTTCTAAATTCCCATTTGACTCCAAACTTCTCCACAAGTTCCCCCATGTGTCCTAATACCATTTAGGCACTTAAACTCACCCTAGAACTTCAACCAAACTCTCCAAAACAACTTCCAAAGATCTTCTCAAACATTTACTAAATTCTTACAAACACTTCTAACACTTGTCATATGATTCCTTACATTTCCAACTTGTAACCTTACCAAACTTCAACCAACCCAAGTGTTCCCTCCTTAACAGTTTGAGCACTTCACAAACTTCATCTTCCTTCTTCAATTCATTTTCCAAAACTTCCTCAAGTCACCTTGCATATCCATGCACAAATTCCTCTCCTTTCCTTTGGTTACTCACCACTCTTAAACTCTTCAGCTTACCCATACATTTCTTTTCACCATTTATCACCCTGACCTTGTTCTTCACTTACCTTACCCATGCAACACCCTCCTTTGACTTTTCCACTTCTTTTATGCAACTTACACACCATTCTCAGATCATAAACCTTTATACATTTCCAGTTATTTTCCTTGACGACTTACAACATTCTCCTACGACTTTCACTTTCATCTCCCAAGTCCCCACATTACCATTTAACTAAATCTTACTAGTCCACCACTAGCATCACCACCTCTTACACAAACTTCCCGAAGCTCTCATTGTTATACTCTTAGTTCATACCTAAATCACCTTAAGCATTATACACCTTCTCCTTCAAACTTATGCACAAGTCTTACATTCCTCATATCTTGGTTTTGGTGTGTTTCATACTCTCACCAATTCTCTAATTCCTCCTAGACATCTCTAGGTCATTCTAAACCTCAAGAACTCCTTAGTTAACTCATTTTCACTCAAATTCCTTTTCATGCTCCCTAGTAACCCTAGGGCATATTAACTCACCACTACCACTTAACACTTTGTTTTCTACTGAAATTTTGCCATAGGTTCTCTAGCATCTTATCATGCCCAAATGCATGTTTTCCTCATTCAACCATCTCACACACATCCAGTTCTTTCTCATCATATCTCATCACCCAAACCAACTCATCACGACAAACTCAATATATTGCAATAATCTTAAATTGCATAGCACTAAGGCTCTTAAATGACATGGCTCATAGGCCCTTAAATAACTTAAACTTAAACACTGAATTTCCCACATATAAAAGCCTTCAACCTGCAAATACACACCATCAATCTCATGGTAGATATAATGCTCTTAAAATCCATCTTAAACTTATATTACTAACTCATTCCCATTGGCTCCTTAGTCACAAGTTCACAAGCTTGTTTAAGTTCTTTTTCTTAGGTTATATAACCCAATACACAATGCAAGCTCTAGGCCACATTGGTACCCACCTAAACTCATCCCTTAAAACTTAAACCACCATTAGGTAAGTAATTTACCTTGTTTTCTCAAGCTTATCTTATATTCCTCCTTAGACCTTCTTCTTGCGTGAATCTCGGCCACCACTTAAATTCCCCTTGCCATGTTCTAATCAATATTCAATGACTCATTTGAGTACTAAACAATACACTAACCTCAAGGAATGAAAACCTAGGTTAGAAATGTGTTCTAAGGCATAAAAGTGGATGATTACCTTTGAAGTCTCAAGATAGACTTTGGCATTGAATGAAATAGGACCTCCACTAGTCCTTGGTGAATAAATCAAGCTAGAACAAGGCATAAAAACAAGGCCCCATGAGTAGTAATTTTCGGCCATGAAAGGAAGTGATGGAAACTTGGTTTTTCTTACATTTTCCTTACCTTGAATGAATGGAGAACCAAATGGGCTCTTCAAACTTGATTTTCCTCCATCAATGGAGTTTCCTCTTGGCACCAAAATGGAGCTTTGAAGGATTTGAAAAGATGGAAAGATAGGTCTTGGCCTAACTAAGAGAAATATGTGTTTAGTTTTTGATTTGGAGCTAAAATGAGTAAGTTGTTGCCAAAGCAAGGTGGTGGTGCCATGGGTGCTGCTCCTACGTGAATGAAGGGAGGAAGAAGATGGTGAAACCGTGGGAAGAAGAGAAATGAAGAGAGAGAAGAAGAAAAGGGTAGCTTATAAGAGATATTTTGCTTTTTAAAGTAAATAGTAACTTCTTACTTTATCCTCTTCTTTATAACATTATTTGACTACTCAAGGTGACTCATCCTCCCTTAGAAAACCGGCCCCCTATTAATTAAGGCAAGTCATGGTCTTGTTTGACCAACTAATTAGACTTAAGTGATTAAAGACTAAACTAGTCACTATTTGGCACTATTCACTAATCAGTGCACATATTTCTGAAATTTTTGATTTCCCATTGATTTAGGCTTCCTAATGTGATACTAATTAGTACACATGTTGATTAAAGAGTAATGATGGACATTTAGCCACTCAAAACTCAATTCTAAGACAATTTCTCAAAAATGTGCTTTAAGACTTCTTAAAGCACATTTTGTGTTTTAACTTGTTTTCAAGCTTGGTTTTCTTTGATAATTGATTTAAAGTGTCCATTAGCATATTACTAAAGTCTTATAATGGTATTTGGGTGCTAATCAAAGTCACTCCAAGCTTAGAGCACGTTTTTGCCCTGATTGCCCTAAGGCACTTTCTTGTGTTTTTCCTTGGTTTAAATTGTCTACCAATCTTTCTAAGGCATATTCTAGCCTTACTACATCATAATTTGATGTTTACTTAGCATACTTAGGTTTGGGGTATTTCAGTTTGGGTCATCAGTGGTTGAACGGGATAACGTGACAGAAACGCAAGGGTTGAAACCAACACCCAGTTTAAGCATAAGTCGTCAGGAGGAAGTATGACATCCTTGAAGGAGCATCCCATGAAAGGAACAACGACCTTGTCATGGAGCCCAATACAACCTATTAACCGTGCAATATGTACGAAGAAGTAAATGTGTGTGAACAGCCTACAATGAGTAGAGCTCGAGACAATAAGGCTTATAAGCCACAAGTGGAATGTGTTAGAAAATGTTATTGACCACAGAGATTTATGTTATATAAGTAAGTAAGTGGATAACGAACCCACTGCTTCAAGAGTGAGATACCTCGTGATTGTGAGACCGCAACAACGGTAGTTATGTGAACCAGGTTTGAGAGATATGTTAGGAACGGACTATAAGGTTGTTACCTATGAGTAATTGAATGAGTATTATACGCATAGAAGCGTTCCAATCAACGAGACTACTCCTATCAAGTTAGTCAGAGTAAGTATGAGATATAAACGGCGTAAACGGGTGACTAACCAGTGTACTAGATAGTCTCAAGGACATAATGATAGACTGTAATTAATGCTGATTGTATTGAAATCAACCAGGGCATTTATAACCAGTGGTGGAGACCACAAAGGAAAGAAGTCAAATAGCAAACACCATAGGTGTGGGATGCTAAATGTGTAATGAAGTACGCTCAAGGAGCACAAAGACTCGAATAATAGCGTATTTAGCAACCAGCCGAATAGATGGCAAAACACAGTGTAGTGGCAGAAGCTAATATAATAGCGGATGTAGTATAAGTTAAGTTATACAACGAGTAACCGCACGGTGCGTAGTAACGACCGTTGTCTAAGTATTCTTAAATAATAATGTGACAATAAGACCAGTTATGAGTGAAATCAAGGACATACAAGTAAGTGGTGTGAAACGCAAACTGGGCAATAAGCCAGTAGTTGATACTATGTGATAAGGGACTCAGTGACAATTTCCATTGCTATCACATAAGAGATTTGCTGTCAAGAGTTTACGCCTCTGCACTCTGTATGACTGAATGTTTTGGTATTGCTTTGTGCAGTAATGATCGAGGGGGTAGCTAGGAAGTTTGGAAATGTTAAATGTGATAGAAGAACAAGGCTTACGGTGTGATAAAACCGATGCAGAAGACAAGCACGGTCGTACCAATCAAAAGGTACTTAGTTGGCATAAGTGACTACAGTAACACAATTATTAAATATCGGAAGGAATATACCTCAAGTGTTGGGAATAACCGACAGAGTACTACACAACTGGTAGTAGCTCAAACTTAACCGACAGTAAGTCGGAAGAAATCAAGTAAGTCATTGTGGAATACAGTAAATTATCATGGAAGTGGATAGTAAGTTTTGTAACTCACCGAATACGCGAACGGTAAGAAATACCACGCGTCGGTTGAGAAACCGTTATTGCCAAGATAAAGGTGATAATCGGGGATGTACAATACAGTAAGAATAAAGTATGGGGCAAACTAAGCTCTAAATTATCAGGAGTCGCGCAGCAGCAGAAACTAGTGAGCCAGCGATTCAAGTGTCGGATGTGCGTTGTCAATATGAATGAATGGCTAATTATTAACGCCTAAAAGTTTCACAGGCCAGAATCAAAACTGGTTATGAATTACATAAACTCTAAGGAGAATTCTTGGTTAGGGACTAAACCGCCAATATGGCTAAGACCCTCAAACCAGAACACAGTGTATAATAAACCATGTGGAGTTAAAACACTTCACGACGGTAAGACGTTATAAACCAGTGATAAGTGATTGATTATGTGGGCGTAATCCCTTTTAAGGGGGGTAGACCGCAAGCCACTTAGTGTTTTACCGTACAAGTGTACGTGAACTATGGTGTGCATAGCACAAAATGAGCTGTTTGATGATTGGTGTGTGTGTTACATAAACATACACATTCATTCATGGTTAATTGTGGTAATTACGCACAGAAGATGCGAATACCATTCTGATAAGTCTGTTATTTTGTTAAGAGATGTGTGAAAGTATAAGTATAAGGGGGTAAAGAAACTCCCGGGGAACTAAAACCCCGACTATATATGTTCATATAATACTAAATGTAAGACCGTGTATCGTATTTTGATAAAAGTATATAGATACAGTGTTGTGATTTATGAAGAGGTATGAAACCGACATAGAACCTAGTGGAATAAGATTACCTAGGTGACTGGATTAAGTTGAATTTGGATGATGATTGATATAGACGGAATTCTATCCCTTGGAGATGTAATGATTACGACTAGATGGATTAAAAGATAGAAAATGGTATATGCTTGAATTAGTTGTTGGTTGAAATTGAAGTGGGAGGTGAAACTTGATTATCATGAGATCAAGGGAAGCCGAACAAAAATTGGTGTGGAGAGATAGTTCAACACTGATGCTGATCACATCAGGGTTGATGATTCTTGAAACCCCCTGTAAGTGGTCACAAATAACCACATCAAGAATAGGATGCAGTTAACAAAATTGGACTTGGAGTTGTATTGTGTTTCAAAAGAATTTTAAATTGGTGGTTTCAGGTTTTCAATTGGTATTTTCTAGACTTCAATAAATATTTTTAAGATTTTCAAGTGGTTTTTCAAAGGAAGGACTACTTTTATGTGACCTTATAAAGGATTTTCGATTAAGATCTTTCCAATTAAGGATTTCATTATACTTAACTCATAGAGGGTATTTTCGTATTAATTGCTCACAAGCTGAGGACGTACGAGCCTTTGTCTTGGACCGGTGACATGAGAAGTATATTTTAAAGATGATGCAATTGTTTTGATCTCCCAAAGGAACGGGGACCAGAGTGTCCATCGCGACCGGTTCTGCGGGATCACAGTGGATATGTACTCAACATGGGTCTCGAACCCATGAAGAGATGGAAAAGGAAATTCTGGTTGATATGCATGCTAAGCATGTTGTGTGGTATGGTGTAATAATTATATTTTGGACCTTGAGTCCTAATGTGGGTAAGTTCCGAAAGTGTTATGTATCAAGACCTATGTGTCTAAAGGATGTTATGTATCAAGACCTACGAGTCTAAATGTTGTGATGTTACCCAGACCTAAGAGTATAAGGGTTGTTATGTATGTAAATGTTGTTAAGGTACCCGGACCATTAAGTTCGAGGTATATGTAAGTATGTTATGTCATGTTATGTATGTATGGGATGTGTTACCCGCACCGTTAAGTCCGAGGTTTTTGTGATGTAAAGTATGTTTGTTATGGAAGTTTATGTTGCAAGTAATCCCTGTGTTCTAATTCAAATGACGCTAGGGGAGTGTGAACTTCGAGGACGAAGTTCTTTTAAGGGGGGTAGATTGAAATACCCCAACCTTAATGCGTTAATTAATTGTGTAATTATAATTTTCTAAGGCTAAATTAAGTCCTTAAGATCATTGGTGAAGAAATGAAAACCAAAAAGAGAAAGAAAATGCGTAAAGGTCACAAAACGTGAAAATACGTATTTAATTATTTTGGGAGGTACATAACCTTCATTAGGGTTATAAAAATATTTTTATACCTTAATTACACACTAAGAACATCTGGGAAAAATTCCGGAAGAAAACGGATCCAAACAATGCGTTAAAACGCTACCGGAGTCTAGAGCACGTTTTTCGAGAAAACCCGAAAACGTGACTTTAAACAGTTAAGTAACCTCGTAAAAATAATAATTGATTATGTAACAATAATTAAACGATAATGGGAGTTTAATAGCCATTAAAATTAAAGGAATGAGGAAATTCCGGAAAACGGTCCCAGTTAGTGAATAGTGCTAAACCGGGCAAATAAACGAGCGTTTTCTGTTAGGAGACGAAAAACGCTCCAGCGTGTTATATCAGTGGGCCGGTTTTATTAATGTAAACAGCCCACCCACACAAGACTAGTTAGCTAATTAATTAAGTCAAGAGAGAGCCAAAATAACAAAGGGCACAAATACCCCTCACCCATCTCTCTCCTCCTTTATTTTCCTTTTTCCCTCTCTCTCTTCTTCTCTTTCCCCTCCTTCTTTCCAGCCGGTTCCACCTTCTTCCCCAAGGTCACCGATTTTCTCCCCTTCTCCCATGGCTACTCCAACTTCAATGCCATGCCCAAGCTCCATTTGAGCTCCAAATCAAAAACAAATCACATATTCTTCTTCCTCTCATCTTCCTCCATCATCCTCTCTTTTCAAAATTCTAAAAGGATGAAGTTGACCTCCATGGGTTTTCCCCATTTGAAGAGAAAATGACACCAAAGAGAAGCTTGGAGTCTCCTCTTCCTTCTAAGGTAAAGATTCCCAAGAAAAAGTCATTTTTCCTTCATCTCTTGGTGTAATCGATTTTCCACCATTTTTGATACCTTGTTTTCTCCTTGTTCTTGAGCTCCAAATTGATCCTTCAATGGTGGAAAAGTTCCCTTCTTGATTCAAGGGTGAGAATCCCTCTTAAAAGCTCACAAAGGTAAACCCTAACCTTGTGTTCTAGCCCTTTTTGTGAATTGAGATATTCCAAGAGTTTAGATAATTAATTAAGCATGTTTTTGTGTTCTTGGGTGTTGGGATGGAGATTGGAAACTCCATACCCTCTTAACCGATTTTTGGAGAAGATTTGGAGCAAGAGGAGAATTTAAGAGGCTTGTGAAATTAAGGTAAGAGAACTACCTTAAACTTTGTTAAATTTGTGTAAGTGTTTGGGAAGGGTAAACAAATTAATGAACCCAAATTGTGGATTAAAATCTATGTTGTAATGTGTTTAGTTGGTGTTGGAGAGGCTTGTGAATTAATGTTGAATTGAGGGCCTTAAGAGCCAAATGTTTTGAGGCTGAGTTTATATTGTGGTTCATGGAGATTATGGTGATTATGTTGTTGTTAATGAATTTGAGGATTTGTAATGTGTTGCTAGGACCCTTGAAAGGGTGTGGTTAGATTAGGGATGAAAATAATGAAAATTGATGAGGATGGATGTAAAGTTTATGGGGAGGTTATGGCAAAATTTTAATGGAAAATGAGTGTTTGATGATGGTTTAATGGATGAGAAAATTTAGGTGTTAAATTGGGATGTTTAATGTTAAGTGGAGAGGAGTGTTGGCCTTGTAATGGAAGATGCATAATGGTGCTTGATAACTTGGGATTTCAAGGATAAGAATGGGTATTTGTAGCTTGTGAAACAAGGAGGGAGTATGGATTTAGGAAGTGCAATTATAGGTGAAGATTTGCCTCTGTTAGCTGTGTTTTTGGGTACGTCCGAACTTCCGTCCGGACTTGGAAGTTCGGACATGCCCCGTCGTTTTATAAAATTTTCAGAGTTTCAGTTGTGTCCGAACTTCCGTCCGAACTTGGAAGTTCGGACACTCGAAAAATTTTCCCAGGCTATTTAGTCTCGACTTGTGTCCGACCTTCGATGTCCGGACACAAGTTTGGACGCCTGTAAGTTTTCTTCAGTTTTGGCCTCGACTTGTGTCCGAACTTGGAAGCTCGGACACAAGTTCGGACATGTAGAATTTTTCTTTGGTTTTTTGCCTCGACTTGTGTCCGAACTTCGAAGCTCGGACACAAGTTCGGACATAGTGTAATTTTGAGCAAAAAATTGTTTAAGGGTAGGAAATGATATCCAACGATGGGGATTAATATGTGATGATGTTATAAGGTTGTTAAGGATAAATAAAGTGAGTTATAATGGTAATTGAGTGGTGAAAAGTTGTAATAAAAATGTAAAGTTATAAAACTATCGAACGGGGTTAATCATGGGCGCGTTAGACGTTAAATAATTATATTATACCCCGATGTTGATAAAGATAGTTATAATGTTATCAGTTATTCAAAGAGTTTCAAGGAACATGTGAAGGCACAGTAGAGTGCACCTTCGGTGACAGGTATGGTTTTCTTGCAACCTGTGTCCTACCGGATTACACCGGCTTGTATGCCAATGTGTTTTCTGTGTGTTTTGCCACCTTGCAAGATAAAGCATGAAATGAGTTTATAGTAATTCATTATTGTGGTGTAATCAATTCCGATACCGCTTAACCTTAGTTATGTGTTAAATAATAGTTAATTGACCTTAGGTTCACATAAGAGATCGGTATTCGGAATAAACGTCCCAACCCATGGGCACGTTCTAACTACGGCTATCCGTGCGTTAGTGTATGTTGTGATTAAGTGTGATGTATGTGACTTGTTTAATATGTTATTGTTGTTGGATACTGTTATCCGTGTTGTTGAAATGGGATGTGATTTCCCTTATGTGTCTAACCGAGTTAGTAACGCTATGTGATGTATGTATGTGATAAGTTCCATAAGGGAACCTTTAACTAATAAGTATATGTTATGTATGGAGAGGAATCCGGTTGTCCCGGTCGCGCGTATTGTTTGGGAGTTAATATATATATATATGTGAATTAACTCCCATCCTGTTATGTTAGGGTTGTTTTCCTTCATTGGATTTCGACCTCCCACTAGCTTAGCCAAAGCTTACCTACCCGACCTCCACATCGGGCGAGGAGGGAAATTATGTACAATGTTGGTAGGGTGTTGAAGCCTAAGTTCGCTTCGACTCCCTCTTTGTTATGTTACGGTTGTTCTTCCTCCTTGAATTACAACCACCCACAAGCTTAACCAAGGCTTACCTACCTCATCACTATTGGAGTTAGGGGAAATTGTGTATGTTGTGTACGGTCCTATATGAGGCCACCACTCAAGTAAAGAAAATGTATGTATGTTGTGCTCGGGCTTATATCACCCCAGCACTCCCAAAGTGAAGTTTATGTACTCTAAGAAGAGTGAAATTAAGTTGTGTATGTTATAAGGTGAAGTGTGTTGTTATGTTGAGTGTGCTAACCCTGTGTTTGTATTCTGTTAATGGATGTTTGCTTATAAGCATGATATGTGTGAGTTTGTGCATGTATGAAATAAAATCAACCGCATGCTAAGACGACAATTAGTTGTGCGTGGCCCGGTAGCATGCGGGCTGGGATTACCATACCAGCAAAGGTGCTGAGCCCCCTGGGGGCCACCCTTTCTTCTTTTCCTGTTTCAGGTACAAGATCTGGAAGCCGTTCGAGAGTAGGACGGGGTAGGGTGTGTTGTATGTGGGCGTTCATGCAAATTGTGCAAGTGTTGTAGGTGTAGTAAGACCAAAATTGTATCGGCGTTAGTTAGTAAATACTCGGTACAGTTGTAATGTAAGTGTATAATGGATGTTGAACACGGAACGGGATCTATGTGTAGTTGCTCGGGAATTTAGTCCATCAGACCGGTACGATGTATGTATGTTAGCCTTGTTAGCCACGTGGGTGGCTAACGGCGTGTAACACCAAAGAGTTAAGTGAGGGTGTGAGTTATGTTTTCCGCTGCTAAGTATTGTTAAGTGTGTTATTTGTAGTTTGGGTGCTACAAAAAGTGGTATCAGAGCGAAGTATCGCTCTGATGACTGAAATACCGAGCTTAGGAAGTACCGAGTTAAGTGTTTAGTACTTTGGGTTAAGGGTTGAGTGATAGCGTGAGGAGTACGCTAGTTAGGGAAATACCAGTGTGTACTGGATACCTACAGTATCCATCCCGCCCTCCACAAACCCTATATTATAACTCGGAAAGAGCGCCAGAGAGATGAAAATCCTCTCTTACTCGGGAATACCCGATCTGGCTGATATTAAATGTCCTTATAAGTACGGAGGACCTGTCATACGGTAGATCCCGAAAGGTGTGATCTCGAAGACGGTCTCCATTTTAACAAAAATTAACCGCTCTTGTTAGCGAAAAGTGAAGAATCTTATGCACAAGAGAATGGAATTTCCAGCACCCTGGGTTGACATGCGCAGCAGTCGAGGACAACCAGCTTGCAAGCACTAACCGTGCAACAGTAGAGAAGTGAAGTAGTGGAACCCGAGACGAGTGTCTACGGGACTACAAATGTTAACTAATACACCACAGTATACCAACCGATTAAGGAACCACGACGTAGTACGAGGAGGATACGATACTAAGTAAAAAGGGGTCTCCCAGAATGGGAAACACCCTAGTTAATGGTTATCAGGTGAAGACAGAGAGAACTACCCAAGGAATTGTTGTTAAGACTGTAAGATCAAGTAAGGGCCAGCAAGGCCACTGATGTTAGAACGGGCGAAGGCAATGCCGCAACCGATGTGCGTTGAACCAATAACCAGATTGCATGGCGCACTTGCCATGGCAAGTGCTGCTATAACAAGGTTGTACGGAAAATTTTAAACAACTACCGGTACGTAGTAAAGTACCATGAAGTTAAGTGAGATCATCATAACCGTGGAAGGGCTTAATAGCCTGACCTCTGTACTTGGAAATATACCAGTCAGCAAGAAGCTAGACTTGGCTAAGGCAAGGAAACGTTGTAAAACCACGAAAATTTTTCTTTCAACCAAAATCATTTTCGAACTCCTTTCAAAACCAAATTTTCTTTCAAACCCATCTTATTTCAATTCTTCCTTTCTTTAAACTAAACCAGAAGACCTACACGGGCCTCAGTGCCACATGGTAGGTAAGTTTTACCCAGTTACTTTTAAATAACCGGATGGAAACCGGTAAACCCAAGGGTAACAACCCGAGGAAATGGAGTGAGTTCATAATGATACAACAGTGGATAAACTTTCCCCTTGATTAAGTTCGGGAAGCAGGGAATGCATATTATCACAGGATAATATAAGAGGAGTTGACAACAGAATACTTCACCTAGGCGTGTGACGGACACTACGAGTGTACCAACAGTAATGTGGGACGACCGCACTCCGATAGGAGCTTGTGGGCCTGACAAACCTTCTTATGGGGTAGTCGGGTAAGTAGCAATGTATCAGTAGGATACCCCACGTATGTATACGAGTGGAGTCTGGAACACGGGAAGTAGTCGACTCCATACTACGGTCCGAAGTAAAAGTCAAGCAGGAGCAATGGATTACCAAGAATGGTGGAAGTAAAGGAACCCAGTTAAGTCAACGAGACTAAAAGAATCAGTAAATTCATTTTAAGGAAATGTTTAAAGGTGAACAAGTGCAAAGTGCACTGGTTAGTAAGTAAAGACGTCGCACAATCCTGAAGGATGAACACAATAGCTGGAGTAAGTACCCAGCCTACATATGGTAAGGCAGATGCCTACTATGGATACGTTAATGTGCAATGATCGGGATGAAACTCCCGAGATGATCACAAGGGATATCAATCTCACTAAAGAGGATAATTAACCGGCCAAGAACGCAAGGCGATGTAGTTAATCAAACGTACTCATAAGTACAAGCCAGATGTAATGGCATAACCTAGTAACACCCAGGAACTATCCTTAAAAGGGTGTTTGTGTAACACCCCAACTCAATCCTATTGTGGTCTCGCAACTTAACAGCATATATATATACATGTCACAGCGGAATTCTTTACAATCCAGGACTTGCCACGGTTGACTACAGAATATACCGAACATTAGTACATAACAACCTTAACCAAATACATAATCTTCTTACAATCCTCTCACATCCTATACATCTTACTAACTCAATTGCCATACGAGTGTACATGCACAACTCGTAGGCCACACTTAATCCTTAACACTTGTATCCTCTTCTTACTCTCGCGACGGCCGCCTCCGGATGTACACCTGTGTAGTAAAAACAGCCCCCCAAGGGGGTCAGCACGAATGCTGGTACGATCCCCTCATGGCCCCCAAGCTAACGTGGCTACGACGACTAATTGTCGATAGCATGGAGGTTGATTAAATGCACAACATAATAGTAAATGCTGTAAACAACAATCCATAGATGAACAATCAAAGTTCACACACAATGAATGACTTAAATGCGTTCCCTTAATTAGAGAGTTAATTATTTAACTCCTTAAGTAATGTTCCCTCTTAATCTTAGTCCTTCCTTATCTCACCTCAATCTTAGTCTTATCTTAATCTTAGAAACAACCATCCTTTAATAAGGAGTGGATGTAGCTTATCTTAATCTTAATATTACAACCATCCTTTAAAAAGGAATGGTTGTAACTCATCTTAACCTTACCTTAATCTTAAACTTAACTTAATCTCAATATGCAAACCGTTCCTGGAAGGGATTGGTTGTAGCTTAATTCGAACCTGGGATTTAGGTGATCCCATCGCACCATCTTAATGCCACCTACTCTGGACGGGAGTCCAGCACAGCTGAGCCGACAACCGGCCCTAGGCTACAAGTCCGAAGACAAGTCCTTAAGCGGAGGTCGAATCTGCTATAGATACCGACCCCCTTTCCTTAGCATGCATGACCGGAGATTGGTCCCGGGTTTCCTCACTCAAGTTCCAGTTAGTAGTAATCTCAAGACCCTGTTTGTTGGTTAACCTCTTTCGGTTCGTATCGTCCCTTATTAGGGGGCGTTCCTTAGTCTCACTCAATTCCTTACTAAACATTGGTTAGTAAGTTCTCACGGTATGTTGTGTTAGTTTTCAAACATCACACAACAATACAATAAATATAATATATTCCGGTTGCATGCTTTATCTTGTTTAGTGAGCACACAAAAACAAATAGCACACAAGCCGAGGGACACCTCGTTAGCAAGCAGGTCACAAGAGAACTGTACCGTTCACCGTTGGCCGTTCGGTTGCTTAATCTCTTCTGGAGTCCAATTCCAAGTCCTAAAACATTCATTCAGTTTTAGGTTATTAATCACTTAACTTAATCCAACTTACTTAACTTACTTAACCCTTAATGATTCCCACCTAACACCTCTTAAGTCTTACAACTTAACCTTAAACTTTTAAGTTTATACTTAACTTAACTTAATCCCTTAAGTTCTTAGGGTCCTAATCATTACCACCCTACCAAAGGTACACCTTATTACCTATTACCATCCTTAGAATTCAAAATTTCTTTTTTTTTTCTTAGGCTCGACCGAACTTCTGACCGACCTTACCTAAGGTAGGTCCATTCCAGAACATATTACCGCTTGAAAATTCTACCCCGACCGACCTTGCAAGTCCGGTCCCAAGGTCGGTCCATTCCCGAGAGTTTCCCCGTGGGATATTTAAGCCCGACCGAACTTGCCAAGTTCGGTCCCATGTTCGGTCGATTCCAGAGACTCAATTCCTTCACAAATTACAAGCCCGACCGAACTTGCAAGTCCGGTCCCCAAGTTCGGTCGGTTCCAGAAACTTTCTCTGGCAGTGTAAACTGAGCTCGACCGACCTTGCAGGTCCGGTCCCAAGGTCGGTCGGCTCCAAAACCTTGTTTCTAAATTCCCATTTGACTCCAAACTTCTCCACAAGTTCCCCCATGTGTCCTAATACCATTTAGGCACTTAAACTCACCCTAGAACTTCCACCAAACTCTCCAAAACAACTTCCAAAGATCTTCTCAAACATTTACTAAATTCTTACAAACACTTCTAACACTTGTCATATGATTCCTTACATTTCCAACTTGTAACCTTACCAAACTTCAACCAACCCAAGTGTTCCCTCCTTAACAGTTTGAGCACTTCACAAACTTCATCTTCCATCTTCAATTCATTTTCCAAAACTTCCTCAAGTCACCTTGCATATCCATGCACAAATTCCTCTCCTTTCCTTTGGTTACTCACCACTCTTAAACTCTTCAGCTTACCCATACATTTCTTTTCACCATTTATCACCCTGACCTTGTTCTTCACTTACCTTACCCATGCAACACCCTCCTTTGACTTTTCCACTTCTTTTATGCAACTTACACACCATTCTCAGATCATAAACCTTTATACATTTCCAGTTATTTTCCTTGACGACTTACAACATTCTCCTACGACTTTCACTTTCATCTCCCAAGTCCCCACATTACCATTTAACTAAATCTTACTAGTCCACCACTAGCATCACCACCTCTTACACAAACTTCCCGAAGCTCTCATTGTTATACTCTTAGTTCATACCTAAATCACCTTAAGCATTATACACCTTCTCCTTTAAACTTATGCACAAGTCTTACATTCCTCATATCTTGGTTTTGGTGTGTTTCATACTCTCACCAATTCTCTAATTCCTCCTAGACATCTCTAGGTCATTCTAAACCTTAAGAACTCCTTAGTTAACTCATTTCCACTCAAATTCCTTTTCATGCTCCCTAGTAAACCCTAGGGCATATTAACTCACCACTACCACTTAACACTTTGTTTTCTACTGAAATTTTGCCATAGGTTCTCTAGCATCTTATCATGCCCAAATGCATTGTTTTCCTCATTCAACCATCTCACACACATCCAGTTCTTTCTCATCATATCTCATCACCCAAACCAACTCATCACGACAAACTCAATATATTGCAATAATCTTAAATTGCATAGCACTAAGGCTCTTAAATGACATGGCTCATAGGCCCTTAAATAACTTAAACTTAAACACTGAATTTCCCACATATAAAAGCCTTCAACCTGCAAATACACCCATCAATCTCATGGTAGATATAATGCTCTTAAAATCCATCTTAAACTTATATTACTAACTCATTCCCATTGGCTCCTTAGTCACAAGTTCACAAGCTTGTTTAAGTTCTTTTTCTTAGGTTATATAACCCAATACACAATGCAAGCTCTAGGCCACATTGGTACCCACCTAAACTCATCCCTTAAAACTTAAACCACCATTAGGTAAGTAATTTACCTTGTTTTCTCAAGCTTATCTTATATTCCTCCTTAGACCTTCTTCTTGCGTGAATCTCGGCCACCACTTAAATTCCCCTTGCCATGTTCTAATCAATATTCAATGACTCATTTGAGTACTAAACAATACACTAACCTCAAGGAATGAAAACCTAGGTTAGAAATGTGTTCTAAGGCATAAAAGTGGATGATTACCTTTGAAGTCTCAAGATAGACTTTGGCATTGAATGAAATAGGACCTCCACTAGTCCTTGGTGAATAAATCAAGCTAGAACAAGGCATAAAAACAAGGCCCCATGAGTAGTAATTTTCGGCCATGAAAGGAAGTGATGGAAACTTGGTTTTTCTTACATTTTCCTTACCTTGAATGAATGGAGAACCAAATGGGCTCTTCAAACTTGATTTTCCTCCATCAATGG